>CM053037.1:55811809-56204309 GCA_028564925.1 Lithobates sylvaticus
TTTTTTCCTCAGTTTAGGCTGATATGTATTCTTCTACATATTTTTGGTAAAATAAATCGCAATAAGCGTATATTGATTGGATTGTGCAAAAGTTATAGCGCCTACAAAATAGGGGATATATTTATGGCATTTTTATAGGTTTTTTTTTTTGTAACTAGTAATGCCGGCGATCTGCGATTTTTATCGGGAGTACGACATTTCGGTGGATACATCGGACACTTTTCACACTATTTTGGGACCATTGACAATTATTACAGCGATCAGTGCTCTAAAAATGCACTGATTACCATTTAAAGGTCACTGGCAGGGAAGGGGATATCACTAGTGGGCGATCAAGGGTTTAAATGTGTTACTTAGGGAGTGATTCTAACTGTAGGGGGAGGGGACTGACTAGGGGAGGAGACTGATCAGTGTTCCTATAAACTAGGAACACACGATCTGTCTTCTCTCCCCTGACCGGACGTAGATCTGTGTGTTTACACACAGATCCATGTTTCTGCTCTGTGACAAGCAATGGCGGGGGCCCGGTGGACATCGCTGCTGCTGGGTATGCGCATCGGCTCCCAAGTGACGCAGTGGCAGTGCGCCATGTGCGTCATATGTAGCCCGCCTAGCATGGGAGGGACACTCTGCGGGCGTCATATTACAATGGCTGGGATGGGAAGTGGTTAAAAGAGTGCTCCTAATCACAGCTCGTTACCTGTATAAAAGATACCTGGGAGCCAGAAATCTTCCTGATTGATAGGGAATACTTATTGCACTCATTAAAATGCAAATCAATTTATAACTTTTTTGAAATGCGTTTTTCTGGCACATTTTGGCGTGTTAAGTGCTTGGGTGTTTATTCATTCCATTGACTAGAATATTAATTTGTTCTGGCTTTCAGAATGAATGAACCCCCCCAAGAGCTAAACACACCTATCGCTAGAGCATGTTTAGACGCGTATTTAGGAGCATCAGGCTTCTTTGTAGGAAAACGCTTCTCTCTTGAAGCCTTGGGGGGGGGGTTCTTCTAAACCCCCATGCCTCTAAATGTCTGAAATGTGTGCATGGACACAGTGAGGGAGCAATGTAAACGGGGGGGGGGGTGGGGGTGATGTGAAGGGGGCAGATGAGAACACTAACTGTATGTGTAGAGGAGAACACAGTGCTGTATGTGTATTTGTGTGTGGGGGGGGGGGGAAGGTGATGTGAAGGGGAGGAGTTAAGAACATTACTGTGAAGGGGCAGAGGACACTGATGTAAGAATGAAATTGTGATATAAGAGGAGAGGAGCTGTGGTGTGTGGACAACAATGAGATTCGGACTTGTTGGAAGGAAAAATTAACTGATTGGACCTTTGTGAATTTTAATTATTTTATAAAGGCTTTTATTAACTGCTTGCCGACCAGCCACCACAGTTTTACTTTTAGCCACTAGGGGCGCACGCACGCCCACAGAGTGTGCCCCAGTCGAAGACACAGCCGATCACATGGTTAAAGAGCCAAGGATGTGGCTCTTTACAGAGATTGGGGTCAGGCGAGGGCGGCCTTTCTAGGACGCTGTCATATAACGGCGTCTGTTACGTACCTGCCGGATGAGCCTGATGTGCAGTGGGAAGGCTTTCTCGTACAACCCCAGCTCAAGGGCCAGCGGTGTTGCAACAGTGGCCGCAAGAGCCTGGCGGTGTATGGGTGCCTGGTTCGTCTTTGGTCTTGTCAGTTCAGCGGGTTTCTCAGAAAACAGGAAGCAGGCTGGTAGGTGCAGGGCTGGGGAGACACTAAATATCAGATCAGATATAGACGACAGGCAGAGAATGGTCAGGATGCAGGCAACAGGATATCAAGCAGTGTAGAGCTGAGTGTGGTTACAAGGTAGGCCGGGGTCAGGATAACAGAGATCAATCGTAGTCAAACAAGCCGGGTCAAACACAGGAAACAGATCGGATCACAGGAACAGGAAGTCACGGGAACAGGTATGAGCTGCAGATCAGACAGCAAAGACACAGTGTTGCTGAGGTGTTCAAATAAGACAACCTGTTGCCAATCACTGAAATCAGTCTGCACTATTTTAACCCCTAGGTGGCAGATCTATGACAGCGTCCCAGAACAAGAGCCACAACGCCCCGTTTAACCCTAAACTACGTAGAGGGTTCTTTACAGTAAGAGCGGCAAGGATGTGGAATTCCCTTCCACAGGTGGTGGTCTCAGCAGGGGGCATCGATAGTTTCAAAAAAGTATTAGATAAGCACATGAACGACCACAACATACAGGGATATACAATGTAATACTGACATATAATCACACACATAGGTTGGAATTGATGGCATTAAAAAGGGGATCAACTCCAGAGATTAAACAATAATTCTCCTGCTCTACGAGAGTCTGGTCCGGCCGCACCTAGAGTATACTGTCCAGTTCTGGGCACCAGTCCTCAGGAAGGATGTACGCAAGTACAAAGAAGGGCAACAAAGCTAATAAAGGGTCTGGAGGATATTAGTTATGAGGAAAGGTTGCAAGCACTGAACTTATTCTCTCTGGAGAAGAGATGCTTGAGTCCATCTGACTTTTTCCGTCGGACAAAGTTTTATCTCCTGCTCTCAAATTTTCCGAAAACAAAGTCCTATCGGACTTTTTCCGATTGTGTGTAGCGAATTCCGACGGACAAAGTGCCACGCATGCTCAGATCACATTACAAGACCAAAGCTATTGTCTACTAGCCTCTACGTAGTCCCGTCGTAGGCAACGAACGTCACCACGTTCAGAATTATCGGATTTTCCGACAACTTTGTCCGACCGTGTGTGTGCAACACCAGTGTCGGACAAAATCTGTCGGAAAAAAACTGATGGATTTTGTGGTCGGATTTTCCGACCGTGTGTACGGGGCATAAGAGCGGCAAGGATGTGGAATTCCCTTCCACAGGCGATGGTTTCAGACAGCGGTGAGATTAACATGAGATATATTGCGAAGAAGAGTGTAAATTCTGACCCATAACCTGCAAACCTTTGGACATGACCACCAAATGTGTGCCATAGTGCCCCCCTGTGAACATTCTCTGAAGCAAAGTGGGGAATAAGTTGGGATAAAACGGGCCAGTCTAACCGGCGTATAGTACCATCTGTGTAAAACGTTGTAGGCATTTTCTAGTATGATAAAAAAAAATTGAGCATTTTGAAACTGTGAATTTTAATTCAATACCCCTGCTCTATAGCATTCCCCCCTTTATTCTTCCCATAAAAATGTATGTAGGGAGGTGTAGCTTGGCCAGAACAGACAGTAATTAGAAAACTCCCAGAAGATTAGAGGGCTAGGACATACAAGGAGGGTGGAGGCTGTGCTACCGAGTTAACTCTTCCTGAAGAAGTCAAATTAATGAGCATTTTCAAAGGCATTATGCAAGTGACTAAAATAATTTATAGAAAGTTAAATTGCTGCAAGTAAGCATTTAAAACACTTGATTTTTTTTTTCTCTGCATTTACTTGAGGTTTTAATTTGACAGGGGTTTCTTTAATTTAAACAGATTTACCCTTCCCGAAGCCCCTAAAACAGCCAAACGCAAGTTACAAAAAGTAACTTGGATTAAGTGGAAATTAACGCTTTATATAGTGTAATAACAAGCAGATGTAAAGTTAGCCACGGGGGAAATAAGGAATGATAAGCATGACTCACTATCCTGAAATAAGGAACAGGGCACATGAGTACATTTTCAGCTTTTGGATGATTTTGTAATAAATTGTATAAATCTTTAGGGACTGGACCATTTGTTAATTTGAAACTTTTGTGTAAAGTAGAGTCCGCTCAAGCCTGCTCCTGCATGTGCTGGGCCGCCTACCCCATTTTGTTTTTTGTCCTTGTATGTGTCAAAACTGCATTACTTTAACCACTTTCAGACCGGACCAATTTGCAGCCAAAGGACCAGGCCCCTTTTTGCGATTTGCACTGCGTCGCTTTAACTGACAATTGCGCGGTCGTGCGACATGGCTCCCAAACAAAATTGACGTCCCTTTTTTCCCACAAATAGAGCTTTCTTTTGGTGGTATTTCATCGCCCCTGCGGTTTTAATTTTTTGCGCTATAACCAAAAAAGAGCGTCAATTTTGAAAAAAACGCATTATTTTTTATTTTTTGCTATAATAAATATCCCCCAAAAATATATAAAAAAACATTTTTTTCCTCAGTTTAGGCCGGTACGTATTCTTCTACATATTTTTGGTAAAAAAAATCGCAATAAGCGATTATTGATTGGTTTGTGCAGAAGTTATAGCGTTTACAAAATAGGGGATAGTTTTATAGCATTTTTTATTAATAATTTTTTTTTTATTAGTAATGGAGGCGATCAGCGATTTTTATTGTGACTGCGACATTATGGCGGACACATCGGACATTTTTGAGACATTTTTGGGACCATTGTCATTTATACAGCAATCAATGCTATTTAAATGCATTGATTCCTGTATAAATGACACTGGCAGTGAAGGGGTTAACCACTAGGTGGCAGTGTAGGGGTTGAGTATGCCTAGGGGTGTGTTTCTTACTGTGGGGGGGTGTGGCTGTCAGCTAGTGAATGCTGATCTCTGCTCCAATCACAGGGAGCAGAGATCGGCGTCACTAGTTGATAGGCAGAACGGGGAGATGCTGTTTATTTCCGCATCTCCCCGTTCAGCCTTCCCGTGAGACGATCGTGGGTGTCCCCGCGGCGATCGAGTACGCGGCACCCGCGACCGGCCTCACGGGGGTCCCGACCGGCGCGGGAGCGCGCCGCTCCCGGCGCGCTCCCGATGGCATGGAGGCATTTAAAAAGGGACTTATATATACGCCCTTATGCCTGTCCGTGCCATTCTGCCGATGCACATAGTCGTGCGCCGGTCGGGAAGCGGTTAACTGACAATTGTGCGGCCGTGCGACACTGTACCCAAATAAAATTTCTGTAATCTTTTTCCACAAATAGAGCTTTCTTTTGGTGGTATTTGTTCACCTCTTTGTTTTTTATTTTTTTTGCGCTATAAACAAAAAAAAAGACCGACAATTTTGAAAAAAAAAAAACAATATTTTTTACTTACTGCTATAAAAACACATCCAAAAAAAATAAAAATAAAAAATTCTTCATAAATGTAGATCAATATGTATTCTGCTACATATTTTTTGGTAAAATAAAATCCCAATAAGGGTATATTGATTGGTTTGCACAAAAGTTATAGCGTATACAAACTATGGGATATTTTTTTTATTTATTTATTTTTATTTATTACAGGATTTATATAGCGCCAACAGTTTACGCAGCGCTTTACAATATAAAAGGGAGACAATACAGTTATAATACAATAAAATACAAGAGGATTAAGAGGGCCCTGCTGAGAAGAGCTTACAATCTAATAGGGTGGGGGAGGTAGTACAAAAGTTTGTAACTGTGAGGACGAGCTGATGGAAGTGGTTAAAGATTAGTTGGAGGTGTGATAGGCTTCCCTGAAGAGATGAGTTTTCAGGGATCGCCTGAAGGTAGCTAGAGTAGGGGATAGCCGGACAGGTTGAGGTAGCGAGTTCCAGAGGAGAAAACCTGGAGACAAGCATTGGAGGAGGAAACAAGACAGCTTGACAGGAGTAGGTCTTGAGAAGAGCGGCGAGGACGGTTTGGGATATGTTTGGAGACAAGATTGGCGATGTAGCTCGGGGCAGAGCTGTGGATGGCTTTGTATGTTGTGGTTAGTATTTTGAATTTAATTCGCTGGGTGATTGGGAGCTAGTGTAGGGATTGGAGGAGAGCGTTGGCAGACACTGAACGGTTGGTAAGGTGGATAAGTCTGGCAGCAGCATTCATGATAGACTGAAGAGGGGATAGCCTATGGAGAGGCGGGGGGGGGGGGGGGGGATATTAATAGCTCCGTTTTAGAGAGATTTAATTTAAGGAAGTGGTGCGACATCCATGCTGAGATGTCAGTTAGTAAGTTAGTAATGCGAGAGGAGACTGAAGGAGTGAGGTGAGGAGTAGACAGATAGATTTGGGTGTCATCGGCGTATAAGTGGTATTGGAAGCCGTGGGCGGTTATCAAGTGACCAGGGGAGGAGGTGTAGATAGAGAAGAGAAGGGGTCCAAGAACAGAGCCTTGGGGAACCCCCACAGAAAGAGGCAATAGAGAGGAGGAGACAGAGTTGTAGGTAACACTGAAGGAGCGCTGTGATAGATAGGCAGAGAACCAGGATAGAGCAGAATCTACCAGGATATATTTTCTCTTTATACTTGTAATGGCGGTGATCAGTTACTTATAGCGGGTCTGCGATATTGTGGTGGACACTGACACTTTTGACACTTTGTGTAGCCAGTGACAAAAATACAGTGATCAGTGCTAAAACTATGCACTGTCACTGTACTAATGACACTAGCTGGGAGGAGGTTAAACATCTCAGGCGATCAAAGGCATAAATGTGTGCCTAGCCAGTGTTTTTGTGTACTTTGTGTGGTGTCTTTACTAAGGAATGTGATGAATTTCTTTCCCTGATTTTCAGGGGAAAAAAATCCCTCACTTCCCCCGCTGTCAGGATGGAGCTCTGCTTTGTTTACATAGGCAGAGCTCCGTCCAGCGGGTGCTGGACGGCACCCGCTGATCGTCTTCTGCTGTGACCAATAAGGAGCAGAAAGTGTATAGGGATCCCTCACCCTGCACAGCCAGGCACACCGCATCTTCACAGCATACTTGAGTCAGAAGAACAATCTAGCGCTTTGTTTTTATATTTTCCTGAAGGGGATAAACTTGGATAGGGATATCATGGGATGCTCACTTGATCAAAGCAGTGGAACTCTACAGGGACACAACAATATACAGTCCGTATATACTCTTCTTCTCTACCTCCAGCACAAATCTTGCTTGTAGAACTAAAACTCCCAGGGCCAGCTGGCACTGTTTGGTTGATCTGACACAGACTCAGTTAAACTGGTAGCAAATGCCCTTTACAGGCAGGGACCGCTGGCCCCTTGTTTGTGTAGCAAAGTCCTAGTACTCAGCCGTCCTCCTCCTGTGGCTACTGACCCCAGCACCACCTCTTTAGACACTGCCAGCCCACCTGGCTACAGCTACCCCTATCACTGTAGTGGGGTATTCCTGCGCTACCGTGGAAAGGGGGAGGGTAAGGGCGGGTGGTGGGGACTGACTGTGGGGGGACTGCTGCAGGCACCTGGTGTAGGTCAAACCGTACCTACCAAACTAGATATATAAAAGTGGGGGTGGTGCTGCGCTGTTCCCAGGGAGGTGGCCAAATCTAACACAAGGTGGCAGTAATGGGATAAAGACGTAAACCCTTTAAGTGTAGCAATCGTATGAGACAATAATAGTTGATGATGCGACTATTAAGTCGATGTAATGCGAGTTGAGATAGATAATTCCCTTACTATACAAGATAAGGGGTATGGTGTGACCAATACAGGTTAATAAAAATTGCTATTGGTGAACCCAGGTAAGAATATATATAATAGAATTGTAACTAGTACTGAGGTGCGAGAGTGTAAATTGAACTAATAGCACCTAAATAAAACTACTAATAAAACACCATAAGCAGGTAATAAAAAAATCAGATATACATATAAAATCATATAAGTGAACATATGGTAAAAATGTGTCTATAGATAAACAATTCCAAAGTGCAGAGTAGATGGTGAACAAAATATAAAATGCTTAAAGTGCTAGTGCAAGTGTGCACAGGCTAAAAAATGCGACTGAGTGATTGAGTGACGGGTAAAACGATAAATATAATCGCATTGGAGATATGTGATGAGTAGAGGTATGTGCAGAGAAGTTGTACTGGAGTGAACAGTAGAACAATAAATATAAGGTGCAAAGTATGCGAGCATACAAAATAATGTATAAGCTGGATGAGACTAGTCAGCGTGACTATAGATGAAAAAATCCCTGGCAAAATATAAAGCTACCAGTAAACAAAGTGGAATAAAGTATGAAATATAAAATATAACGAAATGCTAGGTGCAGACGCAAAGTGCACACACAGATATCCTATAGGTAAAATCGCATAATGCAGGATGCGTAAAAAATAGTCACATGCGACTAAAATCGCATAGTCACATGCGACTAAAATCGCATAGTGCAGGATGCGTATAAAATAGTCATCTGCAACTATGTTGCATGCATATAAGTCTGTGATAAATAAGTCAATCCTCAATAGTTTATAAGTATATAATAATTTCTTGTGGTAAGAAGGTGAGGGTAGTGATGTGATTCTTGGGTCACAGGTGATGTCCGTGCAGTGGCTCGTTTCAAGCAGTGGGGGGTCACTCCTCTTCGTGTGGGGTACACTAAAGTGAGCAATGGGCCCTTACCTTGCGGCAAAGGGTTAACCGCATATAAATGATGTAAAGGGGTCTGCTTTCTTCTCCTTCCCTCACGGTGGTCTGCCTGGGTAGGTGCGTATTCCTTTTCCCTGGTTCCAGGTATATCTAGCCTTTGTAGCTCACGGCAGATGCCGGAGTGATAGGTAAGAAATGAGGGGGGGACTGTATAGTGTAGTATGTTTAAAATGTATTTGCTCAATAAAACAGTTTAATATAGTACCTAGTACTCACAATAGAACTCACAGAATAAAAATAAATATTTTCTCTTATCTTAGACGAGCGCCGAGCTCGTTCCATTTGCTTCCTTGTTTGTATTGAATGCCTCTCCTGTCCCTACGCGTGGCGTCATGTGACTTCATCAGGGGACTATTTTTTACGCATCCTGCATTATGCGATTTTACCTATAGGATATCAGTGTGTGCACTTTGCGTCTGCACCTAGCATTTCGTTATATTTTATATTTCATACTTTATTCCACTTTGTTTACTGGTAGCTTTATATTTTGCCAGGGATTTTTTCATCTATAGTCACGCTGACTAGTCTCATCCAGCTTATACATTATTTTGTATGCTCGCATACTTTGCACTTTATAATTATTGTTCTACTGTTCACTCCAGTACAACTTCCCTGCACATACCTCTACTCATCACATATCTCCAATGCGATTATATTTATCGTTTTACCCGTCACTCAATCACTCAGTCGCATTTTTTAGCCTGTGCACACTTGCACCAGCACTTTAAGGATTTTATATTTTGTTCACCATCTACTATGCACTTTGGAATTGTTTATCTATAGACACATTTTTACCATATGTTCACTTATATGATTTTATATGTATATCTGATTTTTTTATTACCTGCTTATGGTGTTTTATTAGTAGTTTTATTTAGGTGCTATTAGTTCAATTTACACTCTCGCACCTCAGTACTAGTTACAATTCTATTATATATATTTTTACCTGGGTTCACCAATAGCAATTTTTATTAACCTGTATTGGTCACACCATACCCCTTATCTTGTATAGTAAGGGAATTATCTATCTCAACACGCATTACTTCGACTTAATAGTCGCATCATCAACTATTATTGTCTCATACGATTGCTACACTTAAAGGGTTTACGTCTTTATCCCATTACTGCCACCTTGTGGTAGATTTGGCCACCTCCCTGGGGAACAGCGCAGCACCACCCCCACTTTTATACCCCTATCACTGGCCTTCCTGTCTCCACAGTCCCAGACTGAATCTGCATCCCTCCCAGACTTCTCTCTCCCAGTCCTCTCCGTTATGCCTCTCAGTCCTCTGACTATATCACTCCCCAGCCCTCCTGGCTGTCTTCCTCCCTGGAGATTTGCCCAGCAGTGTTCTCCTGCTGTCCTCCACCTGCTCCCGTGCCTCCGGTCAGAACACCTCTGTGTGTCATGAAGAGGGTCCCTTCCGCACCCGAGATCACCCCCCCCAGACTAGGGGGCTACACTCAAGGGCCACCGACAACCTAACACTCCATCTCCAGCTTCCACCCAAACTCGACACTGCCCCAGCTGGGCTGACCATGAGCATTTGAGGGGGCCTGCCAACTCATCTTTTAGTGAATGGTCAGGGCCCTCAGAATACTCCAAGCAGCTCCTCCTTACCTCCACGCCCATTCTTCTGGAAGTTTCCAGCAACTTCCAGAAGTAGGGGGAGAGCTCAGAGATGCTGGCTGTGAGTCACCCAGCCCTCCCTGAGTCATTCAAACCCTGACCCAGAAGAACACACAGACTTGGCTACCAGCCAAGCCTGAATTTACCTACACTAAGGCCCCTTTCACACTGGGGCGGGGAGCCGCGGTGACGGTAAAGCAGCGCTATATTTAGTGCTGCTTTACCTGCGTTTTGCCGCTAGATTCGGCCGCTCGCGGTGCAGTTTTACCCCCCACGAGCGGCCGAAAAAGGGTTAAAGACCCCCAGTCTGGAGCCCACACTGGAGTTAAAGGGGCTGGATTTTTTTCAGGCGGTATACAGGCGCTGAAAAACGCCCCAGTGTGAAAGGGGCCTAAGGGCTCCATAACAGAACAAAAATCCAAGCATTCTAGCAACACAGCTAAGGGGTGCTACACCTATATCAAGAAAATGCAGGATGGCAGAATGAGCAGGTTTTATTGGTAATGAAAGCTGCAGATTTTAAAACAATCAAACTGACTATTTATTACATTAAAGTGGATTTAAACCCACTCTCATCCTTTCTAAACTACTGCAGTATTGGTTATCTAGAAGGACATACATGCCTCCTGCATATACTACATCTGTCAAACGTCTCCCCTCTGTCTGCTATGAGACCCGAAAAACTAACAAAGGTGTGCCCATTATAGAGCTGGTAACATTGAGGATATTTAGTATAATTTTAAAGAACTGTTTTTGTGGGTAAGAGGCATAGGGGAGAAGAATGGATGGTATAAAAGTGGGAAGTATGTGCAGGTGAGGGAGAGGAATGTGGAGGGTCTAACAGTGGACACTATGTACATGAGAGGAGTGCGGATGGTATGACAGAAGTCACTATGTACAGGAAAGGAGTGTGAAGAGTATGACAGTGCGCAGTATGCACAGCAGAGGAGTGTGGAGGGTATGACAGTGGGCAGTATGCACAGCAGAGAAGTGTGGAGGGTAAGACAGTGGGCAGTATGCACAGCAGAGAAGTGTGGAGGGTAAGACAGTGGGCAGTATGCACAGCAGAGGAGTGTGGAGGGTATGACAGTGAACAGTTTGTACAGGAGAGGAGTGTGGAGGGTATGACAGTGGGCACTATGTACAGGAGAGGAGTGTGTAGGATATGACAGTGGGCGCTATGTATAGGAGAGAAGTGTGGAGGGTATGACAGTGAGCAGTATGTACAGGAGAGAAGTGTGGAGAGTATGACAGTGGGCACTATGTATAGGAGAGGAGGATGAAGGAATCTGGGAAGGAAAAATGTAAGGTTTGTGGAAGGATGTTTAGGGACTGTGTAGTGGATAGGCGGGCCATACATGGATTGAAATTACACCAATTAAGCAGAGACCAGCCATAGTCGATCTATGTATGGGCTAGCTACCTGGTTTTACACAAGTCAACCTATTAACTGACTTGAGTACAACCAGCCTGTCAGGTTTCCCCAAAACAATCAGTGCTGCCAGCTATAGTTAGCAACACTGATCATTGTATTCACTGGCAGAACACAATAACACTGCAGGAGTGATTCCCCCCATCCACAGGTCAGCAGGTGAGAGGGTGTGTGGGGACAGGCTGGGGAGAGATACTAGTCAGTGGCTGGGTAGGCACTGGTTAGTATCAGAGCCAGATACACACAGGTTACATATGCCGCGATCGTTAGAGTGAGAACAATAATTCTAGCCTTAGACCTCCTCTGTAACTCTAAACATGTAACCTGTAAAAAAATTAAAGCATCACTTAGTACACAAAAAAAAATCATGCTAACAGTTTCTTTAAAAAAAAACATTTGAAAAATTGCTGCGCAAATATCGTGTAACATAAAAAGTTTGCAAAGACCACCATTTTATTCCATAGGGTGTCTGCTAAAACAATATATATAATTCTTGAGGCTTCTGAGTAATTTTCTATCAAAAAAAATGATGATTTTTACATGTAGGAGAGAAGTGTAAGAATTGGCCTGGGTGGCGAGGGGTTAATTACCATAAGTAATTTACAAATAATTATTATAAGCCCTGTGAGCTCATCCTCTCAGTCTGCTGCAGAGTGTTCCAGCTTGTATTTATACTGGCCGCTCTGTATGTAGCTTCTGACCGACTGCGCAAGCAGCCCTGTATCTCCAGAACCATAGATGATAGCAGCCCCATATTTTAACCAGTGCTGGAGTACGTCTTTAGCTACCTACCCCCCAATGGGGTCTCTGTGACTCCTGATCACTGAGCTATAACCCTCAAAGTCGATCTTTTTTTTTTGGGGGGGGCAAATTGGCCTATCTTGAGAAAGGGGCCTGGAGCTGCAGCTCCAATAGCCCCTATGTTAATCCGGCCCTGCTCCCGCCCCAGTGTGAAAGGGGCCTAAGTGGTCTTGCTATGCAAGAACACTTAATAACTGTTTTTTAACCGCTTCCCGACTGCCTCACGCAGATATACTGCGGCAGAATGGCACGGGCAGGCAAAACCACGTACAGGTACGTGGCCCTTTAAATGCCTGCCCGGTCGGGAGCTCCGTGACCCCGGCCACGGGACCAGCGGACCCGATCGCTGCTGGTGTCCCGCGATCGGGTTACGGAGCTAAAGAACGGGGAGAGGTTTGTGTAAACAAACCTCTCCCCGCGCTTCCTACTCTGCTGTCATTGATTGGCTGTTCCCGGTCATCGGGAAAGCCAATCAATGACATCAAACGTCAGACCCGCCCCCTAATGTAAAAAACACAACACATACGTCAGAGCCCATAACCCCTCCCTCCCCCTAGTGGTTAACTCTTTCACTGCAACTGTCATTTATACAGAAATCAATGCATTTAAATAGCATTGATTTCTGTATAAATGACAATGGTCCCAAAAATGGGTCAAAAATGTCCGATGTGTCCGCCATAATGTCGCAGTCACAATAAAAATCGCTGATCGCCGCCATTACTAGTAAAAAAAAAATATTAATAAAAATGCTATAAAACTATCCCCTATTTTGTAAACGCTATAACTTTTGCGCAAACCAATCAATAATCGCTAATTGCGATTTTTTTTACCAAAAATATGTAGAAGAATACGTATCGGTCTAAACTGAGGAAAAAAATGTTTTTTTTATATATTTTTTGGGGATATTTATTATAGCAAAAAAGCAAAAAATATTGCATTTTTTTTCAAAATTGTCACTCTATTTTTGTTTATAGCGCAAAAAATAAAAACCGCAGGGGCGATCAAATACCACCAAAAGAAAGCTCTATTTGTGGGAAAAAAAGGACGCCAATTTTGTTATGGAGCCACGTCGCACGACCGCGCAATTGTCAGTTGAATCGCAAAAAGGGGCCTGGTCCTTTGGCTGCCAATTGGTCCGGGGCTGAAGTGGTTAAAAGATTTTTATTTTTTCAAAAAATTTTTTTTAATATTTTAGCTGATCGTGGGGGGGGGGGAGGGGGGTCATAATATTTTGGATGATCATGTTGTGGTCATGATGTTTTGGCTGATCATGGGGGGGGTCATAATGTTTTGGCTGATCATGTTGTGGTCATAATGTTTTGGCTGATCATGTTGTGGTCATAATGTTTTGGCTGATCATGTTGTGGTCATAATGTTTTGGCTGATTATGGGGGGGTCATAATGTTTTGGCTGATAATGGGGTTGTCAGCTTTTGTCACCTCCCACTATATAATAAGAATAATAACTAGAAAAGCTACAATTTCTGGGGAAATTGTGTGACGTGTTCTTGCCTCCACCAACTGGAGTGGGCGGAGTAACTGGGTGGAGTGGCTTGAGTAACTAAACTTTTTTTTTTTCAAAAATGATTTGTTTGTTTTTTCAAAAATTATTATTTTTATTTATTTTATAAAATATTTTTTTTTCATAATTATAATTCTATAATTCTCCTCAGATCTGTGTGGGAGGAGCTATAATTTCCCTCAGAGTTGTGTGGGAGGAGCTATAATTCCCCTCAGAGCTGTGTGGGAGGAGCTATAATTCCCCTCAGAGCTGTGTGGGAGGAGCTATAATTCTCCTCAGAGCTGTGTGGGACTAGCTATAATTCCCCTCAGAGCTGTGTGGGAGGAGCTATAATTCCCTCAGAGCTGTGTGGGAGGAGCTATAATTCTCCTCAGAGCTTTTGTCACCTCCCACTCTAGTTTTGAACATTTCTCCATTCATTCTTATGGGACAAATTTTGCCGTAAAAACAACGATATTTTCACACCATTCGGGAACAATCCGCACGTTTCGGTATATATTCGGTATATGTAGCATAAAAGCTGTGGGAGGAGGTAGGGTGGTAAATTTGGCTATAATAAGAATAATAATATATATGTGAGATAACAGTAAGTGGTCTTGCTATGCAAGAACACTTAACTAGAAAAGTAAAAATTTCTGGGGGAATTGTGTGACGTGTTCTTGCCTCCACCTACTGGAGTGGGCGGAGTAACTGTTGTGTGGTTGGAGTGGCTGAAGTAACTGTGAAAAGTGTTAAAAAGCTTAATATTTTAACCACTTGACCACTGGGCACTTAAACCCCCTTAATAACCAGACCAGTTTTCAGCTTTCGGTGCTCTCATACTTTGAATGATAATTACTCAGGCATACAACACTGTACCTATTTGAAATTTTTGTCCTTTTTTTCACACAAATAGAGCTTTCTTTTGGTGGTATTTAATCACCGCTGGGTTTTGTTTTTTGCGCTAAAAAAGAAAAAAGATCGAAAATTCTGTTAAAAAAAATGCATTTTTCTTCGTTTGTGTTATAAAATTTTGCAAATTAGTAATTTTTCTTCATATATTTTGGCCAAAATTTATACCCCTACATATCTTTGGTAAAAATAACCCAAATCGGTGTATATTATTTGGTCTTTGTGAAAGTTATAGAGTCCACAAGCTATGGTGCCAATCTCTGAAAATTGATCACACCTGAAGTACTGACGGCTCATTTCTTGAGACCCTAACAAGCCAGGAAAGCCCCCAGTCTACTACTGTCTATTGATGCAGAAAAGGCATTTGACCGAGTAGACTGGGGGTTCCTGTTTAAGACCCTAGAGACCATGGGATTTGGACCAAAAATCATCCAGAAAATAAAAGTACTCTACAGCCACCCCAAAGCCAACATCAAGGTAAATGGCATAGTCTCCTCCCTTTTCGAAATGCACAATGGGACAAGACAGGGCTGCCCCCTCTCCCCGCTCCTTTTTGTCCTTTCCCTGGAACCCCTCTTGGCAACAATAAGAGGGAATCCGGGTATAGAGGGATGTGTGGCGGGGGGAGAGGAACACAAACTCGCGGCATTTGCCGACGATGTCCTTTTTTACGTTAGCTCACCTCAGAAATCATTGCCCAAAATTCTGAAGAATATTGAAGCGTACGGGGAGGTATCCAATTTTAAGATTAATCTAGCAAAATCCCATATACTTAGCATCTACATGAACAAGACGGAAAAACGAGACGCGATGAGGGAGTACAACTTCCCGTGGAAGAGGAAAATTAAATATCTAGGGGTCGAACTAACTAATACCATAGGGAAAATGTATAGGGCCAATTATATACCCCTACTAGACGAAGTCAAAAAAAAATGTCAAGAGTTTAAAACCAAGCCAATATCATGGCTAGGTCGCATTAATGCAGTCAAAATGATGATACTCCCGTTGATAACCTACAAGTTCCAAATGGTCCCAATCTCGTTACCTGATCAGTACCTTAGGAAACTAAAATCTATCATCATGAATTTTGTGTGGCAACAAAAGACACATAGGATCGCAATTCAAACTCTAAAATTAGATAAAAGCCAGGGGGGCTTGGCAGTGCCCGATATTACAAACTATTATTATGCAACAGTTCTATTAAGAATTCCAGAATGGGGGAAGGCACACAGCTCAAAGAGGTGGGTAAGTTTAGAGGAAGCACTCAGCGGAGCACAGTTGGGGAAAATTATTTGGAACTCCCCCAAACATAGAATATTAGGAGAAAAAACACATTTAATTACTAGGAACACTTTGAAAGTTTGGGATAAAATGCACAAGACTTTTAAATTAAAATTTAATTCACCCTTGATTGCACTGAAAGAAAATGACTTATTTCCACCAGGTAGAAAGGACTTAGGAGGGGAATGGATAAAAAACGATAACGCACGTGTAGGAGATTTAATTAGCATGGGGAAAATCTTGGCTTTCCAGGATTTACAAAAGAAAAATGATTTATTTGTGATTGATGAATGGCGGTACCTGCAGTTACGACACTTTGTGGGTTCGATCCCTCCCCCCTTGAGGGGACGGGAGGACCTCACGGTGATGGAACGTATTTTTACAGCGGAAAACACCCAAAAAATTATCACAAAAATTTACAAATTTCTGCTGTCGAAAGATGGATTGGGGGAGCCGCTGTTCATCAAGAAATGGGGAAGGGAGTTAGGCACGCAAATTCACACCGGGTTAACTAAAAAAATATTTCAACTTACCCATAGCTCGGCTGTTGATGTCAAAATGGCAGAAGTAAATTATAAGTGCCTATCCGGCTGGTATATGACCCCGGACAAATTAAATAAATTCCAGCCAGGAGTTTCAGCGGACTGTTGGAGAGGCTGTCAAAAAAGGGGAACTATGGGTCATTTATGGTGGGACTGCCCAAAAATCAAAACATTTTGGAAGTCTATTTTAAAATTTATAGAGGAGATAACTAAGGTCGTGGTAAAAGAGGACCCTTGGGTAGTGCTGATGCATGCTACATCGGAAGGATCCAGGCAGTACAAAGGATCACTTGTTCCGCATTTGCTAAATGCAGCGAAGCGGGTGATCCCCAGAAGATGGAAAGATCCTGAGAGCCCGCCCCTTTGGGAATGGGTCGATGTGGTCGAGAGCACTTATACTTTGGAATGCTTAATAAACAGTGCGGCAGAAGGAAGGGAGGATATGAGAACTAAATGGGAGGGATGGAGAAAGTTTAAGAGGTGCTGAAGCCCTAAGGAATTAGCAAGAGAGACCGCCGGGAGGCATTTAACCTAAACAAAACAAAATAAAACAAAAAATTAGAGTTGTCCTCTTGAAGCCTTCCATAGGAGCGACCCCAGCGGCGGGGTGGTGGGGGAGGGTGGTGGGGAGAGGGGGGGGCGGGGGTTAATGTAAGGATTTATTACACCTCGGGTAATGGAGAGTGCTAAAGGGGTACTAAATGGGAGTCCGCCAAGGTTTTCACACAAGGGTGCAAATATGTGTAATAAATGATTGGTAATAATATAAAAAAAAAAAAATGTGTAAGTGAGAATTCCACAATGATGCGAAGACAAAAAGGGACACAGTTGAGGGCGCTTCTGATTCGGTCCCAAAAAGTTCTCTCTGAGGTGGAAAAAAATAAAATATAAATAAAAACAAGCCAGGAAAGTACAAATACCCCACAAATTACCCCTTTTTGGAAAGTAGACATTCCAAGATATTTAGTAAGAAAAAAGCTAGGCAGGCAGTGACAGAGTGTGTAACATGAATGGTCTATCACATCCCAAATATTGAACACAAAGAAAAATTTAGGCCTACTGTCCATAAACACGGCCAATACCCCTGAGGGATGTTTATGAGATTAGATAGACACAAACAAAAGTATATGCGATTTAGGAGGTATATTTATTAAAGACTGTACAAAAGAATAAAGTGCACACAAAAGCAGTATTGCAAAACTGTCAAGGAGGGCATACATAGGACATACTCAGATTAACAATGTCAGACATCGATACAAAAATATATATCTCTATCATTAAGAGGTTATACACTTGCAATACATGTAGAGTCTAGGAAGACACCGACATGTTTCGGACTTTTGTCCTTTTTCATAGGCGAATTTGTATCCCGTTCTTTCACATCTAATAATGTGAGTAGATAAATATTAGTACAATGGATATTATGATACAAATGGTCAAGAAAAGTGCATATTAACGCCATCATATTGATCAACAAAGTAGTGTATTGTGGATGTGGTACTCACATGCAGAGAGAATAGCCCATTGGGTATGTAATAGACTTCAGGGCCAGATATAGGCCTCACGAATCCGATGTGTGCAGTAATCTGCTATAGGTGCTGTTAAAAGCATGTGGAACTGCCGTATACAGTAGTGGCGGGCTGTTAAGTACTCCAGGAGCTGCAAGGCCTCACATAAGAGACAGGCATAATGCCTGTATCTTGATAGCGTATGGTCAATAAGAGAAAGAGGCTGTAAAAGTATGAGATATAAATTGTCGGTGCAAAAAGAGAGCAAAGAGTAAGGGCCCATAAAGTAGCTAATCAATAGAGAACGTCATTTATTAAGATGCATGGTGAGTTTTTTGAAGTTGTAATTTTTCCCCACAATTCTTTGCAAAATCAAGATTTTCTTTTCTTTTTTCTTTTTTTTTCACAAAATTGTTATATTAGCAGGTTATTTCTCACACACAGCATATGCATAGCACAAATTACACCCCAAAACACATTCTACTACTCCTCCTGAGTATGGCGATACCACATGTGTGAGACTTTTACACAGCGTGGCCACATACAGAGGACCAACATGCAGGGAGCGCCATCAGGTGTTCTAGGGACATAAGTTTCAAATCTAATTTGACTACCTATTACACTTTTGTGAGGCACTGTAGTGGCATGGATGAGCATGAATGGGGATAGATGAGCCATGGATGGCTGAGCATGAATGAGTATGGATGGGTACGGCTGAGTATGGATGGGTACGGCTGAGTATGGATGGGTATAGATGGGATGGCTGGGTACGGCTGAGTATGGCTGGGTATGACTGAGTACGATTGAGTATGGCTGGGTACGGCTGGGTATGGCTAATTATGGATGGGGGTGGATGGGATGGCTGAGCATGGATGGATGGATGAGTATTACTGAGGATGGATGGATGAGTATGCCAAGTATGGATGAGGATGGATGGATGGGTATGCAGAGTATGGATAGATGGGTATGCAGAGTATGGATGGCTGGGAAGGCAGAGTATGGCTGGGTATGCAGGGTATGGCTGGGTATGCAGGGTATGGCTGGGTATGCAGGGTATGGCTGGGTATGCAGAGTATGGCTGGGTATGCAGAGTATGGACGGGTATGCAGAGCATGAAGAGTATGGCTGGGTTTGCATAGTATGGACGGGTATGCAGAGCATGGACGGGTATGCAGAGTATGGACGGGTATGCAGAGTATGGACGGGTATGCAGAGCATGGACGGGTATGCAGAGTATGGGCGGGTATGCAGAGCATGCAGAGTATGGACGGGTATGCAGAGCATGCAGTGTATGGACGGGTATGCAGAGCATGCAGAGTATGGACGGGTATGCAGAGCATGCAGAGTATGGACGGGTATGCAGAGTATGGAAGGGTATGCAGAGCATGGACGGGTATGGCTGGGTATGCAGAGTATGGCTGGGTATGCAGAGTATTTCTGGGTATTGCTGGGTATGCAGAGTATTGCTGGGTATGGCTGGGTATGCAGAGTATTGCTGGGTATGGCTGGGTATGCAGAGTATTGCTGGGTATGCAGAGTATTGCTGGGTATGGCTGGGTATGCAGAGTATTACTGGGTATGCAGAGTATTGCTGGGTATGGCTGGGTATGCAGAGTATTACTGGGTATGCAGAGTATTGCTGGGTATGCAGAGTATTGCTGGGTATGGCTGGGTATGCAGAGTATTGCTGGGTATGCAGAGTATTGCTGGGTATGGCTGGGTATGCAGAGTATTACTGGGTATGGCTGGGTATGCAGAGTATTGCTGGGTATGCAGAGTATTGCTGGTTATGGCTGTGTATGCAGAGAATGGCTGGGATCGACGAGCAGGGATGGATGGATGTCTCCCTGAGCAGGCTGTGAGCACTACACATGCAGCCCACATCGCTGCTGCCACCGATCTCTCCCCTCTCCGCTCACACTAGACGGAGAGGGGAGAGAGGAACTGGAAATCACGCCGGTCTGTTGACATGTGAGCGTGCTGTCATTTGACGGCGTGATCACGTGGTAAACGGCCGCGATCAGCGTAGTAAAAAAGTAGAAGTCCCATCATTAGCTGAAAGAGTTGAACATTTTTTTTTTCAAAAATGATTTGTTTTTTTTCAATAAATATTATTATTTTTTTTAAATGATTTTTTTTTTTATATTATTATTATTTTTTCCCAAAATTTTTTTTTTTCAAAATAAATTTTTTTTTTCAAATTTTTTTTTTTTTTTTATATTATTATTTTTTATGGGGGGTCATAATATTTTGGCTGATCATGTTGTGGTCATAATGTTTTGGCTGATCATGGGGTTTGTCAGCTTTTGTCACCTCCCACTCTAGTTTTGAACATTTCTCCTTTCATTCCTATGGGACAAATTTCGCTGCTAAAATTACGATATTTCGTGAACCATTCGGTGAAATGTTTCACAAAGTAATAGCACGCCATTAGGGAACAATCCGCACGTTTCGGTATATTACTGTCTATGTAGTGAAAAAGCTGTGGGAGGAGTTAGGGTGGTAAATTTGTCTAGAATAAGAATAAGAACTAGAAAAGCTACAATTTCTGGGGAAATTGTGTGACGTGTTCTTGCCTCCACCTACTGGAGTGGGCGGAGTAATTGGGTGGAGTGGCTTGAGTAACTGTGAAAAGTGTTAAAAAGTATAAATAGTAGTAAAAAAGTCCCATCATTAGCTGAAAGCTGAACATTTTCTTTTTCAAAAATGATTTTATTTATTTTTTAACCACTTCAGCACCGGGCGATTTTACCCCCTTCCTTACCAGAGCACTTTTTGCGATTCGGCACTGCGTCGCTTTAACTAACAATTGCGCGGTCGTGCGACGTTACACCCAAACAAAATTGACGTCCTTTTTTTCCCACAAAATAGAGCTTTCTTTTGGTGGTATTTGATCACCTCTGCGGTTTTTATTTTTTGCGCTATAAACAAAAGAAGAGATTTTGAAAAAAAAACACAATATTTTTTACTTTTTGCCATAATAAATATCCCATTTTTAAAAAAAAAAAATCTATTTTTTTACTCAGTTTAGGCCGATACGTATTCTTCTACGTATTTTTGGTAAAAAAAACGCAATAAGCGTATATAGATCGGTTTGCGCAAAAGTTATAGCGTCTACAAAATAGGGGATATATTTATTGCATTTTTTCGTGACTGCGACATTGCGGCGGACACTTCGGACACTTTTGACACATTTTTGGGACCATTCACATTTACACAGCGATCGTTGCTATAAAATTGCAGTGATTACTGTGTAAATGTGACTGGCAGGGAAGGGGTTAACACTAGGGGGCGCTGCAGGGGTTAATGTGTTCCCTAAGGCCCCTTTCACACCGGGGCGTTTTTCATGCGGTGCAGCGCTAAAAATAGCGCCTGTTCACCGAATGAAAAAATCCGGCCCATTTAACTCCAGTGTGAAAGCCGGCGGGCTTTCACACTGGAGCGGTGCGCTAGCAGGATGACAAAAAAAGTCCTGCTAGCAGCATCTTTGGAGCGGGATAGGAGCGGTGTGTTCACCGCTCCTATACCGCTCCTTCCCATTGATTAGAATGGAACACCGCGGTAAAACCGCGGCAATACCGCCGCAAAGCGCCGATACGGCGGCGCTCTGCGGGGGTGTTTAACCCTTTTTCGGCCGCTCCCGCGGGGTAAAACCGCACCGCGAGCGGCCGAATACCGCGGTTAAAACTACGGTAAAGCAGCGCTAAATATAGCGCTGCTTTACCGTCACCGCGGCTCCCCGCCCCGGTGTGAAAGGGGCCTAAGGTAGTGATTCTAACTGTGGGGGGAGGGGACTCAAAAGGGGAGGAGACCGATCAGTGTTCCTCCGTACTGGGATCACATGATCGGTCTCCTCGCCACTGGCAGGACGCGAAGCTGTGTGTTTACACACACAGCTCCAGGGTCCCGCACAGTCCCGCTGTTTTAACGGGCAATCGCGGGTGCCAGGCGGACATCGCGGCCGCCGGGCACGCGCACCGGGTCCCAAGCGACGCCGCGGCCGGGGGTGGTAGGACGTCATATGACGCCCACCCAGGATGGGAGATCCACCTTGTGGGCGTCATATGACAGTGGGCGGTAGGGAAGTGGTTAAAAAAAATTTTTTTTTCAAAAATTATTCATTTTTTTATGGGGGGTCATAATGTTTTGGCTGATCATGTGGGACTAGCTATAATTCCCCTCAGAGCTGTGTGGGAGGAGCTATAATTCCCCTCAGAGCTGTGTGGGAGAAGCTATAATTCCCCTCAGAGCTGTGTGGGACTACCTATAATCCCCCTCAGAGCTGTGTGGGAGGAGCTATAATCCCCCTCAGGGCAGTGTGGGAGGAGCTATAATTCCCCTCAGAGCTGTGTGGGAGGGAGCTATAATTCCCCTCAGAGCTTTTGTCACCTCCCACTCTAGTTTTGAACATTTCTCCATTCATTCCTATGGGACAAATTTCGCCGCAAATACAACGATATTTCGTGAACCATTCGGCGAAACGTTCCACGAAGTAAGAGAACACCAATTGGGAACAATCCGCACGTTTCGGTATATATTCGGTATATGTAGCGTAAAAGCTGTGGGAGGAGTTAGGGTGGTAAATTTGGCTATAATAATAATAATATATATGTGAGATAACAATAAGTGGTCTTGCTATGCAAGACCACTTAAAGCAAAAAAAAAAAAATTTAAAAGTCAGCAGCTAAAAAAAAGTAGCTGCTGACTTTTAATAAGTACACTTACCCTCCCAGGGCGCCCGCAATGTCGGTCGTGGAGGCCGAGATGTCCCTCGGCGCTCCGGTCCCAGTGCCGCCATCCTCAGTAAAGGAAACGGGCAGCGATCGCTGCCCGTTTCCTACTGCGCATGCGCGCGCCGCCGCGCGGCTCTCTGTGAATGGGGAACGCGATGTGTTGTGGGACACAGTTCCCATAACCCCACCGCGCCCCATTCACTAGAAGACGGCGCTCGGAGCAGAAGAGAGAACAGCGCCACGGAACAGGAAGAGGCAGATTAGGACGATCTGCCTAGCAACAGCCATTTCTGGTAAGTAAAAAAAAATATATATATATTTTTTTTATTTTTTACTTTTATTAACATTTTTTTTACGTTTTTTTTTTCAGGGTGGCCCTCCACTTTAACTAGAAAAGTTACAATTTCTGGGGAAAAAAATATTTTTTTTGTTTAATAATTTTTTTTTTAATTATTATTATTTTTTGACTTGACCCCTCCCCCATTCTCTCTGTTTTGAGCTCCTCTGTTTACACCCCCCTCTCTCTGCACCTCCCCCTCTGATGTAATCTGAGTCTTCTGTATAGAGAAGTTCTGACTCCCCCACTCCCTCTCCTGTCAGCTGATTCCTATATGTAGGGGAAATGCTTTATTTCATAACCCCTCCCCCACTGCCATTGCTTCAAGCTGAGTTCACTGTGAGGAGGAGAAGTGTTCACCTGACCCCTCCCCCAGTAATGAGAACTCCTGTTGAAGTAAGGCAGCATGTAGGCCTAAGTAACCAAATCTCACCCAACAGGGCTGATTAAAAAAAATGTAAAAAATATGAAAACACTAAATTGTAAATAAAAACAAGAGGTAAAATAAAAATTACTGACACCGTCTACACCTTCCCCCTAAAAAAATAATAAAAACAAAAAAATAATTGTTAAAACGAATTATGAAAAAAAAGAAATTGTAAATAATAATTCAAAATAAAATGGTTAAAAAATGTTTTTAAAAATTGCATTGCCCTATTGAAATGATACACTGCCCTAACCCCCTTGCTCCAAAAAGCATTGTGGAAAAAAATGACCAATATTAAATTATAAAAAAAATAAAAAATACATAAAAAATAAACAAAAATGTAAACAATTTTGACAGTGTCCATTGCTGTACTGACACTGCTGACTTCCCTAATGACACCCTCCACTATACCCTTCCAGAAGAACTGTGAAAACATTTAATAAAGAAATAAAATAAAAAAACAAAAAATGCTGACATTGTTCACGCCCAAAAAAAAGAAATGTGAAAAAAATGATACATTAAAAAAAAAAAAAAAAAAAACAGAATTAACAGAATATAAATGAAAAAAATAATAAAAAAAAATTAAAAAAAATACTGACACAATTCAATTCCCCAAAAAAGCATTGTGAAAAAAATTATAAAATAAAATAAAAATTAAAAACTACTGACTGCCCACTGCTTTAACAAAAAATCATAAAATTTTAATGTAAAATAATAAATTTATTTAAAAAAATGGCTGACACCATCCACTGCTCTACTCACACTGTTCACTGCCTTACTGACAAGATGCACTGTTCCCCAGAAGCACTGTAAAAAATTTTTTTTATAAACAATTAAAATATAAATAAAAAAAATACGTTTGTAGAAAAAATTTAATAAAGTAAAAAAACTACTGACAACAGTAACTGCTCTACCAACTGAGACTGTGAAAAAATATATTAAAATAAATAAACAAAAAATTACAATTATATAAAAAAAAAAAAACACTGTCCACTGCCCTTCCTGACCCCCATATCGTTGTGAATAAAAAGATAAATATCAATTTTAAAAAGTAATAAAAATAATTAAAATTGTAAAAAATAAACAAAATAAAAAACTATTGATAAAATGTCCTCCAAAATGATAGTGAAAAAAAAAATAGAATTGTAAAAAATAATAAAATAAAATAATTCTGACACTGTCCATTGCCCCAAAAGCCTTTTTTAAAAAGTGAAACAACAGGGGGCCTGTCTGCATAAAGCAGATACACGATATACACAAGGTTTAGGAGAGTGTCTATGGGAATGTTGGACCATTCTTCCAGAAGTGCATTTGTGAGGTCAGGCACTGATGTTCGACAAGAAGGCCTGGCTCGTAGTCTTCATTCTAATTCATCCAATAGGTGTTCTGTCTGGCTGAGGTCAGGACTCTGTGCCGGCCAATCAAGTTCCTCTACCCCAAACTTGCTCATCCATGTCTTTATGGACCTTACTTTGTGCACTGGTCCAAATCATTTGGTGGAGGGGGGATTGTGGTGTGGGGTTATTTTTCAGGGGTTGGGCTTGGCCGCTTAGTTCCAGTGAAGGGAACACTTCAGGTGTCAGAATACCAAGACATTTTGGACAATTTCATGCTCCCAACTTTGTGGGAACAGTTTGGGGATGGTTCCTTCCTGTTCCAACATGACTGCACACCAGTGTACAAAGCAAAGTCCATAAAGACATGGATAAGTGAGTTTGGGGTGGAGGAATTTGACTGGCCTGCACAGAGTCCTGACCTCAACCTGATAGAACACCTTTGGGATGAATTAGCGGAGACTGTCAGGCCTTTTCGTCCACATCAGTGCCTAACCTCACAAATGCACTTCTCTAAGAATGGTCAAACATTCCCATAGACACTCCTAAACCTTGTGGACAGCAAAGAACCTGAATTGCCTGGCTTGTTTATGTTTGTGGGGCAATGACATTTGTGGAAAAGTCATATGACCCCTCCCCCATGTTCTCTGCTGTAAGCTGAGTCCACAATGTAAAAACTGACACTCCCCCTTGACTTTCACCACCCCCAATGTTTTATTCTGAATCCCCTGTGTAAAGAAATGCTGACACGCCCCTCCCCTACTCCTCCCCTTTGTATTGAGCTGAGTCCTCTGTGTAGAGAAGTGATGACACGCCCCCTCCCCTACTCCTTCCCCTTTGTATTGAGACGAGTCCTCTGTGTAGAGAAGTGATGACACGCCCCTCCCCTACTCCTTCCCCTTTGTATTGAGACGAGTCCTCTGTGTAGAGAAGTGATGACACGCCCCTCCCCCTCCCCCTTTGTATTGAGACGAGTCCTCTGTGTAGAGAAGTGCTGACACGCCCCTCCCCCTACTCCTCCCCCTTTGTATTGAGACGAGTCCTCTGTGTAGAGAAGTGATGACACACCCCTCCCCCTACTCCTCCCCCTTTGTATTGAGACGAGTCCTCTGTGTAGAGAAGTGATGACACGCCCCTCCCCCTACTCCTCCCCCTTTGTATTGAGACGAGTCCTCTGCAGCGGCGTTTTGCGGGCGGGTTCGGCGCGCTCCCCCATTGTTTTCAATGGGACCGGGCGCTATAGGAGCGGTAAATATACCGCTCCTATAGCGAGCCAAAGATGCGGCTTGCAGGACATTTTTGAGCGTCCTGCAAGCGCACCGCTTCAGTGTGAAAGCCCTCGGGCTTTCACACTGAAGGAACAGCAACAGCTGTTTCGGGTCGGTTTGCAGGCGCTATTCTTAGCGCAATAACGCCTGCAAACCGCCCCAGTGTGAAAGCAGCCTAAGGAGAAATGTGGACACCCCTCCGCCACTCCCTCTCCTGTTAGCTGATTCCTATATGTAGGGGGAAATGCTTTCTTTCATAACCCCTCCCCCACTCCCTGGGACACCCCTCCGCCACTCCCTCTCCTGTTAGCTGATTCCTATATGTAGGGGGAAATGCTTTCTTTCATAACCCCTCCCCCACTCCCTGGGGAAATTGTGTGAAGTGTTCTTGCCTCCACCTACTGGAGTGGGCAGAGAAACTGGGTGGAGTGGGCGGAGTAACCGTTGTGTGGTTGGAGTGGCTGGAGTAACTGTGAAAAGTGTTTAAAAAGCTTAATATTTTAAAAAGTATAAATAGTAGTAAAAAGTAGTAACACGTTGAAGAAGTCCCATCATTAGCTGAAAGAGCTGAACATTTTTTTCAAAAATGATTTAAATTTTTTTTTTTCAAAAATGATTTTTAATTTTTTTTTTCAAAAAAGATTTTTAATTTTTTTTTTTTCAAAAATGATTTTTTTTTAAATTATTTTTTTCAAAAATGATTTTTTTTTCAAAAATGATTTTTTTTTCAAAATGATTTTTTTTTCAAAAAATTTTTTTTCTAAAATTATTATATATTTTTTCTAAAATTATTTTTTTTTTAAATTATTTTTTTTTATTATTATTTTTTTTTCATGGGGTGGTCATAACGTTTTGCTTGATCATGGGGGGGTCATAATGTTTTGGCTGATCATGGGGGGGGGTCATAATGTTTTGGCTGATCATGGGGGGGGGTCATAATGTTTTGGCTGATCATGGGGGGGGGGGGTCATAATGTTTTGGTTGATTATGGGGGTTGTCAGCTTTTGTCACCTCCCACTCTAGTTTTGAACATTTCTCCATTCATTCCTATGGGACAAATTTCGCCGCAAAAATGACGATATTTCGTGAACCATTCGGAAAAACGTTCCACAAAGTAATAGCACACCATTCGGGAACAATCCGCACGTTTTGGTATATATTCGGTATATGTAGCATAAAAACTGTGGGAGGAGTTAGCGTGCAAAATTTGGCTATAATAAGAATAATAATAACTAGAAAAAATACAATTTCTGGGGAAATTGTGTGACGTGTTCTTGCCTCCACCTACTGGAGTGGGCGGAGAAACTGGGTGGAGTGGCTTGAGTAACTAAACATTTATTTATTTTTTTCAAAAATAATTTTTTTTTTAATGATTTTTTTTAAATGATTTTTTAGATTTTTATTCAATTTTTTCTAAAAATAAATTTTTCAAAATTATTTTTTCAAAAAATTTTTCACATTTTTTTTTTCAAATTTCGTAATTTTCATTTTTTTTCTAAAATGATTGATTTTTTTTATAAAATTTTTTTTTTTCAAAAATAATTTTTTTTTTCAAAAAAATTTTTTTTTTCAAAAATATTTTTTTTTTTCAAAAATGATTATTTTTTTTCAAAAATAATTTTTTTTTAATTATTATTATTTTTTTTAAATGATTTTTTTTCTAAAAATGTTTTTTTTTCAAATTTCCTAATTTTCATTTTTTTTCTAAAATTATTTTATTTTTATTTTTTTTATTATTATTATTTTTTTTTAATTATTTTTTTTTCAAAAATTATTTTTTTTTCTAAAAATGTTTTTTTTTTTCAAATTTCCTAATTTTCATTTTTTTTTTTTCTAAAATTATTTTATTTTTATTTTTTTTATTATTATTATTTTTTTTTAATTATTTTTTTTTTCAAATTTCATAATTCCCCTCAGAGCTGTGTGGGACTAACTATAATCCCCCTCAGAGCTGTGTGGGACTACCTATAATCGCCCTCAGAGCTGTGTGGGACTACCTATAATCGCCCTCAGAGCTGTGTGGGACTACCTATAATCCACCTCAGATGTGTGGGACTACCTATAATCCCCCTCAGAGCTGTGTGGGACTACCTATAATCCCCTCAGAGCTGTGTGGGACTACCTATAACCCCCTCAGCTGTGTGGGACTACCTATAATCCCCCTCAAAGCTGTGTGGGAGGAGCTAAAATTCCCCTCAGAGCTTTTGTCACCTCCCACTCTAGTTTTGAACATTTCTCCATTCATTCCTATGGGACAAATTTCGCCGCAAAAATGACGATATTTCGTGAAACATTCGGCGAAACGTTCCACGAAGTAATAGCACACCATTCGGGAACAATCCGCACGTTTTGGTATATATTCGGTATATGTAGCGTAAAAACTGTGGGAGGAGTTAGCGTGCAAAATTTGGCTATAAGAATAATAATAATATATATGTGAGATAACAATAAGTGATCTTGCTATGCAAGAACACTTAATAATATATATGTGAGATAACAATAAGTGATCTTGCTATGCAAGAACACTTAATAATATATATGTGAGATAACAATAAGTGATCTTGCTATGCAAGAACACTTAATAACTAGAAAATCTACAATTTCTGGGGAAATTGTGTGACGTGTTCTTGCCTCCACCTACTGGAGTGGGCGGAGTAACTGGGTGGAGTGGCTTGAGTAACTAAACTTTTTATTTATTTTTTCAAAAATGATTATTTTTTTAATGATTTTATTTTTTAAATGATTTTTTTTTTCTAAAATGATTTATTTTTTCAAATTTCCTAATTTTCCTTTTTTTTCTAAAATGATTGATTTTTTTTTGTAAAATTATTTTTTTTTCCAAGAATGACATTTTTTATTTTTTTTTTCAAAAATGTTTTATTTTTTCTAAAAAGAATTTTTTTAATGATTTTTTTTTAATTATTTTTTTTTAAATATTTTTTTTCTAAAATTATTTTTTTTACTTTTTTATTATTATTATTTTTTTTTTAATTATTATTTTTTTTTTTAAATTTCATAATTCCCCTCAGAGCTGTTTGGGACTACCTATAATTCCCTCAGCTGTGTGGGACTACCTATAATCCCCCTCAGAGCTGTGTTTTTTTTATGATTTTTCTTTCCAAAAAATGTTTTTTCTAAAATGATTGATTTTTTTTTTAAATATTTTTTTTTTCAAGAATGACATTTTTTTCCAAAATTATATTTTTTTTAAATGATTGATTTTTCTAAAAAAAATTTTTTCAAAATATAATTTATTTTTTCAAAATATATTTTTTTTTCAAATTTCCTAATTTTCATTTATTTTCTAAAATTATTATTATTATTATTTTTTTTTTTTTAAATTTCATAATTCCCCTCAAAGCTGTGTGGGACTACCTATAATTCCCTCAGCTGTGTGGGACTACCTATAATCCCCTCAGAGCTGTGTTTTTTTTTAATGATTTTTTTTTTCCAAAAAATATTTTTTCTAAAATTATTGATTTTTTTTATAAAAAATTTTTTTTTTCAAGAATGACATTTTTTTCCAAAATTATTTTTTTTAAATGATTTTTTTCCCCCAATTTTTTTTTATGATTTTTTTTTAATTATTTTTTTTTAAAATGACTTTTTACCAAAAATATTTTTTTCTAAAAATGATTTTTTTTCAAAATATATTTTTTTTTTCAAAATATATTTTTTTTTTCAAAATATATTTTTTTTTTTCAAAAAAATTTTGTTTTTAAATTTCCTATTTTTCATTTTTTTTTTCAAATTTCCTAATTTTCATATTTTTTTCAAATTTCATAATTTCCTTTTTTTTCTAAAATTATTATTATTATTATTATTTTTTTCAAATTTCATAATTCCCCTCAAAGCTGTGTGGGACTACCTATAATTCACCTCAGAGCTGTGTGGGAGAAGCTATAATTCCCCTCAGATCTGTGTGGGACTACCTATAATTCTCCTCAGCTGTGTGGGACTACCTATAATTCCCCTCAGAGCTGTGTGGGACTACCTATAATCCCCCTCAGAGCTGTGTGGGACTACCTATAACCCCCCTCAGCTGTGTGGGACTACCTATAACCCCCTCAGCTGTGTGGGACTACCTATAACCCCCCTCAAAGCTGTGTGGGAGGAGCTAAAATTCCCCTCAGAGCTTTTGTCACCTCCCACTCTAGTTTTGAACATTTCTCCATTCATTCCTATGGGACAAATTTCGCCGCAAAAATGACGATATTTCGTGAAACGTTCGGCGAAACGTTCCACAAAGTAATAGCACACCATTCGGGAACAATCCGCACGTTTTGGTATATATTCGGTATATGTAGCGTAAAAACTGTGGGAGGAGTTAGGGTGGTAAATTTGGCTATAAGAAGAATAATAATATATATGTGAGATAACAATAAGTGATCTTGCTATGCAAGAACACTTAATAATAATAATAATATATATGTGAGATAACAATAAGTGATCTTGCTATGCAAGAACACTTAATAATATATGTGAGATAATATTAAGTGGTCTTGCTATGCAATAACACTTAACTAGAAAAGCTACAATTTCTGGGGAAATTGTGTGAAGTGTTCTTGCCTCCGCCTACTGAAGTAGCGGAGTAAATGGGTGGAGTTGCTTGAGTAAACGTTGTGTGGGTGGAGTGGCTGAAGTAACTGTGAAGAAAAGCTTAACATTTTAAAAAGTATAAATAGTAGTAAAAAAGTCCCATCATTAGCTGAAAGGGCTGAACATTTTTTTTTTCAAAAATTATATATTTTTTTCAAAAATTTTTTTTTTCAAAAATATTTTTTTTTCAAAAATATTTTTTTTTCAAAAATATTTTTTTTTTAAAAATAGATTTTACATTTTTTTAAATGATTTTTTTCAAATTTTTTTTATTATTATTTTTTTATGGGGGTCATAATGTTTTGGCTGATCATGGGGGGGGGGGGTCATAATGTATTGAATTTATTTATTTTAAAAAAGGATTTTTTTTTCAAAAATTATTTCTTTTTAATAATTTCTTTTTTCTAAAATTATTATTATTTTTTCTAAAATTATTATTATTTTTTCTAAAATTATTCATTTTTTTCAAATTTTTTTTATTATTTATTTTTTTATGGGGGGTCATAATGTTTTGGCTGATCATGTGATCATGCTCAGAGCTGTGTGGGACTAGCTATAATTCCCCTCAGAGCTGTGTGGGAGGAGCTATAATTCCCCTCAGAGCTGTATGGGAGGAGCTATAATTCCCCTAAGAGCTGTGTGGGAGGAGCTATAATTCCCCTCAGAGCTGTGTGGGAGGAGCTATAATTCCCCTAAGAGCTGTGTGGGAGGAGCTATAATTCCCCTAAGAGCTGTGTGGGAGGAGCTATAATTCCCCTCAGAGTTGTGTGGGAGGAGCTATAATTCCCCTCAGAGCTGTGTGGGAGGAGCTATAATTCCCCTCAGAGCTGTGTGGGAGGAGCTATAATTCCCCTCAGAGCTGTGTGGGAGGAGCTATAATTCCCCTAAGAGCTGTGTGGGAGGAGCTATAATTCCCCTCAGAGCTGTGTGGGAGGAGCTATAATTCCCCTAAGAGCTGTGTGGGAGGAGCTATAATTCCCCTCAGAGCTGTGTGGGAGGAGCTATAATTCCCCTCAGAGCTGTGTGGGAGGAGCTATAATTCCCCTAAGAGCTGTGTGGGAGGAGCTATAATTCCCCTCAGAGCTGTGTGGGAGGAGCTATAATTCCCCTAAGAGCTGTGTGGGAGGAGCTATAATTCCCCTCAGAGCTGTGTGGGAGGAGCTATAATTCCCCTCAGAGTTGTGTGGGAGGAGCTATAATTCCCCTCAGAGCTGTGTGGGAGGAGCTATAATTCCCCTCAGAGCTGTGTGGGAGGAGCTATAATTCCCCTAAGAGCTGTGTGGGAGGAGCTATAATTCCCCTCAGAGTTGTGTGGGAGGAGCTATAATTCCCCTCAGAGCTGTGTGGGAGGAGCTATAATTCCCCTCAGAGCTGTGTGGAGGAGCTATAATTCCCCTAAGAGCTGTGTGGGAGGAGCTATAATTCCCCTCAGAGTTGTGTGGGAGGAGCTATAATTCCCCTCAGAGATGTGTGGGAGGAGCTATAATTCCCCTCAGAGCTGTGTGGGAGGAGCCCACACAGCAAGAACCCCTAAGAGCAAGAACACTCCACTCTGGGGAAATTGTGTGACGTGTTCTTGCCTCCACCTACTGGAGTGGGCGGAGTAACTGGGTGGAGTGGCTGGAGTAACTGTTGTGTGGTTGGAGTAACTGTGAAGGGTTAAAAAGCTTAATATTTTTCAAAAATGATTTTATTTTCAAAAAAAATATTTTTTTCAAAAATGATTTTTTTTTCAAAATCCCCCTCAGAGCTGTGTGGGACTACCTATAACCCCCCTCAGCTGTGTGGGACTACCTATAACCCCCTCAGCTGTGTGGGACTACCTATAACCCCCCTCAAAGCTGTGTGGGAGGAGCTAAAATTCCCCTCAGAGCTTTTGTCACCTCCCACTCTAGTTTTGAACATTTCTCCATTCATTCCTATGGGACAAATTTCGCCGCAAAAATGACGATATTTCGTGAAACGTTCGGCGAAACGTTCCACAAAGTAATAGCACACCATTCGGGAACAATCCGCACGTTTTGGTATATATTCGGTATATGTAGCATAAAAACTGTGGGAGGAGTTAGGGTGGTAAATTTGGCTATAAGAATAATAATAATATATATGTGAGATAACAATAAGTGATCTTGCTATGCAAGAACACTTAATAATAATAATAATATATATGTGAGATAACAATAAGTGATCTTGCTATGCAAGAACACTTAATAATATATGTGAGATAATATTAAGTGGTCTTGCTATGCAATAACACTTAACTAGAAAAGCTACAATTTCTGGGGAAATTGTGTGAAGTGTTCTTGCCTCCGCCTACTGAAGTAGCGGAGTAAATGGGTGGAGTTGCTTGAGTAAACGTTGTGTGGGTGGAGTGGCTGAAGTAACTGTGAAGAAAAGCTTAACATTTTAAAAAGTATAAATAGTAGTAAAAAAGTCCCATCATTAGCTGAAAGGGCTGAACATTTTTTTTTCAAAAATTATATATTTTTTTCAAAAATATTTTTTTTTTCAAAAATATTTTTTTTTCAAAAATATTTTTTTTTCAAAAATATTTTTTTTTCAAAAATATTTTTTTTTTAAAAATAGATTTTAAATTTTTTAAAATGATTTTTTTCAAATTTTTTTTTATTATTATTTTTTTATGGGGGTCATAATGTTTTGGCTGATCATGGGGGGGGTCATAATGTATTGAATTTATTTATTTTTAAAAAATGATTTTTTTTTCAAAAATTATTTCTTTTTAATAATTTCTTTTTTCTAAAATTATTATTATTTTTTCTAAAATTATTATTATTTTTTCTAAAATTATTTATTCATTTTTTTCAAATTTTTTTTATTATTATTTTTTTATGGGGGGTCATAATGTTTTTGCTGATCATGTGATCATGCTCAGAGCTGTGTGGGACTAGCTATAATTCCCCTCAGAGCTGTGTGGGAGGAGCTATAATTCCCCTCAGAGCTGTATGGGAGGAGCTATAATTCCCCTAAGAGCTGTGTGGGAGGAGCTATAATTCCCCTAAGAGCTGTGTGGGAGGAGCTATAATTCACCTAAGAGCTGTGTGGGAGGAGCTATAATTCCCCTAAGAGCTGTGTGGGAGGAGCTATAATTCCCCTCAGAGTTGTGTGGGAGGAGCTATAATTCCCCTCAGAGCTGTGTGGGAGGAGCTATAATTCCCCTCAGAGCTGTGTGGGAGGAGCTATAATTCCCCTAAGAGCTGTGTGGGAGGAGCTATAATTCCCCTCAGAGTTGTGTGGGAGGAGCTATAATTCCCCTCAGAGCTGTGTGGGAGGAGCTATAATTCCCCTCAGAGCTGTGTGGGAGGAGCTATAATTCCCCTCAGAGCTGTGTGGGAGGAGCTATAATTCCCCTAAGAGCTGTGTGGGAGGAGCTATAATTCCCCTCAGAGTTGTGTGGGAGGAGCTATAATTCCCCTCAGAGCTGTGTGGGAGGAGCTATAATTCCCCTCAGAGCTGTGTGGGAGGAGCTATAATTCCCCTAAGAGCTGTGTGGGAGGAGCTATAATTCCCCTCAGAGTTGTGTGGGAGGAGCTATAATTCCCCTCAGAGATGTGTGGGAGGAGCTATAATTCCCCTCAGAGCTGTGTGGGAGGAGCTATAATTCCCCTAAGAGCAAGAACACTTAACTAGAAAAGTTACAATTCCTGTGTAAATTGTGTGACGTGTTCTTGCCTCCACCTACTGGAGTGGGCGGAGTAACTGGGTGGAGTGGCTGGAGTAACTGTTGTGTGGTTGGAGTAACTGTGAAGGGTTAAAAAGCTTAATATTTTTCAAAAATGATTTTATTTTCAAAAAAAATATTTTTTTCAAAAATGATTTTTTTTTTTCAAAAATGTTTTTTTTTCAAAAATGTTTTTTTTTGTTTAATATTTTTTTTATTATTATTATTTTTTGACCTGACCCCTCCCCCATTCTTTCTGTTTTGAGCTCCTCTGTTTACACCCCCCTCTCTCTGCACCTCCCCCTCTAATGTATTCTGAGTCTTCTGTATAGAGAAGTTCTGACACACCCCTCCCCCACTCCCTCTCCTGTCAGCTGATTCCTATATGTAGGGGAAATGCTTTATTTCATAACCCCTCCCCCACTCCCATTGCTTCAAGCTGAGTTCACTGTGAGGAGAAGTGTTCACCTGACCCCTCCCCCAGTAAAGAGAACACCTGTTGAAGTAAGGCAGCATGTAGGCCTAAGTAACCAAATCTCACCCAACAGGGCTGATTAACCACTTGCTTACTGGGCACTTAAACCCCCTTCCTGCCCAGACCAATTTTCAGCATTTGGTGCTCTCACGCTTTGAATGACAATTACTCAGTCATGTAACATTGTACCCAAATTAATTTTTTGTCCTTTTTTTCCCACAAATAGAGCTTTCTTTTGGTGGTATTTGATCACCTCTGCGGTTTTTTATTTTTTGCGCTATAAATGAAAAAAGACCAAAAATTTGGGAAAAAAAACGCATTTTTCTTTGTTTCTGTGGTAAAATTTTGCAAATTATTAATTTTTCTTCATAAATTTTGGACACAATTTATACTGCTACATATCTTTGGTAAAAATACCACAAATTAGTGGATATTATTTGGTCTTTGCGAAAGTTACAGTCTCTACAAACTGTGGTGCGAATCATACAAAATTGATCACATCTGATGTACTGGTGGCCTATCTCATTTCTTGTGACCCGAACAAGCCAGGAAAGTACAAATACCCCCCAAATGACCCCCTTTTTGAAAGTAGACATTCCAAGGTATTTAGTAAGAGGCATGGTGAGGTTTTTGATGTTGTCATTTTTTCCCACAATTCTTTGCAAAATGAATTATTTTTTTATTTTTTATTTTTTTCCACAAAATTGTCATTGTAATAAGTTATTTCTCTCACATGGCATGTGTATACCACAAATGACACCCCAAAATAAATTCTGCTACTCCTCCTGAGTATTACGATACCCCATGTGTGGGACTTTTCCACAGCCTGGCCACTTAGAGAGGCCCAACATGCAGGGAGCACCATCACGTGTTCTGGGAGCATAAATTACACATCTAAATTGTTGACTACCTAGTACACTTTTGAAGGCCCTGGAGCACCAGGACAATGACACGTGACACTGACGTGGCACTGATTACAGGTGGCACTGATGACAGGTGACACTGATGTGGCAATGATGACAGATGGCACTAATACGGGGGCACTGATGACACGTGACACTGACAGATGGCACTAATATGTGGCACTGGTGACAGATGGCACTTATACGTGGCACTGATATCATGTGGCACTAATACGTGGCACTGATGACAGATGGCACTAATACGTGGCACTGATGACAGATGGCACCGATACGTGGCACTGATGACACGTGACACTGATGACAGGTGGCACTGATACGTGGCATTGATGATACGTGACACTGATAACAGATGGCACGTGACACTGACAGGTGGCACTGATGACAGATGGCACTGATACGTGGCACTGATGACACGTGGCACTGATGACACGTGGCACTGATGACAGATGGCACTGACGTGGCACTGATGACAGATGGCACTGGCGTGGCACTGATGACAGATGGCAATGGGGACAGGTGGCACTGGGGACAGGTGGCACTGGCAGATGGCACGGATGGCACTGGGGACAGGTGGCACTGGCAGATGGCACGGATGGCACTGGGGACAGGTGGTACTGGCGACAGGTGGTACTGGTGACAGGTGGCAGCGGGGACAGATCACTTTATATTTTTTATTTTTTTACTTACTGCACACCGGCGCCGTTCATCTCTCCCTCCTCACACGCTGTCTGTGTGAGGAGGCAGAGCGGCGCTGAGAGATGATCTCATATGTTTGCATATGAGATCATCTCTCATTGGACACGCCGATCTCGCTGTAAACGGCCGCTGTGATTGGCCGTTTACAGCGATCTGTGACTGGCTGTGTCCGACGGACACGGCCAGCACAGAACTTCCCCGATGCGCGCTCTCAGGAGCGCGCATTAGGGAAGTAAACAGGAGGACGTCCAGGGATGTCCTCCCGGCAGGGAGTGTCCGCGCCGCAGACGTCTTTCGGCTATAGCGCGGGCGCGTAGTGGTTAAAAACAATGTAAAAAATATGAAAACACTAAATTGTAAATAATAACAAGAGGTAAAATAAAAATTACTGACACCGTCTACACCTTCCCCCTAAAAAATAAAATAAAAAATAAAAATAATTGTTAAAACGAATAATGAAAAAAAAAGAAATTGTAAATAATAATTTTAAAATAAAATGCTTAAAAAATGTTTTTAAAAATGGCACGGTCCATTGCGCTATTGAAATGATACACTGACCTAACCCCCTTCCCCCAAAAAGCATTGTGAAAAAAATGACCAATATTAAATTGCCGAGGATGAACGGCACCTGTGCCGTGAGTCCACTTTCAAGCCCCACCATCCAAGTGGACATAGAGTTAGAATATAAAAGAGCCGAGCGCAGCGAGGCCGTGCCCGAAGCGTGGCGAGCGAAGCGAGCCCGCGAGGGGCCCTCTAAGTTTGACTAACCCTATGTCCGCTTGGATAGTGGGGGCTTCATCTCGACTCACAGCGCAGGCGCCGTTCATCTTCCGACAATTTCCGAAGATCTTCATGCTCCGTACTGCGCATGCGCTGCGCATGTGCAGTACACTTCGGACACCTAGTGACAGCCGGACACTTGGTGATAGCCCCCTCTGCTTTGAGCTGAATCCTCTGTAAGGAGAAATGTTGACACCCCTCCGCCACTCCCTCTCCTGTTAGCTGATTCCTATATGTAGGGGGAATGCTTTCTTTCATAACCCCTCCCCCCACTCCCTGGGGAAATTGTGTGAAGTGTTCTTGCCTCCACCTACTGGAGTGGGCAGAGAAACTGGGTGGAGTGGCTTGAGTAACCGTTGTGTGGTTGGAGTGGCTGGAGTAACTGTGAAAAGTGTTAAAAAAGCTTAATATTTTAAAAAGTATAAAAAGTAGTATAAATAGTAGTAAAAAGTAGTAAAAAGTCCCATCATTAGCTGAAAGAGCTAAACATTTTTTTCAAAAATGATTTTTTTTTTTCTAAAATAATTTTTTTTCCAGAAATGAATTTTTTTTTCAAACATTTTTTTTCTAAAATTATTATTATTTTTTTTCTAAAATTATTATTTTTTTTTAAATGATTTTTTTTTATTATTTTTTTTTTTCATGGGGTGGTCATAACGTTTTGGTTGATCATGGGGGTCATAATGTTTTGGTTGATTATGGGGGTTGTCAGCTTTTGTCACCTCTCACTCTAGTTTAGAACATTTCGCCATTCATTCCTATGGGACCAATTTCGCCACAAAAAAAGATATTTCGTGAACCATTCGGCGAAACGTTCCACAAAGTAATAGCACACCATTCGGGAACAATTTGCACGTTTTTGTATGTATTCGTTATATGTAGTGTAAAAGCTGTGGGAGGAGTTAGGGTGGTATATTTGGCTATAATAATAATAATAACTAAAAAAGCTGTGTGAAAAAAAAATATTTTTTGAAAAAATTCTTTAGTTTAAAAAAAATTAAAAATTTTTGAAAAAAAATAATCTTTTTTGAAAACTACTATCTATAGTTTTTAAAATATTAAGATTTTTAACACTTTTCACAGTCACAGCCACTCCAACTACACAACAGTTACTCAAGCCACTCTACCCAGTTACTCCGCCCACTCCAGTAGGTGGAGGCAAGAAAAAAATAATTTTTGAAAAAATAAATAATTTTTGAAAAAATTAAAACTAATCAATTTTGATAAAAAATAATAATAATTTTAGAAAAAAATATATAATTTTGAAAAACAAAATTAAAAAAAAATAATAATTTTTGAAAAAAAATAATAATTTTTGAAAAAAATAAATAATTTTTGAAAAAAAATAATAATTTTTGAAAAAAAATAATAATTTTTGAAAAAAAAATAATAATTTTTGAAAAAAAAAAATTATAATTTTCGAAAAAAAATTATAATTTTCGAAAAAATTCTTTAATTTAAAAAAATAATAATTAAAAAAAATCATTTTTGAAAACTACTATTTATACTTTTTAAAATATTAAGATTTTTAACACTTTTGAAAAACAAAATCATTTTAGAAAATTTTTTTTTGAGTATGCTCAAGTATGCTTGAGTAACTGTTGTGTGGTTTGAGTGGCTGAAGTTTCAAAAATGATTATTTGTTTTTAAATTAAATAATTTTTTCAAAAATGATTTTTTTTTTCTAAATTTTTATTTTTCTTTCAAAATTATTATTTTTCAAAAATGATTATTTTTCAAAAATGATTATTTTTCAAAATTTTTTTTTTTCAATTTTTTTTTAATGATTTTCTTTTTCTAAGATTTTTTTTTCTAAAATGATTTTTTTCAAATTTCCTAATTTTATAATTCCCCTCAGAGCTGTGTGGGAGGAGCTATAATTCCCCTCAGAGCTGTGTGGGAGGAGCTATAATTCTCCTCAGAGCTTTTGTCACCTCCCACTCTAGTTTTGAACATTTCGCCATTCATTCCTATGGGACAATTTTTGCAAACGTTCCAAAGTAATAGCACACCAATCGGGAACAATCCGCACGTTTCGGTATATTAATGTAGTGTAAAAGCTGTGGGAGGAGTTAGGGTGGTAAATTTGGCTATAATAAAAATAATATATATGTGAGATAACAGTAATTGGTCTTGCTATGCAAGAACACTTAATAAAGTTAATTTTGTTACTAGATTTTCCATAGCGTACAATAAAACTGTTGCAATTCTTAACCACTTCAGCCCTGGAGGATTTGGCAGCTCGATGACCGGGGGACTTTTTACAATTTGGCACTCCACTGTTTTAACTGGTAATTGCGCGGTCAAGCAATGTTGTACGCAAACAAAATTTGCGTCCTTTTTTTCCCACAAATAGAGATTTATTTTGATGGTATTTGGGAAAAAAATGATATTTCCTGACGCCAAACCATGGCAGCATACTAGTGATAGAGCTCCGCCTCTTGACCACTCCCTCAGGACCAGTGAATAGCATAAATATAAGGCCTAGTTAGGCCCCACCCCATTCTTCTTTTTTTCCTCATACCTCAACGCGTCAGTGAAGAGTAAGCAGTACTATGTCCCCCCCTCTGCCTCTGTGCAGCACCCGGCTGGGTTCAGGCTGATATATAGACAAAGTGCATGGCTCTAGTTTGAGATACAGTTTTTTTTTTTATATGTTTTTACTCACCCAAATGAATCCTTACATTGACTGCTGTGTGTCTCTCTGTCTCCAAACACACAACTCCTCTGACATCTTCAGCTCAGCTGACAGTAATCAGGGCTGAAGATTCCTACCCTCTTTAATTAACCCTTTCCTAACCCGCCCCAGACTGACCCTATAAGTGTGTAGGTATGTTTGTATATGTGTACATATGTAAGTATATGTACATAAAAAAAAAGGAAAGTGGAATCCTTTCTCCTATATCTACACTTTTCAGCTATCCTCACCTCATCTGGCCGTCCCATTTCTCCACAGATAAAGAGTCAGTTACCGCTCATATAAAGACCCTCAACAACTAGGGTGGGGACCACCATATTGGTAAGTTTTCAGGAAAAAGAGTGCCCTCTCATGCGGATTGGCTTTGATTTGCTTCAGCCCCACACGCCCACGCTCTCAAGATGGCCGGGCCAAGGCAAGGCGGACGTTCTTCAGAGGAGCATAGCCCGGATGGCGCTCCCACTCAGGAGAAGAGCTCCAAGGAAGACATCTTTGCTCCTCTTCCCCAGAGCCAGCGCTCCAGCAAGATGTCTGCAGGGCCTGTGGCGCAGTATCTATGCCTGGAAGGCTGGTGAGTAGACATTGCCTGGAGAAGTATGCAGCTAACAGGTAATGCCAAAATGTCTTTATTATTGATAAGAATGGCACAAGATTCTGTTTTGGACTTGCCTTAATTACCCGGAGCAACTGTTACACTTGTATTGGAGACTGTTGCCATAGGAGACAGCGTACTTGTTCACGTGCAGATGTGGCATCTTGCTGGATGCTTTTCCCTGCGTGGCTGTCCTGTAGTAGTCTGGGAGTCTGCCAGGTTGGCGTTGCACAGACACATTTGGGTGCCCCAAGGAGAGTAGTAATGTAATGCACAGAGCGCTCTAGTGGGTGTGGCCAAATTGCCCTTGCTGACATCATCACCTTTCAGTGAGGCCAAACAGCCACCTACAACAGCAACAGTTTTGTATATGACTATCTCGGTTACTTGGGGTGCCACAGCCAGGTCTGGGTAATATGTCCAGGTCTCAGGTGGACTGAAACCCTGATGCATGATTCAAAATCCAAACTGTCCGGGTGAATCCTGGACAGGTGGCACAGGTGTCTGGTGCCCATGAATCTACTTTGCAGAGGCTGCCTGCTGGCTAAGTGGGTGACAATTCTGTCTAGTAGCACTGGGGTTGCTGGTTCAATTCCCCAACATGCTAATACTTGTTTTGATGTTTATTTCTTCTCCCTGCGTGGGTTTCTCAACACAATCCAAAGACATACTCTGCACCTACTATGCCTTACAACCCACTCTATGTGGAGGGATGTTGACAACTCATGGCTCTGGAGGTTCTCATTGGACTGAAGGGGGCCTGGGTCATTGTTACATTTATTACAGATGCAGAAGTCTGCTATTCAAAATATGGAGGCTGACCAGGAAGTCCCTCCTAGTTGCTTGTATAGCCACTGAAAGAGCACTTTGGCGGCTAGGGAGGCCATATGGTTGAGACCCTGGGCTGCGTATTGCTTCCTAGAAACAAAAGTGGGGAAGAATGAAGGGGTTTGAGAAAAATGCCCATATAAACAGGATCTCGAAACTGTATACTCTGAACAAGCTAATGGTCAACCTGCTCCTACATACTGTAGCATCTGCAGATGCCGGCAGACCAGCAATAACCAGCCCATGTGCTGGGTGAGTCTAATGGGAATGGTTTAATAATTATCAACCAGCTGCTGCACCTGCAGGACTCTGAGGAGAGTGTCAGGGTCTGCATCCCTTTAGATATGTTTTCCTATTAGAAGTGTATTGCCAAAAATTAGATTTTTGTAAAAGTGGATACCGAGGGTCTGGCTTGTGTCTTGGTGCAGACTTCTGGGGGGATAAGTGAGCCAGTCACACAGGTACATGCCCAGACTCTTAAGGTAAGACCTAGAAGGCACGCTTCACTGGTTTCTGGACGGCATGTTGGATGAAGGTATCAGACACTCATGGTCACTTCGGGAGATTCCTCACTGCTCCTCTCTTCCACGAAGCTGCCAAGTCCACCACAACAGCGGGTGGACTGCTACATTGCTTACAGACACCTCAGACTCTAGAGCAGGGGTCTCAAACTGGTGGCCCTCCAGCTGTTGCGAAACTACAAATCCCATCATGCCTCTGCCTGAGGGAGTAATGCTTGTAACTGTCAGCCTTGCAATGCCCCATGGGACTTGTAGTTTGGCAACAGCTGGAGGGCCGCCAGTTTGAGACCCCTGCTCTAGAGGGTTTGCATGTTTTCTACCCAATCCTGTTTGGGGTTCGCAGGAGATGTTGGTTAGTGTCCAGTTGCAGATCGGAAGAGGTTGAACCCTGTGGGGCCCTCTTTGAGTCCTTTAAGACGGAGTCCATTAAACAGTATAACCACATGGCTGGAGGCTGTTGCTGGATCGTCAGGATGCCTATCCTATCCTCACACCTTAGAGGGAAAGCAAAGCCAACTTTCTCCATCCCAATGGTTGGTGTACCCGGGGGTGCTCTGCTAGTTCCTCTGTTTTATTTCAATCAGAGGAAGTGGTGATAGTCAGGAATAGATTTCTGAGGATGAATACTTCCGCTTGTTTGATGGCTTCTCAGTGCCTGTCATCTGGGCACAACGTCATCATGCATATAGATGATTCCTGGGGTGCATGGGCACCTGCGCAAATTTCATCTAGAATTCTTAGTGTGAGGGAGGAAACAGGATAGAACACAGTTAATAAGTGTTACTAAGTATGAGTAGCGCTCAGCGGTGATGAAAAGAACTTAAGGATGTCTCGGTCCGTTAAGACCTTTTAGACTGGAGAATTGCTACAAATCAGGTCTGCAAGACAGCCGGGTAGATGCATTGCGAGGGACTTTTGGTCAAGGCAATCGGAGCTTCCTAGCCAAGGAGGATAATCTTGAATGCGCTGTGGGTTCAAACAGCCCTTTTATGCACTTTGGCCTTACTACACAGAGTCAAGGAGGACCAATCTCCCTGCAGTTTAGCAACAGGGCAGCAGTCGCCTATATTCAGCTCCAGTATGAAACTCTGCAGCAATATGCTATTGGGAGAGGTGAAACCCATAACACCTGGGGCAGATCACCAGCAAAATTTCAGGAAGCAGTTTACCTCCCAGAAAAAAATATATATAATATATACCTTTCTTTCCAGAAAGAATAGAGTTGGATCTTGTAGATCATTCTGCATCAAACGTAGTAACAGATAGCTGGACATTGCCTAACTTTCCAGAACATCACACAGGAAAGTCACACGTACTGTTCGTTTTCAGAACTTTAAAGGAGTATCTCCACAATTGTCCCTATCAGGTCATCTAAATAAACCTTTTGTCATTCCAATTGGGAATCATCAAGGGAAAGAGGTTACTGCCTGGATCCTAGCAGGCTTGGTTGTGTATAGGATAGAGGTCACAAGCTTCCGTCAGCGGCGCCAGAGCGGTTAAAGGCTCATAGGCAACACATTTAAGAGAATCTATGGTGTCCATCTGTACAGGGGTACACGGTCGCTCCAACATTCCTACTCAAACTTGACGGAATAGACCCGGGGGCCTTGTCATCAGACTTTGTAGAAAGGACTATTCAGTCCTCTGTCTCATCCTAATTAGAAGATTGGTTTGACAAGTAGATCCCACCCTGTCAGCTAGTTATTTATCACTAGTATGCTGCCATGTTGGCGTCAGGAAAATGGAAAATTGTATCAAATACTTACCGTAATTTTCCTTTCCTGACGCCAAACCATGGCAGCATATGGTTCCACCCTTATATGTTTCGGTATGTAGCTAATTACAGAGAATGGGGTGGGGCCTAACTAGGCCTTATATTTATGCTATTCACTGGTCCTGAGGGAGTGGTCAACAGGCGGAGCTCTATCACTAGTATGCTGCCATGGTTTGGCGTCAGGAAAGGAAAATTACGGTAAGTATTTGATACAATTTTCCATTTTTCTACTTTTAGTTATACAATTTTTTTTATAAACTCAATTTTAGTCATACGTTTAGGCGAAAATGTAGCCACATATCTTTGGTACATTTTTTTTTCAATAAGCGTATATTTATTGATTTGCGCAAAAGTTATAGCATCTACAAACTAGGGTACATTTTCTGGAATTTTGTGCTATCTGGACATTTCAGGGCCTCCATAACTGTGATAGGTAGTGATGAGTGAAAAAAATTTACACCCTTAGAAAGCCTGAAGGTGGTGATTGATTTTCGGGGTCCTGTATGCGGCTAGGCTCCCAAAAAGTCCCACACATGAGGTATCCTCGTACACAGGAGAAGCAGCAGAATGCATTTTGGGGTGTAATTCCACATATAACCATGCCATGTTTGAACAATATATCATTTAGTGACAACTTTGTGCAAAAAAAAGTGTAATTTTCCCGAAACTTGTGACAAAATATAAAATATTCCCTGGACGCAACATGCCTATCAGAAAATAGCTTGGGGTGTCTACTCTCCAAAAAGGGCTCATTTTGGGGGGGGGGGGGATTTGAACTGTCCTGGCATTTTATGCACAACATTTAGAAGCTTATGTCACATATCACCCACTCTTCTAACCACTTGAAGACAAAGCCCTTTCTGACACTTTTTGTTTACATGAAAAAATATATTTTTTACAAGAAAATTACTTTGAACCCCCAAACATTATATATATTTTTTAAAGCAAAGGCCCTACAGATTAAAATGGTGGGTGTTGCAATTTTTTTTTCACACAGTATTTGCGCATTAAAATTTTAATGCACTAAAACACATTATATTGCCCAAATGTTTGATGAAATAAAAAAGATGATTTTATGTCGAGTACATAAATACCATATACGACCTGCTTTAAAATTGCGCACAAACGTGCAGCGGTGACAAACTACATACATTTTTAAAAGCATTTAAGAGGTCTACTGCTAAAATTACTGCCCTCGATCTGACCTTCGCGGTGATACCTCACATGCATGGTGCAATTGCTGTTTACATATGACACCAGACTGATGTTTGCGTCGGCCTTTGCGCGTGAGCGCGGGGGGACCCCCTGCTTTTTTTTTTATAAATTTTTTAAATTATTTATTATGCTTTTTTATTATATTTTGAAACTCTTCCTTTCATTTTTTTTTTAATTATTTTTATTGTTATCTCAGGGAATGTAAATATCCCCTATGATAGCAATAGGTAGTGACAGGTACTCTTTTTTGAAAAAATTCCTCCTCTGCATCTGACCACACCAAGATCGGTGTGATAAAATGCTTTGCCAATTTCCCAATGGTGCTTTTTATATCCAGCGAAACTGAAGTCATGAAATGCTAGTAGCTTCTGGTTTCTTAGGCCATAGAGATGATTGGAGCCATTCTGGTCTCTGATCAGCTCTATGGTCAACTGCCGGAACCACCGGCAGCATTCTCAGGTTCGCTGCTGGGACAGCAGAGCCAGAGAAAACCATGGAAGACGAAGGGAGGGGGGGATGTTCCCTCCCACTGCTTATAAAAGCAGTCTAGCGGCTAATTAGCTGCTAGGATTGCTTTGACATGAAAGCCAACCGCTGGCTGAAAATAATGATACCAAGATGATACCTAAACCTGCAGGCATCATTCTGGTATAACCACTCAAAGTTCAGCAACATACCAGTACGTTGCTGGTCCTTGTTGGGCATACATTGTAATGTTTTTTTTTTTTCATGCAGCCTGTGGGCTGAACAAAAAAAAAAGACTAATAAGTGGGTATGCCCAGCATTAGAATACCGCCCTTCATCCACCCACTTCTAATGATGGGCATACATGCACCATTTTCTTTTAACTGTGGTAGTGAAATCACCTCCTACAGCGATGGATTCGCTGATTTACGTATCGTGGGAGCAAACGCTGTTGCTGTCAAGATATATAAATCAGTGCAATCAAGCAAATGACGGTTAACAATAAAACAAAGTAACATTACAGTATAACAGTGAGACTTACCCTAACTGCAAAGCAAATACAATAAAACATAGTAAAGTTTTTTTTTAATGCAATCTGTGCCTAAGAAATATACGCCGAAGCATGGGGGTATCCGCCCCTAATGTTAAGAGCAAATTGCTCCTCCACCCCTGCCCACATGCTTCGGCATATATGCGCTTTTTTTTAACTGTGGTGGTGAAATCACCGCTGACAGCGATGGAGTCACGGCTTTATGTATAGTGGGAGCACACGCTGTTGCTGTCAAGATAAATAAACCCGTGCTGCAGCTGAATAGCGTACCTGCTAAGCAAATGATGTTTAGCAATAAAACAAACATTAAAGTATAACATACCATACCTGCAAAGCAAATAAAATAAAACATAGTAAAAATAAAACAGAGAGAGAATGATAGATATAGAACAATAGTGAGAAAATAGTATAACGGACAGTAGAAAGCGAACATAAGAGAGAGAACAATAGAGAGAGAGAAGAAAAATACAACCACAACTATTTTTGGACTTTTTATTTTATATATTTTTGTGTGTGTGTGTGTTTTTTTTCTTTTCTCTTTTTTCACTTTTATAAAAACTGTAAAAAAGCTATTAACTGAACGTTGAAGATTAGGGTCTCTCAAAATGTGATGGCCATCACATCTTTTGAGACCCCGAGACCCTGTGTACGTGTGCCTATGACTGTGTGGTGCTGTACCCTAAGCTATAACTCAAATAGTGTGTGATAGCATTCGAAACTCATGACATTGACTCATCAATGCAGACAACTTGATGTGGAGTAAACAAGGCTGCAAAACGTTGGTTGAAGTGGTTTACGAGGGGCCGAATTTTGTAGAGCCGATCGAATTCAGGGTCACCCAGAGGACGGCAAAGTTCATTATCGTTGAAATGCATGAGCCACAAGATCTGCTCCTATCGTGTCCTGGTTATGGAGGCAGAGAACACGGGCGTATGGTGAATTGGGTCAGTGGACCAATATGACCGCAACTCACTCTTTTTAGTTACGCCCATGAGGAGGGATAGGCCCAGGAAGGTCTTAAATTCGGAGACTGTAATTGGTCTCCAATCTCTGGCAAGGGTCAGCTGGGGATTAGCAGCAATGAATTGACCAGCATATAAATTGCTTTGGTCCACAATAGATCTATAGAGATCTTCGGTGAAAAACAGCGAATAAAAATCAAGTGACGTAAATTAAATGTTTACACCTAAATGCCGGGTTGGCCAGTGAATGGGTGAAGTACGAGTGCTGCAGAAGTGGTGGGTTCCCAATTAGGTTTGGCGAATGCAGCAGGAAGGGCACTATGGGCCTGTCTTTGTCTTCTTCTTGGTGGTAGTGGGACACTACTCGCCAGCTTGAACTGCACTTATGGGACTCACCACATCACCAAGTGTTACTGCAGTGCTGGATGTACGACCAGAATGTACTAGGCCGCTGGTACTTGCCAGTTCACCAGAAGGATGAGTGGCACTACGGACGAGAGCCCTGCGGTTCTTGCACCTTAACAACAGCAGAAGAGCGGGGTCTGGTACGCCTGACCTTGGCAGGGACCACAACTCCGTCGTCAGAGCTATCTGTCAGGGTGCCGCTGCTGTCTACAGTGCATATTTGGAGCCTGAATCTGACAGATGAGTGACTTCCTCTTCACTATCTGTCATGCTCATAAACGTGTAGGCCTCTTCCCTAGTGTTCTTCGATTTGACATTTTGGTCTCTAAATTTACTGGTACACTAGTGAGACTCACAGGTAAAAAAGCTCCTGACTGTTAGCAACTGATTCAAATGCTACCAAAAAAACTGTTAGCTTTCGCAGGAATCAGGCCTGACTCTGCGAACGCTGCAGTTATGTGTGTTGTGTTTTGTAAGTGACAGTGATCGATTGATTCTGCACTTGGGTGGGCGGAGGGGCTAAACGCAGGTGCTAGCAGGTATCTGGGCTGATCCCGCTAACGCTGCGTTTTTGGGAATCCTAAACTGTTGGGGACGCTAGTATAGATCTGATAAGATCAGATATTGATCCATTTAGACACTATACTACTAAGGGAGGTGTATGCTGCGTGTGTGCGGTACTGGCACTGATCTGACACTGCCTGGGGCAACGCAGACCCTATTTGACGCTAAAACCTAACTTTGGGGGTTAAGGGGGTTAAACCTTTATTGGGTAAAAGACGGTGGGTGCCCTGACACAATAAAAAATAAACTAGCTAAACTGCGTCACCCGTGACACTTATACTGTGATCACAGGTGACAGGGGGTAATCAAGGGGTTAAACCTTTATTGGGGGGGTTAGGGGGGTCCCTAGACCTATCTGAGCCTAATACTAATTACCCTAACACTGATTAGTGTCACTAATGTCACCAGTACAGCGATCAAAAAAAAATCTGAACGCTGCACTGGGTGACACAGTGACAGGTGGTGAAGGGATTAACTGGGAGGTGATCGGGGGGGGGGGGGGGTGAATTGTGTGCCTACATGATCTGGTGTCAGTGTAGTGTTGTGCAACTCACTCTGTGATGTCTTTTCTCCTCTCGGTCTGGAAAGGAAAGACCGACACGAGGAGAGATTACATCATTTCCCCTCTCAGTGTTTACACTTACACGGCAGGGGAAGGATCTCATTCGTCAGGACTAAACACCAGGTCCAGGCCAGATTTCATTGGCCTGGGCCTGGGGATTGATCGGTTCCTGATAGAATCCGATCGTCGCGGCTGGCGTAACATGATGGCGATTCGCCTGCCTGAGCTATTTTGCCGCTGTATAACTGTGGCAGATGCTCGGCAAGCGGTTAAAGAACATCTTCCTATCCTGTAAAGATTTGTACAGTACCATTAAGGGGGGGGGGGTTGCAACTTTTCTTGTAGAAGGGCCCCCAGTTTAGGTAGCATGTTCTCACCCAGTTTGTTTTGCTCCCAGAAGCCAAACAAACCAGACTTGGCATTCTACTATAGGATCTTACATGTGTGGCCAAAATAACTGCAGAGAGCGTCATAGACATAAATAAAGTACCTCAGTGCTCTCCTTCTCAACTAAGAAAATATATACCATCAAACAATATATTAATTGCAATTCTAAATTGGTGGTTTATGTAATTCAATGTAGTGTCTGCAACCTGCAATATGTTGGGAATACTATACGCCCATTAAGAGTCAGAAGAACATGTGAATGACACCACCAATATTAATGCTAAAAATATTTCAAATGTGTCAAAACACTTCTGAGAAATACACCATGGCAACCTTGACACCTTTTCTTTTTTTGGTGCTGAACAGGTTAAAAAAAAAACAAGAGGAGGTGGATCTCATAATATTTTGCTTAAATGTGAAGTGTGGTGGATCAATACCCTCAAGACTAGAAAACCATATGGCTTGAATGATAGGCTGGACATAAATCTTTTCTTAACATAATTACATTGCTTTGTTATATTCATTGGAGCAATGGCAGAACATGTTTTATTTGTTCATGATGTGTCCTTCATATGCTTGCTTTGTCTCTTCCCTTTTTCTCCATGTGTTTTTAATTGATTCATTTAATTGTTTCTAATCAGGATGTACCCACCCTTTTTGAGGGCTTGCTTGCATTGTACCTGTGGGGCCTGAACGTCCTGGCTAGAACACTGGATCACAGTTCATGGACTCTTATATTGGCAATGGAGCTGGGGGAACATTTTGGTACTTTCTCCTATTGTCTGTTTCAGATGGTATGTGGCGCTACCCTTCCGGGAACAGTCCCGTATATATATAAATGAATAATCTAAATAATATTGTGCAATGTTAATGTTAATCTTATCAATAAAGTGCCAAAATTATTACAATCATCTAAATTGTGCAAGGAACATGTGTGTAAAGTGCATCTGTATCCGTGCCTCACAACTTCCTTGGCAAAAAAAAGGGATTCCAAAGAACATTCAATGTGATATAGCCAAAAAATATATAAATCAAAAAAATAAAAAAGATAATATAAATACAAATAAAAATGCAAATAAAAATGAATTAAATAAATGCAATTAATACAAATAAATTATCAAATCCATGTGACTCCAGGTATAAAAAATTCCACCAATAATTGTGCCTTATTAGTTCATTCACAAATGTCTATAACGAATGATCTAATAAGGCAAAATTATTGGTGGAATTTTTAGATGATTATAAGAATTTTGGCACTTTATTGATAAGATTAAGATTAACATTGCACAATATTATTTAGGAAGGGTTTTGTGGTACACATTTGGATGCTCATTTGTGATTTTGCACATATCTGGATTATTGCACTTAAGGATTGCACAATTTGCACTTTATATTTATTGTTATTATTATTAATAAGATTTGTTGGGAGAATTATTTAGATTACTAATTTATATATAGACGGGACTGTTCCCGGAAGGGTAGCGCCACATACCATCTGAAACATTTACTTCTACTGTGTGAAATCACTTTTATGTTGGCAGCTTCCCATTTTATATATTTTTTAATATTATTTTTTAGTTAGGTTGTGTGCACTGGTCACCCCCCCCCCCTTTGTTTACAATTCTCCTATTATCTATCTCCCTGGTAGTTCAGGGAAAATGAAGGAAAAGAGATAGCCAGAGGCAGGAAAAAGGAGAGGAAAAGGAGGCGAAAAGAGTAAGATAGGTGTCATGAACAGGTGTGACCAGATTGTGTGGACTGCAAAGAGGAAACCAAAAAGCATGTAAAGTGAAATAAGAATAATGTTTATTTAAGATAAGTGATATAAATAAGTAAACACCCCAAATACAAATAGTGCTCAGCCAACAAACAGAAACCCACAGACAACCGAAAATATATACAGCCAAAGGGAAGTACCGAAATCAAACACGTAGCCAGGCCAGGATCATACACAGAAGATCAGCAGATAACAAGGGCAGTTCCGGAATCACAAACGTTAGCCAGGCCAGGGTCATACACAGAGGATCAGGAGAAGAACAAGGGCAGGACGGGAGAGGGAGATTAAGGATTGGAAAGGCTACAAGGGAACAGAAACACAGGATCAGGATGGGATGGGTTACAGGCTCAGGCTCAGGTTCAGGTGCAGGTTACAGGGTTCAGGATACAGGTTGCAGGTCAGGGCACATGGAAGAAAGATACCAAGGCAAGCGTGTGAGGGCTTTCCGGGTATTTATAAGACTGCCAGTGATTGACCTGATGTAACAGCTGAGCGCAGAAGGTGCTGTCTGCTCCACACTGCCGGGATCCATCTGCTGGTGCACGCCAGTACTGCGGCCCAATGATGACATAACACCAGCAGGGAAAGTCTCTCCTGACAGTTACAAACTGCCAGGAGACACCTGCTGGTGGACCACCGTACTGCACGCCAAATGTCTTTTCTCCTCTCGGTCTGGAAAGGAAAGACCGACATGAGGAGAGATTACATCATATCCCCTCTCAGTGTTTACACTTACACGGCAGGGGAAGGATCTCATTTGTCAGGACCAAACACCAGGTCCAGGCCAGATTTCATTGGCCTGGGGATTGATCGGTTCCTGATAGAATCCGATCGTCATGGCTGGTGTAACATGACGGCGATTAGCCTGCCTGAGCTCTTTTGCCGCTGTATAACTGTGGCGGATGGTCGGCTAGCGGTTAAAGAACATCTTCCTATCCTGTAAAGATTTGTACAGTACCATTAAAATGGGGGGGGGGTTGCAACATTTCTTGTAGAAGGGCCCCCAGTTTAGGTAGCATGTTGTCACCCAGTTTGTTTTGCTCCCAGAAGCCAAACAAACCACAGACTTGGCTTTCTACTATAGGATCTTACATGTGTGGCCAAAATACCTACAGAGAACGTCATAGACATAAATAAAGTACCTCAGTGCTCTCCTTCTCAACTAAGAAAACATATAACATCAAACAATATATTAATTGCAATTCTAAATTGGTGGTTTATGTAATTCAATGTAGTGCCTGCAACCTGCACAATGTTGGCAATACTATATGCCCATTGAGAGTCAGAAGAACATGTGAATGACACCACCAATATTAATGCTAAAAATATTTCAAATGTGTCAAAACACTTCTGAGAAATACACCATGGCAACCTTGACACCTTTTCTTTTTTTTGGTGCTGAAAAGGTTAAAAAAAACAACAAGATGTGATACTCAGAATATTATCACTTTTACTTGATATCATTCTAAACAATACAACTCTTGCCTATCCATTGAAAAGACTAACCACACTTACTGTGGCATTATCAGCTGCCTTGTATCTGAGCACTTCTGTCCTGTAGGTTCTATGTGGCTTTTAGGTTTGCCTTATGCTGTCTGCGGTGCCATTTGGAGGTCTCGCTGCAGTATACAACTAGTTAGCAGGTCTATTAAACCCTGCTAGGCACACTGATATAAAGTTAGTTATGAAAGTACACACACTGCTGCTAGTAAAACACTATCTTATTTATTTCCCAAGAATCAGGAACGCTGACATAAAGTATTAAAAGACATTACAATATCACAAAGCTTACAATCAAATCATATAATACAAGAATATCAAAGATGCTTATCACAGGGCCCTCTGTGAGGCTTGTAGCATCGGCTAGACTCAGATGACCAAGAGAGGGCCATCACCATAATCCATAAGGGAAGGCCTCAATATGGCTGCCAAGCCATGAGGCCTGCACAGATCACCTCAGATGTGTTCGGAGAGCAAGGCAGAGAGACACAGAGACAAAGCTCTGTGCAACAATTCCTTTTAACAAAACTCACTCATTCAAACTCCCCCCCCTTGCCAATCCTAGTTGCTTTGCACCAATCATTGTTCCCATGACAATCCATGACTGACCTGAATACTGGGCTTCTGCAGTCTATGTGCCCTAGGCCATCTTCGTCCTCAATCTATTTGAAGCTTCATGCACACCAGGTGGGCTGAAGATAACTCCTTTTGCTATGCAGATCCTGCTTGGTGCCACATTTCTCAGAGGCGTAGAACTTTAGAAATATAACATTCATGTTTGATTCCAACACCGCTGTATAACTGTGGCGGATGGTCGGCTAGCGGTTAAAGAACATCTTCCTATCCTGTAAAGATTTGTATAGTACCATTAAAGTGGGGGGGGGGGGTTGCAACATTTCTTGTAGAAGGGCCCCCAGTTTAGGTAGCATGTTGTCACCCAGTTTGTTTTACTCCCAGAAGCCAAACAAACCACAGACTTGGCTTTCTACTATAGGATCTTACATGTGTGGCCAAAATACCTACAGAGAGCGTCATAGACATAAATAAAGTACCTCAGTGCTCTCCTTCTCAACTAAGAAAACATATAACATCAAACAATATATTAATTGCAATTCTAAATTGGTGGTTTATGTAATTCAATGTAGTGCCTGCAACCTGCACAATGTTGGCAATACTATATGCCCATTGAGAGTCAGAAGAACATGTGAATGACACCACCAATATTAATGCTAAAAATATTTCAAATGTGTCAAAACACTTCTGAGAAATACACCATGGCAACCTTGACACCTTTTCTTTTTTTGGTGCTGAAAAGGTTAAAAAAAAAAACAAGAGGTGATACTCAGAATATTTTGCTTAAATGTGAAGTGTGGTGGATCAATACCCTCAAGACTAGAAAACCATATGGCTTGAATGATAGGGTGGACATAAATCTTTTCTTAACATAATTACATTGTTTTGTTATATTCATTGGAGCAATGGCAGAACATGTTTTATTTGTTCATGATGTGTCCTTCATATGCTTGCTTTGTCTCTTCCCTTTTTCTCTGTGTTTTTTTAATTAATTGATTTAATTGTTTCTAATCAGGATGTACCCACCCTTTTTGAGGGTTTGCTTTGTTATAAATATCATTTTTTAAATCAAATATGTATGCTTTGTTGAAGGCTTTATAGCCAAAATACGTCAGCATTTAGACTGTACCCATGTATCCATGTAACAAAAAAGGTACTTTTATATAAGAGCTTCCAAGTTGCCAGCCTTCCTGATTCAAGCATTGTACCTGTTGGGCCTGAACGTCCTGGCTAGAACACCGGATCACAGTTCGTGGACTCTAATATTGGCAATGGAGCTGGGGGAACATTTTGGTACTTTCTCCTATTGTCTGTTTCATATGGTATGTGGCGCTACCCTTCCGGGAACAGTGCCGTATATATATAAATGAATAATCTAAATAATTCTCCCAAAAAATCTTATTAATATAAATAAAAATAAATATAAAGTGCAAATTGTGCAATCCTTAAGTGCAATAATCCAGATATGTGCAAAATCACAAATGAGCATCCAAATGTGTACCGCAAAACCCTTCCTAAATAATATTGTGCAATGTTAATCTTAATCTTATCAATAAACTGCCAAAATTATTATAATCATCTAAATTGTGCAAGGAACATGTGTGTAAAGTGCATCTGTATCCGTGCCTCACAACTTCCTTGGCAGAAAAAAAGGGATTCCAAAGAATTTGCACTTTATATTTATTGTTATTATTATTAATAAGATTTATTGGGAGAATTATTTAGATTATTGATTTATATATAGACGGTACTGTTTCCGGAAGGGTAGCACCACATACCATCTGAAACATTTACTTCTACTGTGTGAGATCACTTTTATGTTGGCAGCTTCCCATTTTATATATTTTTCAGTATTTATTCTTTAGTTAGGTTGTGCGCACTGGTCACCCCCCCCCCCCTTGTTTACAATTCTCCTATTGTCTATCTCCCTGGTAGTTCAGGGAAAATGAAGGAAAAGAGATAGCCAGAGGAAGGAAAAAGGAGAGAAAAAGGAGGCGAAAAGAGTAAGATAGGTGTCATGAACAGGTGTGACCAGATTGTGTGGACTGCAAAGAGGAAACCAAAACGCATGTAAAGTGAAATAAGAATAATGTTTATTTAAGATAAGTGATATAAATAAGTAAACACCCCAAATACAAATAGTGCTCAGCCAACAAACAGAAACCCACAGACAACAGAAAATATATACAGCCAAAGGGAAGTACCGAAATCAAACACGTAGCCAGGCCAGGATCATACACAGAAGATCAGCAGATAACAAGGGCAGTTCCGGAATCACAAACGTTAGCCAGGCCAGGGTCATACACAGAGGATCTGGAGAAGAACAAGGGCAGGACGGGAGAGGGAGATTAAGGATGGGAAAGGCTACAAGGGAACAGAAACACAGGATCAGGATGGGATTGGGTACAGGCTCAGGCTCAGGTTCAGGTTCAGGCGCAGGTTACAGGGTTCAGGATACAGGTCGCAGGTCAGGGCGCATGGAAGAAATATACCAAGGCAAGCGTGTGAGGGCTTTCTGGGTATTTATAAGACTGCCAGTGATTGACCTGATGTAACAGCTGAGCGCAGAAGGTGCTGTCTGCTCCACACTGCCGGGATCCATCCGCTGGTGGACACCAGTACTGCGGCCCAATGATGACATAAAACCAGCAGGGAAAGTCTCTCCTAACTGTTACAAACTGCCAGGAGACACCTGCTGGTGAACCACAGTACTGCACGCCAAATGTCTTTTCTCCTCTCGGTCTGGAAAGGAAAGACCGACACGAAGAGAGATTACATAATTTCCCCTCTCAGTGTTTACACTTACACGGCAGGGGAAGGATCTCATTCTTCAGTACCAAACACCAGGTCCAGGCCAGATTTCATTGGCCTGGGGATTGATCGGTCCCTGATAGAATCCGATCGTCGCGGCTGGCGTAACATGACGGTGATTCGCCTGCCTGAGCTATTTTGCCGCTGTATAACTGTGGCGGATGGTCGGCAAGCGGTTAAAGAACATCTTCCTATCCTGTAAAGATTTGTACAGTACCATTAAGGGGGGGGGGGTTGCAACTTTTCTTGTAGAAGGGCCCCCAGTTTAGGTAGCATGTTGTCACCCAGTTTGTTTTGCTCCCAGAAGCCAAACAAACCACACACTTGGCTTTCTACTATAGGATCTTACATGTGTGGCCAAAATACCTGCAGAGAGCGTCATAGACATAAATAAAGTACCTCAGTGCTCTCCTTCTCAACTAAGAAAACATATACCATCAAACAATATATTAATTGCAATTCTAAATTGGTGGTTCATGTAATTCAATGTAGTGCCTACAACCTGCAATATGTTGGGAATACTATACGCCCATTGAGAGTCAGAAGAACATGTGAATGACACCACCAATATTAATGCTAAAAATATTTCAAATGTGTCAAAACACTTCTGAGAAATACAACATGGCAACCTTGACACCTTTTCTTTTTTTGGTGCTGAACAGGTTAAAAAAAACAAGAGGAGGTGATACTCATCATATTTTGCTTAAATGTGAAGTGTGGTGGATCAATACCCTCAAGACTAGAAAACCATATGGCTTGAATGATAGGATGGACATAAATCTTTTCTTAACATAATTACATTGTTTTGTTATATCCATTGGAGCAATGGAAGAACATGTTTAATTTGTTCGTGATGTGTCCTTCATATGCTTGCTTTGTCTCTTCCCTTTTTACTCCATGTGTTTTTAATTGATTGATTTAATTGTTTCTAATCAGGATGTACCCACCCTTTTTGAGGGCTTGCTTTGTTATAAATATCAGTTTTTAAATCAAATAGGTATGCTTTGTTGAAGGCTTCATAGCCGAAACATGTCAGCATTTAGACTGTACCCAGGTAACAAAAAAAGTACTTTTATATAAGAGCATCCAAGTTGCCAGTCTTCCTGATTCAAGCATTGTACCTGTGGGGCCTGAACGCCCTGGCTAGAGCATCAGATCACAGTTTGTGGCAATGGAGCTGGGGGAACATTTTGGTACTTTCTCCTATTGTCTATCTCCCTGGTACTTCAGGGAAAATGAAGGAAAAGAGATAGCCAGAGGAAGGAAAAAGGAGAGGAAAAGAAGGCGAAAAGAGTAAGATAGGTGTCATGAACAGGTGTGACCAGATTGTGTGGACTGCAAAGAGGAAACCAAAACGCATGTAAAGTGAAATAAGAATAATGTTTATTTAAGATAAGTGATATAAATAAGTAAACACCCCAAATACAAATAGTGCTCAGCCAACAAACAGAAACCCACAGACAACAGAAAATATATACAGCCAAAGGGAAGTACCGAAATCAAACACGTAGCCAGGCCAGGGTCATACACAGAAGATCAGCAGATAACATGGGCAGTTCCGGAATCACAAACGTTAGCCAGGCCAGGGTCATACACAGAGGATCAGGAGAAGAACAAGGGCAGGACGGGAGAGGGAGATTAAGGATGGGAAAGGCTACAAGGGAACAGAAACACAGGATCAGAATGGGATCGGGTACAGGTTCAGGTTCAGGCGCAGGGTACAGGGTTCAGGATACAGGTCGCAGGTCAGGGCACATGGAAGAAAGATACCAAGGCAAGCGTGTGAGGGCTTGCCGGGTATTTTTAAGACTGCCAGTGATTGACCTCACGTAATAGCTGAGCGCAGAAGGTGCTGTCTGCTCCCCACTGCCGGCATCCATCTGCTGGGGGACCCAAGTCCTGCGGCCCAATGATGACATAACACCAGCAGGGAAAGTCTCTCCTGACAGTTACAGACCGACAAATACGGAGATTTCCGGACATTTCTGATGTTCCGTCTATTGCCGTTCTGCGCATGCGCGGCAAATTACGGACATTTCCGGCATTTTCCGAAGCTCCGTATGGCCGTGCATGCGCAGAACGGCCGAAAGACGCCGAAAAAGAGCAAAAAATGGCGGAGGGTCCCCGCAGCACCCCGTCCGTAAGTAGGGGTTGTTCGTAGGTCGGGTGTTCGTAAGTCGGGGACCCCCTGTATATATATATATGTTATTCAGGGGTGCTGCATTTACACTTTTGCATTTTAACATGTAATGCATTTTGTTGTGTTAAAATAAATGTAAAACACAACAAAATGCATGAAAATAGGCATCCATGTTGATTATGTATACAGTTTGTAGTCAGAGTCTTCACTTGGAAATGCGATAATCCTAACTACCAAGACCTGAGGTGTGCCTTGGCCTAGCTGGTCAGTATCCCTAAAAGAGAGCATAACCTGAATGAATAAGTATGAAATGAAAATGAAATTATGAAAGTAGGGGGAACGGGTGGGTGGGAACCCAGAAACGAGCCGACAAGGATCTAATAAAGGAGGAGGGATATATAGCCCTCAGACTCCTCCTACAAATACAGGCTAGCCTGCGGCCAGCCTTCTAAGATATCACAATGAGCTATATTACACTACATTACACGCAAGCATTTTTTCTACTTTAAATTATACATGTTAAAAAGGCACTAAAACTAAAATGTTAGTAAAACGCAGCAGTATTAGAGCTGGGTTCACACCTAAGCATTCTCAAATGCTTCTTGCAGTGGGGGGTTATTTACGAAAAGGCAAATCCACTTTGCACTGCAAGTGCACTTGAAAGTGCACTTGGAAGTGCAGTCGCTCTAAGTATAAGGGGTAGATCTGAAATGAGTGGAAGCTCTGCTGATTTTATCATCCAATCATGTGCAAGCTAAAATGCTGTTTTTCATTTTGCATGTCCCCCTCGGATCTTCAGCGACTTTACTTCCAAGTGCACTTACAGTGCAAAGTGGATTTGCCGTTAGCAAATAACCCCCATTGTGTTATTGTGGGGAAAAAACTCAAGCGCTACTATTGGGGTTATTTAGGAAAGAAAAATCCACTTTGCACTACACGTGCACTGCAAGTGGACTTGGAAGTGCAGTCGCTGTAAATGCAAGTGTAGCGGGGTCGTACCCCTTTTAGGGGAAGAGACTACATCCCCCATAATCCCCCAGGCTCCCGGGCTGCTTGTTTCCGCCCGAGAGGCTGCTGGGGGAGGATATAAAAAGGAAGAGCGGAGACCGCCTCTTCCTCTTGGGACACTTCCTCTTCTGAGGCCTGACAGGACTGGCCTGCCTCTGCTGACAGAGCTTGTGACGCGGAGACTACAGCCAGCGGAGACACCTGTGCGGACCGGAGCTGAAGGCCCGAAGCCTGGGCCTTGCAGCAGATGGAGTGAGACTCTCCTACCTCAGAGTCAGCAGCAGCGGAGCGGAGACTCTTCCCTACAGACGGTCGGTCGGAGCTGAGGACCGGAGCGCAGGGACGGTACCCCAGGATTGGTGAGAGAGCCGGAAGGCTCATCCTGCATTGATACACACGTTTTATGCCTATTGAACTGCTTAGGCGCAATTTACCTCAGAGCAGCGGTGTTACTTTCTGTGGATTACAAAGATACCATTTAAAGCTACATGTGCACCACCTCTACAGATTTATTGCCGGTGAAGAACACTGTACTAGTACAAGGACTGAGCTCTATTACTAGGGATCAGGCCTGGTCCGTTAGGTAGGCGCAGATAGAGTTATTGCACCTCAGGGGTGCATAGCATACGGTCGCCACGCTTGGCGCTCCGTTTCCCCATTGCTAGTTGAATACATATGTGTGTACATGTTAAAGTGCATATTGCAGGGACCTGCTAAAGTATTGTAAGATATATGTTCAAATGCATGTTGCTATTCTTTTTCCTTACTGCCAAAGTAAAGCCAGTTATTCTTATCTCAGCAGTCTGCTTGTGAGTTCATACCCATTACACTTAGAGTATAAGATATGGTTTTATGTGCATAGATTCATACCCCTTGACTAACTGTGCCAGAGCGGGTAGAGCCAAATTGCCGGGGGTTGGTGGAGCTGTACTCAGGGACCCAAAACAAACCAGCGGCTCTCTTAACTGGGGGTAGCGCTACACGTGGGGGCTCGTAATCCGGGATCCTGAGTCAGCGGGAAAAGCCGCCAGAAGGTACCGGCATGGACCCAATAGAAGTGGGACGGTGGTCCGCAACATGGGCCGCTGACCCAGCCGCAGCAGCAGTCATTGAACTGCCAGGGATGTGGCAGAGAGAGGCAGTCAAGCAGCTCATAATGTCATTATCCCCATGCCAGAAGTCATGGATAATGGACATGAGAAATGATGCTGGGTACACATACGCCTTAATAGAATGGAAGGAAGAGACTCCAGAGCAGTTCAGGAGCCAAAGCATACAGGCACCGAATGGTCAGGCCTACCAATTGCTGCATGCGCTGCCGCGCAAGGGAGAAGGTTCTCCTATGAAAGCCATTCTATCCCCAAAGAAGGAAGAGCAGAAGGGCGCGGAAAGTCCCGCACAGACTACCCTTAGTGCAGAACTGTGTGCTGTCCTAGGGGAAATTGTGACTCAGTGCAGAAGAGACCCCGGGGATTACCCAATGTCGGGATACAGGAAACTCCGGATGTTTTCAGGGAGGACACCTGTACCCTCGGGAGAAGAGGGATTTGAAGAGTGGTTAGATGGTGCCACGCAGGCCCTAGAAGAATGGGAGGTCTCAGAAGGCAGAAAGAAGCAAAGGATTGTTGAGAGCCTAAAGGGGCCTGCCTTAGAGGCCATACGCAATCTGAAGACAAGCAAAAAGGATTGCACTGCCCAGGACTACATAGACATCCTGGAAAGTGTGTTTGGTGGGACAGAAAAAGTCACAGAACTTACCTATCAACTGGAACACTGTTACCAGAAGACAGGGGAGAAGCTGTCAGAGTACATGGGACGCATAGACAAGATCCTGCATAGGATTATCCTGAAGAAGGGGATAGATCCAGGGAAGGTAGATGAAGTCCGTGCCCAGCAGGTAATGAGGGGAGCCCAACCCCTGGACCCTGTCGCACTAATTCTACGCACCCGCCAGGATGGGAAGAGCCTGGACTACCCTGACCTCATCCGAATGGTCAGAGAAGAAGAGGCCATGTTGGAGGAGAAGAGGGAAAAGCAAGTGATGGGGTCTACAAAACTTCCAGTGGCCACGGTCAGGTCGGCCTTAACCCCTGAAAGAGACACAGAGGTAGATGCCCTGAAGTTGCAGATGTTCCAGATGATGGAGATACTGACATCTCTAGTGGCGAAAGAGACGCCCAGTCCCAAAAAGGAAACAAGCAGGAGGGAATTGTTTCCAGCTGTTCCAGCACCAGCATCCCCACCTGACTACGGTGAGATGATTTGCTTTAATTGTGGAGGAATTGGTCATATTGCAGCTGTATGTTCCAGTCCCAAGAAGAAGAAGGCAGAAAGCCGCCAGCCGGCGGGAAACGCCAAAGGGCCCCGGTGAAGGAGTCAACCGGGTGCCCATCACCTTCAGTGAGCTCCAAGAAGCATAACAGGAAGAGAAAGCGAGGAGATCAGACCCCTCAAAAGGGGCCCAGGGATCCTCAACCAAGGTGCACTCCAGAGAAAGGGGGCAAGACCCCTCCGGAGAGACACAGCACCCCCAAGCGCAAATCCAGTGAGAAGAAAAAGAGTCCAAAGAAGAGGACAGCATCAACTCAGCCTTACCCAGAAAAGCTAGTTGGTCCATCCCCTACTGTACCCATCCAAGTGGAAGGAGTGTACACGAAGGCTCTCCTGGACACTGGAGCACAAGTGACCCTATTGTACAGGGACTTCTACGACAGATACCTGAGTCATCTGCCAATACAGAAGATAGAAGAGTTGGAGATAAGGGGATTGGGAACTCAGAGTTTCCCCTATGATGGATACCTACCCATACGGCTGACGTTTGACCCATCCGTAGCTGGGAAGACTGAAGTGTTTGACACCTTAGCAGTGGTGTGTCCCCGCCCACCAGGAACCAGCAAGACTTCCCTGATCATAGGGACGAACACGGATCTAGTCAGAAGGCTTCTGACCCCCTTGGTGAAGAAAGAGAATCTTTCACCTCCCAAGATCCATCCCATGCTGAAGGCGGCCTACCAGCGGTTGGTCCTAGAGCAGAAGACCCCAAGTGAGGGGATAGGAAGGGTATGGAGGCTTGGAAAAGAAGGAGCAGTGTTACAGCCTGGAGAGGTGACCTGCATGAGAGCCACGGTGAAACTTACCTGGGAGCAGCCTGGCCCCTTTGTAATGTTGGAACCCGACCCAATGGAGGGTCACTCAGGTCTGGAGGTGATACCAGAAGTAATTTCACTGAAGGACCTGAAGAAGGCTAAAGGGAGAGTCCCTGTCAGTGTGAGGAACCCCACGGAACGGCCTGTGGAGATCCCTGCCAGGATGCTTCTGGGACAGGTGAGTCCTGCTGTCCCAGTTGGCTGGTCAGAAGTGAAGGGGACGGGTAAAGGAGAAGATGTTTGGAAGAAACTCTCCATGGAAAACCCTAACCTACCTGGAGCTTGGAAAGAAAGAGCCAAGGCCCAGCTGACCAGATGGGAGAAGATTTTCTCTAAAGATGAGTTTGATGTGGGGTGTGCGAGGAGTGCCACCCACCGAATCCGCATGCAAGAGGACAAGCCATTCAGAGAGAGAGTGAGGCGAGTCCCGCTAGCAGATCTGGAGGATCTGAGGGAGCAGCTTGCGGAATTGAAGAAGACGGGAGTGATTAGGGAGTCCAGAAGCCCCTATGCCTCCCCAATTGTGGTAGTCAGGAAGAAGAATGGGTCATTGAGACTGTGCATTGACTACAGAACTCTCAACAGGAGGACCATTCCTGACCAGTACACCACGCCAAGGATAGAAGATGCCTTGCAGAGTTTATCTGGAGCTAAGTGGTTCAGTGTGATGGACCTCAAGAGTGGGTATTACCAAATCCCCATGCATCCAGAAGATAGAGAAAAGACTGCCTTCATAACCCCAGTAGGATTCTTTGAGTTCAACAGGATGCCTCAGGGCCTATCTGGAGCTCCTGCTACGTTTCAACGCCTTATGGAAAGGACAGTTGGAGACATGAACCTCATAGAAGTCCTTGTGTATCTGGACGATGTCATTGTCTTTGGAAAGACTTTGGAAGAGCATGAAGCCAGATTGGAGAAAGTACTGAAGAGGCTCAGTGAAGAGGGACTCAAACTTTCTCCCGAGAAGTGTCGGTTCTATCAGTCTTCTGTGAACTATCTGGGACACATAGTGTCTGAAAAAGGAGTGGCTACAGACCCTGAGAAGTTGGAGGCAGTTACTTCGTGGCCAAGACCCACAACAGTTACAGAACTTCGGTCTTTCTTGGGGTTCTGCTCCTACTACCGCAGGTTTGTGGATGGGTTTGCCCGCATTGCCAAACCCCTCAACGAGCTGCTCAAGACAGAAGGAGAGGAAGATGGATTGGGGCCTAGGAGGCCCGGTGAATCGGTCAAAGACCAGTGGAACTCAAGGTGTGAAGAGGCTTTCAGAACCTTGAAGAGAAGTCTCACCACAGCCCCAGTTTTGGCCTACGCTGATCCCACTAGACCATATGAGCTACATGTTGATGCCAGCCATGAGGGCCTAGGTGGAGTACTCTACCAGGAGTATGAAGACCAGCTACGACCAGTGGCCTATGTGAGCCGGAGCCTGACCCCCTCCGAGAAGAACTATCCCACCCACAAGTTGGAGTTCTTAGCCCTCAAATGGGCAGTAGTTGACAAACTGAGAGACTATTTGTATGGGGCCGAGTTTACTGTAAAGACAGATAACAACCCCTTGACCTATCTATTCACCACCGCCAAGCTGGATGCAACTGGACACAGATGGTTGGCGGCGTTGTCTGGATTCAATTTCAGTCTCAAGTACAGGCCAGGGGCTGGAAATAGGGATGCAGATGCCCTGTCCCGAAGATCCCATGTCATGGTCGATGACTGGGAAGACTGGACCCAAGTGGCACCAGATGGAGTGCGAGCCCTTTGTCAGGGGGCTGAACTCCAAGCCAGAGGAGGATCCAGAGCTGAAGAGGTAGGAGTTACCACAGTGGGAGTCCCAAAGTGTTACTGTGGGGTAACTCAACTAGCAGAAGAGTGTTTACCGAAGCTGTCCAAGAAGGAGCTAAGGTGTGACCAATTGGAAGACCCCATGGGGAAATTGGTCCTGGAAGCCCTGGAAGACAAGAGTCCAGAGGGACTTCGCCTTCACCCTTCTAAAGAAGCTCGCCTACTGAGGAGAGAGTTGGACAAGCTACAGGTGCATCAGGGGGTAGTCTACCGAAGGGGCCCCTCTGATGGCCCAGAAGACAAGTGGCAGTTGTTTCTCCCAGAGAAGCATCGAGAGACTGTGCTGATTGCCTTACATGACCAGCATGGTCACTTGGGAGCAGAGAGAACCTTCCAACTTGTCAGAGACCGGTTTTATTGGCCCTGCATGAGGGCCGAAGTGGAGGAGTATTGCCATTCCTGTGCAAGATGCATTCAGAGAAAGACTTTACCCCATCAAGCTGCCCCAATGGGCCACCTACAGAGTCAAGGCCCAATGGATCTGGTATGCATTGATTTTCTCTGCCTTGAACCCGATTTGAGTGGATTGGGAAATGTTCTGGTGGTAACCGACCATTTCACCCGTTATGCTCAGGCTTTCCCAACCAAGGACCAGAAGGCCTCTACAGTAGCCAAGGTACTTTTGGAGAAGTACTTTGTTCACTATGGACTGCCACAGAGAATCCATTCAGACCAAGGAAGGGACTTTGAGAGTCGCCTGATCAGGAAGCTACTAGATTCTCTGGGAGTAGAGAAGACTAGAACCACACCCTATCACCCTCAAGGTGATGCCCAGCCTGAAAGGTTCAACAGGACCCTATTGAACATGTTGGGAACTTTGGAAACAGAGAAGAAGCAACATTGGAGTCAACACATATCAGCTCTGGTGCATGCCTACAACTGCACCACAAGTGATGTGACAGGTTTTTCCCCTTACCGACTTATGTTTGGGAGAGAAGCAAGATTGCCAGTGTATTTGGCCTTCGGCATTTCCTTAGACCATGCCTCTGCTGCCTCCCACAAAGGATATGTGGACAGACTGAGGCGCAGTTTGAAGATAGCTTATGAGAAAGCTCAAGCGGCCTCTGACCAGAGGGGGGCCCGAAATAAGAGGAACTTTGATTTGAAAGTTAGAGTACAGGACCTACAGCCTGGGGACCGTGTACTGTTACGCAACCTAGGGATCCCTGGGAAACACAAGATTGCTGATAGATGGAGATCAGAACCATATATCATCTGTAGGAAACTTCCAGGATTGCCTGTCTACAAATTGAAGCCAGAAGGAAGAGTGGGGCCATTGAAGACCTGGCATAGGAATCATTTGCTCCCACTCACTGAAGCAGTCAGAATGCCTCCAGCAAGAGACGTACCTGAATCTGTTTCCATTCTGGATACCCCCAGGCCTAATACTAGGTCCCAGACCTCCCAAGTTAGGGGTGGACAGGACCCCCAACCAGAGGAAGAAAGAGGAGAACTTGAATGGCTATGGCCTTCCTCAACCCCAGGAAATTCTGCCATAGATCTTCCACCTACTGAAGGTGCGGAAGATAACACATTGAACCCAGAAGCCACAGAGTTTGTGCCATTCAGTGATGTGCCTGAGTGCTGGGAAGATATCCCTGGTCTCTACCCAGAACAAGAAGTAGATGTTCCAGAACCAGAGATGTTGCCAGAATGTGTTCCTGAAGAAGTTCCAAGAGAACAGAGAGCTCGCAGGAGTGTGAAGCCTCCCAAGAAGTTAACTTACCCCAAGATGGGAGAAAGTTCAGAGGACTCTGTTACCACAGCAAGGAGAAGTGCTGAACGCCCTGACCCATCCACTGTTCATCTGGTGGAGGGCAACCCCAGCTCACTCTCTGGCACAGTTAAACAGGTCGCCCACACTGAGGTGACCTGTAGACAGGAGAGCTCCCCATCTTATGCCAATTGGTGGGAAGCTCCTCTGTCCAAATTATGTGAAAGTGTTGTTCCCGAGAAAGTTTGTAGTTTGAACACTGTCTTTGGGGACCAAAGATTCAAAGTGGGGGGAGTGTGTAGCGGGGTCGTACCCCTTTTAGGGGAAGAGACTACATCCCCCATAATCCCCCAGGCTCCCGGGCTGCTTGTTTCCGCCCGAGAGGCTGCTGGGGGAGGTTATAAAAAGGAAGAGCGGAGACCGCCTCTTCCTCTTGGGACACTTCCTCTTCTGAGGCCTGACAGGACTGGCCTGCCTCTGCTGACAGAGCTTGTGACGCGGAGACTACAGCCAGCGGAGACACCTGTGCGGACCGGAGCTGAAGGCCCGAAGCCTGGGCCTTGCAGCAGATGGAGTGAGACTCTCCTACCTCAGAGTCAGCAGCAGCGGAGCGGAGACTCTTCCCTACAGACGGTCGGTCGGAGCTGAGGACCGGAGCGCAGGGACGGTACCCCAGGATTGGTGAGAGAGCCGGAAGGCTCATCCTGCATTGATACACACGTTTTATGCCTATTGAACTGCTTAGGCGCAATTTACCTCAGAGCAGCGGTGTTACTTTCTGTGGATTACAAAGATACCATTTAAAGCTACATGTGCACCACCTCTACAGATTTATTGCCGGTGAAGAACACTGTACTAGTACAAGGACTGAGCTCTATTACTAGGGATCAGGCCTGGTCCGTTAGGTAGGCGCAGATAGAGTTATTGCACCTCAGGGGTGCATAGCATACGGTCGCCACGCTTGGCGCTCCGTTTCCCCATTGCTAGTTGAATACATATGTGTGTACATGTTAAAGTGCATATTGCAGGGACCTGCTAAAGTATTGTAAGATATATGTTCAAATGCATGTTGCTATTCTTTTTCCTTACTGCCAAAGTAAAGCCAGTTATTCTTATCTCAGCAGTCTGCTTGTGAGTTCATACCCATTACACTTAGAGTATAAGATATGGTTTTATGTGCATAGATTCATACCCCTTGACTAACTGTGCCAGAGCGGGTAGAGCCAAATTGCCGGGGGTTGGTGGAGCTGTACTCAGGGACCCAAAACAAACCAGCGGCTCTCTTAACTGGGGGTAGCGCTACACAAGGAAAATATAAAACAGCATTTTAGCTTGCACATGATTGGTTGATAAAATCAGCAGAGCTTCCACTCATTTCAGATCTATCCTTTCGATTTACAGCGACTGCACTTCCAAGTGAACTTGCAGTGCACTTGTAGTGCTAAGTGGATTTGCCTTTCATAAATATCCCCCTATGTGTGTGAATACTAATGAAGTTAACACAGAGCAGCTGCACCATTCAAAATTATCTCAAGCCTAGAAGTTTATAGTTCTTAAACAATGGTGCGCTTTTTCTGCATCTAAAGTGACATGTGCATAAATCAGTCGATAAATTGAACATAAATCGATAAATAGATATTATCGATTTCATGCATAAAATACAAACAAAAGTCCAAAACTACAGTCAATATATAATGGATATTGATAAAGTGCTCCTCCACAAAGTGTAATGCCTGATTATATTATCTGTGTCACCACTTCCACCAGCAGGTGCAATGCCTGCTCACCTTCGGAGGCGACCCCCTTGGGTCACACAAAGCTCCTAATAATGTATTTAAAGATGGTCCAGCTTTTTCCTTAGGAGATGACACCCACCCACACTGCTCTCCTCCTCACCGTTACAACCGTAGTGTCAGGCCTGGGCTCAGCCCTTCCTTTTCTGAGCTGGTTGCTCAGCTGTCGGCTAATTGCCAGCTCCTATCTCTCTACAGTGACTCACCTGTTGATGATATCCTGCTCATCAGTCCTGCTTACTTAAACCATGCAGCCCAGATGGTCTCTGTCTTTGCCTTGGTCAACATCAAAGAGACTTTCTCCTGTGCTCCTGTTAAAAACTTGCTTGGCTGATTTCTGGCTCCAGATCCTGCTTGCTGTTCCACTACGCTGATTCCTGGCTTCCTGACTTTCTGACTTGTCTAACTATCCGTTCCACTTACCGAACTTACCAAAATTTCATGTCTGAAAATTTGGGCTATAGAAAAATACAAACCACACTGGAGGGGGAGCCATAAAATTAGAGAGTTGAGTAAACGTGAGTCAAAATGGATTTTTGAACTCCACATTTTTTCGCTGTATGGAATGAATGCAGAATTTGACTTAAACTGCTTTATATCAGACTACTAAATATTAAAAATATTTATGTGCAATTTCCACCGTATATATGACGATTGAAACGGACCCCATGTATTCTTGACTCCTCCCCCCTCCCTCCCTTGTTTAAGATATCTCTTTTTATATAATTTTAGTTTCCTTTTGTATGTTTTATACTTAGTAGGCATCCCCAGTAGGGGTATATATATATATATATATATATATATATATATATATATATAGTGACGGGAGGGCCCCGTGGAACCAAGAATCCCTTGGAAAGGTTGGGAAACCCATGTTTCAGCTCCCCATACACCTCTTATGTAGGGATGAGCCGAACACCCCCGGGGTCGGTTCGCACCAGAACCTGCGAACAGACCGAACGTTCGCGCGAATATTCGAACCCTATTCTTTACAATGGACGCAAACGTTCAAAATCAAAAGTGCTAATTATAACGGCCAATATGCATGTTAATGTCATAAAACAGGTTTGGGGACCCGGGTCCTGCCCCAGGGGACATGTATCAATGCAAAAAGAAGTTTTAAAAACTGACGTTTTTTCGGGAGCAGTCATTTTAATGATGCATAAAGCAGGCCTCAAAATTTCAAGTTCTGAGCTACTAGCCAGGCCTTAAGAGTTACTCGCCACCTGTTGCCCCACCCAAACCCTACCTTGCCCTGCCCCTAAACACGCCCTTGTAAATGATCTCATGAAATAACACTGTTAAATGTTTTATTCAGAATAACCTCCAACGCCTCCCCCGGTACACCTCTACCTGCAACGCCTCCCCCGGTTCACCTCTACCTGCAACGCCTCCCCCAGTACACCTCTACCTGCAACGCCTCCCCCAGTACACCTCTACCTGCAACGCCTCCCCCAGTACACCTCTACCTGCAATGCTTCCCCCAGTACACCTCTACCTGCAACACCTCCCCCGGTTCACCTCTATCTGCAATGCCTCCCCCAGTACACCTCTACCTGCAACGCCTCCCCCCGTACACCTCTACCTGCACCGCCACCCCCAGTACACCTCTACCTGCAATGCCTCCCCCGGTTCACCTCTACCTGCAATGCCTCCCCCAGTACACCTCTACCTGCAACGCCTCCCCCGGTTAACCTCTACCTGCAATGCCTCCCCAGTACACCTCTACCTGCAACGCCTCCCCTGGTTCACCTCTACCTGCAATGCCACCCCCAGTACACCTCTACCTGCCACGCCTCCCCCAGTACACCTCTACCTGCAACGCCTCCCCCAGTACACCTCTACCTGCAACGCCTCCCCCAGTACACCTCTACCTGCAACGCCTCCCCCAGTTCACCTCTACCTGCAATGCCTCCCCCAGTACACCTCTACCTGCAACGCCTCCCCCAGTACACCTCTACCTGCAACGCCTGCCCCAGTACACCTCTACCTGCAACGCCTGCCCCAGTACACCTCTACCTGCAATGCCTGCCCCAGTACACCTCTACCTGCAATGCCTGCCCCAGTACACCTCTACCTGCACAGCCTCCCCCAGTACACCTCTACCTGCCACAGCCTCCCCCAGTACACCTCTACCTGCCACAGCCTCCCCCAGTACACCTCGTCTTCCAACCTCCCCTCACCAGCGTACCTATGCCCCTAATTCTGCCCTCTCCCCCCAATCTATCATACCTATGCCCCCAATTACGCCCCCTCCCCCGATCTATCATACCTATGCCCCCAATTACGCTCCCTCCCCCCAATCTATCATACCTATGCCCCCAATTCCACCCCCCCAATCTATCATACCTATGCTTCCAATTCCACTCCCCCCTCCCCCATTGATAACATGGTATGATAGATGGGGGGGCAGAATTGGAGGCATAGGTATGATAGATTGGGGGGAGGGGGCGGAATTGGGGGCATAGGTATGATAGATTGGGGGGAGGGGGGCGGAATTGGGGGCATAGGTATGATAGATTGGGGGGGAGGGAGTGGAATTGGGGGCATAGGTATAATGGATTGGGGGGGGGGGTGATTCAGACCTATGCTTACAATTAACCCCCCCCCCAATCCAGCAGATATGTTCTCTCAATCCCCCCTTACTCCCAGCAAACTTCTTGTTGAATCCCCCAATGCCCCCAGAACATTACAACAGACTGTCACATTATCACATACCATTGTCCTGCAGCTATGGGGGTCAGGCATCAGTGCACTCCTTGGATGTGTGGGAGGTGGAGAGGGGTGGTCCCAGGCGGCTGGTACACTTGTTGCAAAGCTGCTAGCCTGTAGGAGGCGGAGAGGGGCGGTCCCAAGCGGAGGTGGAAAGGGGCGGTCCCAAGCGGAGGTGGAAAGGGGCAGTCCCAAAGGAGGTGGAGAGGGGCGGTCCCAAACGGAGGTGGAGAGGAGAGGTCACAAGCGGAGGTGGAGAGGGGCAGTCCCAAAACAGAGGTGGAGAGGGGCGGTCCCAAATGGAGCTGAAGAGGGGCGGTCCCAAACGGAGGTGGAGAGGGGCGGTCCCAAGCGGCAAGGTACATTTCTTTTCACAAATCTGCTACTAGCATGTACGGGACGGAGATGTGTGGAAGGTGGGGAGGGGCGGCGCTGGCTGGTACACTTCCTTGCAAAGCTCTGCTTTGCTACTAGCCTGTGCAGTGTGGGGGATGTGTGGGAGGTGAAGAGAGGCGGCGCTGGCTGGTACACTACTTCTTTGCAAAGCTGGCGCTGCGAGCCTGTGAGGGGCAGAGGGGAACTGGATACATACCTTATGCAGCACAGCCCTGTCCATACTCGCACTGCTCATAAATTCACTCGCCAAATGCGAGCAGGCGAGTGCAAATTTTGAGGGCTGGCATAAAGTGAAAAAAAAAAGTGAAATATTCCTTTAAATATGGTACCTAGGGGGTGTCTAAAGTATGCCTGTGAAGTGGCATGTGTTTCCCGTGTTTAGAACTGTCCCTGCAAAAAATGACATCTGTAAAGGAAAAAAAGAAGCCATTTAAAACTGCTTGCGGTTTTAATGTCATGTCTTGTCCTGGCAATATGGCTGACAATCTTTGAGAAAAATGGCATGGCTATTAGATGACAACAACAAAAAATAGATGACAACAACTGGGCCTTACGGCAGATAGAGGCTGCCTTAGATGACAACAACTGGGCCTTTCGGCAGATAGAGAGGCTGAGGTGGTTTTATGTGTGCTGTACTAACACAGCAGACACACACGCTAGCTCCTGTAAATGCCTGGCTGCCTTAGATGACAACAACAGGGCCTTATGGCAGATAGAGAGGCTGAGGTGGTTTTATGTGTGCTGTACTAACACAGCAGACACACACGCTAGCTCCTGGAAATGCCTGGCTGCCTTAGATGACAACAACTGGGCCTTATGGCAGATAGAGAGGCTGAGGTGGTTTTATGTGTGCTGTACTAACACCGCAGACACACACACGCTAGCTCCTGGAAATGCCTGGCTGCCTTAGATGACAACAACTGGGCCTTACGGCAGATAGAGGCTGCCTTAGATGACAACAACTGGGCCTTACGGCAGATAGAGGCTGCCTTAGATGACAACAACTGGGCCTTATGGCAGATAGAGAGGCTGAGGTGGTTTTATGTGTGCTGTACTAACACAGCAGACACACACACGCTAGCTCCTGTAAATGCCTGGCTGCCTTAGATGACAACAACTGGGCCTTACGGCAGATAGAGGCTGCCTTAGATGACAACAACAGGGCCTTATGACAGATAGAGAGGCTGAGGTGGTTTTATGTGTGCTGTACTAACACAGCAGATACACACGCTAGCTCCTGGAAACGCCTGGCTGCCTTAGATGACAACAACTGGGCCTTACGGATGACAGAGGCTGCCTTAGATGACAACAACAGGGCCTTATGACAGATAGAGAGGCTGAGGTGGTTTTATGTGTGCTGTACTAACACAGCAGACACACACACTAGCTCCTGTAAATGCCTGGCTGCCTCAGATGACAACAACTGGGCCTTACGGCAGATAGAGAGGCTGAGGTGGTTTTATGTGTGCTGTACTAACACAGCAGACACACACGCTAGCTCCTGTAAATGCCTGGCTGCCTTAGATGACAACAACTGGGCCTTACGGCAGATAGAGAGGCTGAGGTGGTTTTATGTGTGCTGTACTAACACAACAGACACATACGCTAGCTCCTATAAATGCCTAATAGTATAAAGGTGATACTGCAATGCTGTACTAACAGCACGCACACACCAGACTAATCCCCAGAATCACAGCAGATAAAGTTAGACTCAGCAGCAGATAATGTCACCACTCAGCACAGCAGAATGTATAAGACAGCACAGCACTGCAGATACTGTCAGCAGCAGTGCAATCAGCAGAATGAATATATATTCAAATGATCAGTATTCAGTAATGATAATGAATCAGCATCAGCATCAGCAGTCTGCCTATATCACAGTCACAGCCGGAACACAGCGCACTAGGCCGCCACAGCGGCGGCCTTTTATACTGTGGGGGGTGTACTAAACCCCCTGAGCTATAATTGGCTACAGGCATCCTGCCTGTAGCCAATTATGGCTCTCCTCGCTGCCGGCGCTGTGATTGGCCAAGCATGCGGGGTCACAGTGCATGCTTGGCCAATCATCAGCCAGCAATGCACTGCGACTGGCGCAGTGCATTGCGGGCCGTTCGCATCACACGAATGTGATGCGAATGGCCCAAATAGTTCTGGGCTCTCCAAACGGGCGAACGCCCGATGTTCGATTCGAACGTGGGTTCGAATCGAACACCGGGCCCATCCCTACTCTTATGTCTAAGTAACCCTGTGCCAGGATGGAACATAAGTTTCCCAACCTTTCCAAGGGATTCTTGGTTCCACGGGGCCCTCCCATCACTATATATATATATATATATATATATATATATATATATGACTGAGAAAAGATATCTTGTATTACTTAAAATGGGACAGTAATATTTATCCTCAATATCTCCCAGGATATATGTAAAGACTATTCTTGGTTTGTTTGATTCTGAACTCAACATGTTAGTTGAGAGAGCTGATCACATTGGCCTCTGTACAATATAGGAGACGGGCCGACTTCTGCTGGAGCTCCTGCTATTGTGTGAAGGTGTCCTGTGTTTATACTTATAATAATGTTTAATATACTGTGTGAAGCTCGGTGACAACAAGTCTGACCTGTAGTAAAATCCTGATTAATCATAACAATCCTCAGGAGGGCACGGAGTCACATCGGCTGCTTTAAGGGATTAGTTAATTAGCTCATGTTAATTAGGTTTCTGGTTACAGTTGTATTGTTAGAGTAATATGAGCAGGAGGGGGGGGGGGGGGCTTGGGGACCTCCTCTTCTACTGTGGTAGTGAGGTACCCCACCAGTGTTTGGACGGAGGATTCTCAACCAGGCAGGTTGAGGGGCTCCAGTTTATTTGTTTATTTGGGAGGAAACTGGCTTTTCAGTTTCCTCATTGTTTACTAAAATCCGTTTTGGGATCTGGAGCCCGGGGATTTCATAGCGATCTAGGTGGGATGAAATCCCCAGTCCTGGGTCCAGATCTTGAGATCCACCAGCATACTGACTGGTCAGGTGTGTGTGTGCTGGGCTATTTGTACACACCTGACCATGGTTCTGGGCTCCACCCTCCCGAGGAGTCCAAGCAAGCAAGGGAGAAGTGTGCATGTCTGCACAGGTCTGTTTGTCAGAGCAGACAGAGGGTCCAAGTCTGTGGGCTGGAAAAGGAAGCTGGAAAAGAGTGCTGAGGTACTGGGTGTACAGGAACTCTGTTAAAGAGCCGAGAGGGCTGAAGCACAAGTCTGAGCAGCCGTACTGCTAAAGAGAGCCAGGTGGCATGGTATTTTTGGTTTGACTTGCATTGTTGCTGTGGAAAGCTGAAACCCCTGTGTGGGCAACTCGTCTGTTTTATGGACATTTTCTTTCTTTAATAAAAGTGGGCCTACAAGCCCTTAAATCGGCATATCTGGCGTGGACTCCGCTCACTGGTAAGCTCTACCCTTAAGCTAAAACATCCCCCGATGTTACAAGTGGTGTTCGAATGCGGGCATACAGACGGTGAAATCCGGTCTCTGCGCCAGTAGTGAGTCACTTCAGGAACTGCTGCTAGCTGTGTGTGGCAGCCAGGCAAACTGCATTGCGCAGGAGTTCAATTGACTGTGTTGCATTGTGTGCAGGTAGTGCACCTGTGAGAATTTTTTTTTTTTTTTATGCTGTGAACTGTGTAACAAGCTGCTGTGCATGTGACTGCAAGGATGAGGCAGTCAAAACACAAGAAGTTCATGTTAAATCAAGTTAAAGGGGAAGTGAGCTCAGCGTGGCCTGAGAAGATGTCTCCACCTTGGAGGGCCAGTCAAAAGGGGCCAGTGATGTGTGAGACAGTGAATGAATGGTTCAAGCAGAATCGCAAAGAGTGTGGCGCAGTGCAAGGGGCTCAGATCTTGGCCTCTGACTATATGCAACCCATGCTGCCTACAGAGGAGGTTGGGGACTTCCTTGTAAGATTTGAAAAAGTTGCTGTAAAGAGAAAATGGCCTAGGGACTGGTGGCCAAAACTGCTGCAAACCTCATTACGGATAGAGTTCCGGTCGGTTTATCATTTGATGGACGGGGACCAGGATGACTACCGCAAGTTTAAAGAGGAAATCCTTCTTAGAGGAGAGTTCCATCGCATCATGGACCGGAAGCCTGACCGGAAGTTGGAGAGGTATGTGGTTGCCCATAGCAACAGCGGTGATGTCAAGTCTGCAGACCATATGAGAAAAGTATTGCCTGCAGAGAGTCGTGGCAAGTTGAAAGCCACAATGCATCAAAGAGTTTGGGAGAATCAGCAAAGCTCTGCTGGGAGAGTGCGGTCTCCCATGGCAACGGGAGAAAGATTGCCAAAGGAAAGGAGGAGCTACAGAGCATATGTAGCTAAGCATCCACCTAAAGATGCGTATGCATTTCAAAATTACCAGGAGGAAGGTTACCTGAAAAAAAATCATCCAGTACCATGCCTGGAATGTGGACATCTGGGGCACGACATGTTTTGTTGCCCATGGTTATGGGATACCACTGGAGATGGTGTTCCTGAGCAAAGGTCTTTTTCTCCAGGCCCAGATTCCTGTGCAAATATGTTTGCAGTCACCCCTGGCAACGAGGATTTTCCTGTTGTGTCGGCAGGGGGTGCTAAACAGTTGGAGATGCCTGCTGTAATTTCATCCGGTGGCCCCCAGGGAGAGTGGGCCAGTAAAAGTGCAGCAGAGGACTGGTTTGTGAGACAACGTACTCAAATGAAGATGGTGACCCCTACTACTGCGGTGGGTAAGACTGTCTTTAATGAAATAATGGCTGGAACCGCTGGGTTGATGTTGAAAAAGACTGGTGCTGGTAAATGCATAGAAGAGACTGAATATGTGACTGTGCACACTGGAGTGGCCCCAAATGGGAGATCCACTGTCTGTTTGGAAAAGGACTTGCCTCGCTGCAGTGCCCTGTCCAGTGGGGAGGCAAGTGGTAAACTTGAATGTGACAATATGATGGGTAAAACTGCTAATATTGTGTTGGCTAAAGTGAATGGTCCAGTTGCTAATGGGCTAGTGCAGCTCACTAGAGATAACCTTGCTGTGAATGCGGTTAAAGATGTGCTATCTCCCCTAGCAACTGTGAAGAAGGCCATAGAGGTGTCCCTAGAAACCCCCAGGGAGCTCTGCGTTTTGGAGCCGGAGGTTGCCTGGGACAACTTTGGTGCTGCTCTGAGGGATAAGAGGGTACCTGAACATAGTGATGACAGGATGTTAAATGTTAAAACTGAAATGTTTGAAAACACTCATGGTGGAAATGGGTTAATGCAGTCTAGCAACGACAGGTATCAAAGCTCTAATGCGTTTTATGAAGCGCCACCAGAGCAAGGTGGTGAAGGTGTGGCATTGCAGTCTGCTATGGTTAAAAATGTAGTGCCAAAATCTTATTTGAACCAAAGTGATATGTGCAATGTGTCTGTTGCTGAACCACTCTGTCCCTCTGGGTCTCCTTGTGCAGTAGGAGCGGTACTGCGTGGTACCTCTGGGAGCACAGAGATAACAGACTGGGACAGGTGGACAAAAAGCCTGTTGGCTTTGTTGGAAAAGGCCTCTGTTGGTAAAAGTGGAGCAGACATGACTTCTGCAGTGCCAGATGAAGGACCTGCAGAGCAACTTGTATGCAAGGATGCACTTGCTACTGCAGATGATGGTGTTCATGAGATGGAAACGCCAAATAAGGACAAACGCACAGAAGAGGTCATGTCTGTGATCCACAAAGGGCCCAATGATGTGATAATGGATAATGCCGTGCCAAATGTGTTGGTGGAAGTGCCAGATGGCACAGCAATAAATGAAGTGATTGTATTCACAGGTCCAAATGTTCTATGTGATGATGGTCAGGAGTCAGGACAGTTGTTGGCAGAGGATCTCATGCCAGTGGAGTTGGTGGATAGTGAAGCTGCCGTAGACAACCACTCCGCTGGGTGCAGTTCCTCTCCAGACACTGCCCTGCCGAACATGAGTGAAATGAAATATGACAAATGCATTGATATTTCTGACCGTGATGAAAAATGCAGCGCATTGTCAATTTTTGATGGTTTGATTACCATGGGTGACAACAAAAATAATGGTAGACCTGAAGATCTTGGTCAAGTTGCTCTGGTTGTAGCAAACCCTGAAAATTGTAATGAGATAGGGAATGGTATGATTGACACAGAAGAGGTAAAAGATACAGCAGAATTAGGCCCCCTACAGGTTCAGGAGGGTATTTCTGGGGAAGATTTCCTGAGGTCTGAGAAGGATCGTTATAAACAATGGTCGCAGGAAAATGGCCCAAAGCTCAGCAAGGTGTCGCATGACTTTAAAACCTTAAAGTCGCAAGACAGTCAGTATGTCCTTCAGAGGGAGACTAGGATGAGGCTGCAGTCATATGAGGATGTTAGTGATGAAACTGACAAAAATAAGCATGCAGTGTACATGAGGAAACAAGTGACGCTAAGTTTGGACAGTAAGAGGGCGCCCGTACTTGGAGTACAGAGAGGGACTAGTGTCACCCTAATAAAAGAGCCCCCACTTATCATTAAACCAGTGTTTAAAAATGTGGATTCTTCTAAATTAAGTAAAGAGAAAAGGGGTGGTCTAGTGGAAATTGAGGGAGCACTTTATAACCTTAATGGTATTGGACCCGTAAAATTCAGAAATCAACCTCATGTGCAAAAAGGTACCAAGATTGGTAAAAGGACTAGTGTAAGCCCAAGAGAAGTGGGAAAACATCGCTTTTGGAAGCACACTCTTAAAAAGGCATGGGAGTGTCTTTGTAGAGCCCAAGTAGACGTAGCAGGGGGACATGGAGAAATTAACCTGATGGGACAAGATTTGGCCCATGTGGGTGGCAGCTTGCATGGTCATGCCAAAGGTAGGAGGTTGTACTGGTGTATAGTGAAGGTTAAAGCTGATGTCAGTGAGTTGAGAGGAAGGATCAGGGAAAGAAGAGTTTCCCCAAGAAAAATGAATAGGCCAGGGACCCAAGAAGAAGAGGGAGAAGGCTGAGGATGGGAAAATATAGGTCCCTGTTAAGATCCAGGGTGGGACGTGCCTGGAAGCGCACCCGGAAAAAAGGTTGGGCCTACGTGGCTGACAGCCAGCACAGAGGTGTCCCAACCATGACGGGTGCTGGTGTTCCTCCCTCCGGATCGAAACAAAGGGGGGGGATATGTGGTAGTGAGGTACCCCACCAGTGTTTGGACGGAGGATTCTCAACCAGGCAGTTTGAGGGGCTCCAGTTTATTTGTTTATTTGGGAGGAAACTGGCTTTTCAGTTTCCTCATTGTTTACTAAAATCCGTTTTGGGATCTGGAGCCCGGGGATTTCATAGCGATCTGGGTGGGATGAAATCCCCAGTCCTGGGTCCAGATCTTGAGATCCACCAGCATACTGACTGGTCAGGTGTGTGTGTGCTGGGCTATTTGTACACACCTGACCATGGTTCTGGGCTCCACCCTCCCGAGGAGTCCAAGCAAGCAAGGGAGAAGTGTGCATGTCTGCACAGGTCTGTTTGTCAGAGCAGACAGAGGGTCCAAGTCTGTGGGCTGGAAAAGGAAGCTGGAAAAGAGTGCTGAGGTACTGGGTGTACAGGAACTCTGTTAAAGAGCCGAGAGGGCTGAAGCACAAGTCTGAGCAGCCGTACTGCTAAAGAGAGCCAGGTGGCTTGGTATTTTTGGTTTGACTTGCATTGTTGCTGTGGAAAGCTGAAACCCCTGTGTGGGCAACTCGTCTGTTTTATGGACATTTTCTTTCTATAAAAGTGGGCCTACAAGCCCTTAAATCGGCATATCTGGCGTGGACTCCGCTCACTGGTAAGCTCTACCCTTAAGCTAAAACATCCCCCGATGTTACGATTAGTCTTACATATATAAGCTATATACAAGATGATGTAACATGTGAGTGGGATATCGCTATGTTTTTTTCTTATGACCTTGAATTTTATTACATTGTTGCGCGATGGAAGCCTGTTTTTCTTTTTCTGAGTCAATTTAGAAAATGGCTGGACCAACATATTTTTTATAGCTTTGCATGACCCAAGAGGGTCGTCTCCTAAGGAAACAGTTAGATCATCTTTAAATACATTATTAAGAGCCTCCGAAGGTGAGCAGGCATTGCACCTGGGGGTGGAAGTGGTGACACGGATAATATAACCAAGCATTACACTTTGTGGAGGAGCACTTTATGAATATCCATTATCTATTGACTGTAGTTGTGGACTTTTTTTTTTCATATTTTATGCCTGAAATTAATATGTATTTATCCATTTATTTTTAATTTATCGATTGATTTATGCACGTCACTTTATGCACTTTATATACAGAACAAGCGTACCATTGTTTAAGAATTATATCTGTAGCGGTCACACTTCACCAAGTGTGCGCTATCTGTGAAAATTTAGTTTTTGCTCAGAACTGTAATGGAGTTCTGAGGGTTAAACTTTGGCATCAGTCTAGCTGGGCTGTACTAAGGTTCCACCTGGTCATAGGTGCAGTGAGGCACCCATGACAGGCTGAGAACCAGGCCTGGTTGGACGTCTTAGGTACCAATCTTTCCCGGAGCCAATCAGTGGGCGTGTCTGGCCCTACTGCGTAGTCTGGGAAGGGGTATTTAGGGTGCTGAAGTCACGTGTTCAGGGTTCGGCATGCAGTATTGATTCCTGGTTCTGGTCCGGGGTAGCCCCGCGAGGGGTCCCGGGCCTAGGAGCGTCTGCCATCCCGCAAGCATGGTCATTAAGACCAGCCCCAGAGGCCCTCATGGTCTGGGGCAGGGATCTGTCTGTTCCCGAGCCTCGGAACCCGTTCCTCCGAGGCCCAGTAACTGAAGGAGAATTCAAAGGCATCCCGGTGTGCTCTCAGTATTGGAGGGACACGGCAACTCGTACAAGTGACCAGGGGGGGACTCTTCGGAGGAGGGCCAACAAGCTGGTGGCTGCTCAGTAAGAGCCTGGGAGCTGAGTTGTATGGACACTAAAGAATCCACACTTCCACAGTATCACCAAGGAGACAGAGAAAGTTCCAGGTACTGTGAGAAAGGTTCCTACTTATCTTCAGTTACAATCTAGTCTGTGGCAGAGACTTTACAAGTTTCCGGATCACATGTTGGCTGCTAGGCCTCTGGCTAGAGGTCTATCTGGCAGTGAAGTACCCAGCTGCGAGTGGCTACTCTCTGGGTTGAGTAGAGACATTTGATGGATGTCAGCAGTTCAAAGTGCCTGAGTTTATCACCCGTACCCTCTATTCCCATCAGAGACTATGTTATGTTGGATGTTACCACTGCAAAATAAAAACCTTTATAAAAGGACTTTTATGTGTCAGCATCTGAAGTCGTTGGGTACTAACCCTGGGAACCCGTGGAGGATCACCGACAAGCTACAAGGAGGTAACTGGTAAGCCCAAAAAGTCAAGGCCGCCCCGCAGGGGGTTATGGCCGATACATATCATTGTGTTATGATGTGCATTTTTACACGCATTGACATATGTCTTTACAGCCATTGATGTGCATTACAACACACGCCAATGCACATTAACATTTACATGCACTTTCCAATTTCAGTGGGCCCCCTAATGTGAGTTAAAATGCAGCAAAATATACAATGAACAACTTTAATAGAACCATGTTGTCAATCTTCCATGTTTTTACTCTATCTTCATCTAAGAATATGAACAAAATTTTGAAGAAACCTGTAAAACAACACAGGTAATGATCACAACACAGGCCATATACTAAATATATGCACACTTACAAAATCCTAATGATAGGGCAGTTATCTTTGTTACCAAAAACCTAGGCCTTTAATTCAAGTTTTTTTTTTTTTTTTAAATCGTCAGGCAAAAGAGCAGTAGCAGAACTACCAGGGTTGCAGCAGTCGCACTTGCGACTGGGCCCGGCATTCTGCCACTGTGGGAGGGGCCCCAAGACGGCAAGAAGGACAGCATGGACACTGAGTGAAGAGCCCACCCCAGGTGCTCTTAATCTGTGAGGTGAGGAGGGGGGAGCGAGGGATGCTGTTCTCACTGTTTGCACGATGTGCCAATTGACCAACACTGCAGTTCCAGTTACTCAAACTTTTCCTTATGTCTCTTCCTGCAGCTAGTAATCACTCCCCTCCAGCCCTCAGCATGTTCTCTTCCCGTGTCACTTCACCTTCTTCTTTGGTCACATTTGATTCGCTCTTCTTCTCCACCAGTCTGCATCTATCTCTACCTTGTCTGCACAATCTGTCCAGTAAGTTAGCAGCGATCCTCCTGAACTTTTTTTCCTGTTACCTTTATCTCTTCTCTTCTCCTATCTGTTTAACCCCCCATAAATCTGCACCAGCTCTGGACATTCCACACTCCCATCAACTTCTGTTGGTATGGGCTCAATTACTTCCCCCTGTCTCCCAGGGGACCCTGGGACATAGTGGGTGGAAGAATCATGACCCCAGCCTGCATGTTAATATCTCCACATCCAATCCCTGGTCACTATGGCATGAGACCAGCAGGGAGCTGAGGGAGGTATAAATAGGCTGGAACCCAGAGCAGAGGCATCTTGTTCCTGAGGGAGTAAGACCTAGGCTGAGGGTTGTGGCATCCCTGTGGAATGTGCGCCGAACTGTAAGCACCTCTTGTGGGGTTCCAACTACTGTTTGGCTAATGCCTCGTTTCCACTGAGCGGATCGGTTTGATTTGGTTCGGTACGGTTCGCTATTTTAAGCGTTTCCATTATGAAAATGGCCCATACAACCGAATCATACCGCACCATTCAGGGTCCTGCTTCAGATGTGGGGCCATAGAAAATGGAACGGTATGGTTAGGGCGGAGCTACTGGTGTCACATGATACATTCCACTGATTAGCGGACAAAATGCTGACGTCAAAGCAAAGTGCCAAACAACCACCACGTCGCCGTTCAGTCCAGATAAAGGAGAAAGATGCCTGCAAACAACAGCAGGGTCTGGTCATCTCAGGATCTACTTTCCTGACTATAATTGATACCCTGTGACCCCGCATGCTTGGCCAATCATAGAGCCAGCGGCAAGGAGAGCCATAATTGGCCACAGGCAGGATGCCTGTTGCCAATTTTAGCTCAGGGGGTTTAGTACACGTCCCACATTATATAAGGCCGCCGCGACGGCGGCCTCGTATATTGTGTTCCGGCGTGTCAGTGATATGTGGCTGTGTTCCATTCTGCAGTGCTGCTGACTGCTGACATTATCTGTGCTGTGATTCTGGGGATTAGTGTTAGTACAGCATTGCAGTATCACATTAAAACACCTTCCTTCCTTCCTTTCTTCATCCTGTTGTGTCATCTAAGGCAGCCATCTGCGGCTAATGAATTGCCGGTTCCCGTAACACAGAGAACAGTCATTCATTGAAAGTCATTGATAAAAAAAAAAAAAAGCGTGGGGTCCCCCCAAATTCAATTACCAGGCCCTTCAGGTCTGCTATGGATATTAAGGGGAACCCCGGCCAAAAAAAAAAAAAATGGTGTGGGGTCCCCCTCAAAATCCATACCAGACCCTTATCCAAGCACGCAACCTGGCAGGCCGCAGGTAAAGAGGGGGGGACGAGAGCTGAACCGTACCAGGCCACATGCCCTCAACATTGGGAGGGTGCTTTGGGGTCCCCCCCAAAGCACCTTATCCCCATGTTGATGAGGACAAGGGCCTTTTCTCCACAACCCTGGCCATTGGTTGTGGGGGTCTGCGGGCGGGGGGCTTATCGGAATCTGGAAGCCCCCTTTAACAAGGGGACCCCCAGATCCCGCCCCCGCCCTGTGTGAAATGGTAAGGGGTACAAAAGTACCCCTACCATTTCACCAAAAAAGTGTCAAAAATTGTAAAAATGACAGGAGACGGTCTTCGACAATTCCTTTATTAAAATCTTCTTTCTTCTGGTCTTCTTCCTTTCTTCATCCTTCGGTTTCTTCATCTTCTCCTTCTGGCATCTTCTTCCATCTTCTTCTTCCATCTTCTTCCTCCGATCCGCTTCTTCTTGCTCTGGTCTTCTCGTCCGGCATCTTCTTCCACGGCGTCGGTGTCTCTTCTGGGCCGCTCCGCGCAATGGGATGCTCCCGCTGTGTGAGGCTTCGCTGCATCTGACAGGTCTTTTATAACGGAGGGCGGGGCCACCTGGTGACCCCGCCCCCTCTGACGCATGGGGACGTCATAGGGAATTCCCTATGGCTTTCCCCATGTTGTCAGAGAAGGGCGGGGTCACCAGGTGGCCCTCCGTTATAAAAGACCTGTCAGACGCAGCGAAGCCTCACACAGCGTGAGCCTCCCATTGCGCGGAGCGGCCCAGAAGAGACGCCGACGCCCTAGAAGAAGATGCCGGACGAAAAGACCAGAGCAAGAAGAAGCGGATTGGAGGAAGAAGAAGATGGAAGAAGAAGATGGAAGAAGATGCCGGAAGGAGAAGATGAAGAAACCGAAGGATGAAGAAAGGAAGAAGGAAGAAGACCAGAAGAAAGAAGATTTTAATAAAGGAATTGTCAAAGACTGTCTCCTGTCATTTTTACCATTTTTGACACTTTTTTGGTGAAATGGTAGGGGTACTTTTGTACCCTCTTACCATTTCACACAGGGGGGGGGGGGGATCTGGGGGTCCCCTTGTTAAAGGGGGCTTCCAGATTCTGATAAGCCCCCCGCCCACAGACCCCCACAACCAATGGCCAGGGTTGTGGGGACGAGGCCCTTGTCCTCATCAACATGGGGACAAGGTGCTTTGGGGGGGACTCCAAAGCACCCTCCCAATGTTGAGGGCATGTGGCCTGGTACGGTTCAGGAGGGAGGGGGACCGCTCTTGTTCCCCCTCTCTTTTCCTGCGGCCTGCCAGGTTGCGTGCTTGAATAAGGGTCTGGTATGGATTTTAAGGGGGACCCCACGCCATTTTTTTTGGGCTGGGGTTCCCCTTAATATCCATAGCAGACCTGAAGGGCCTGGTAATTTAATTTGGGGGGACCCCCATGCTTTTTTTTTTTTTTTTTTATCAATGCATTTTTTTTATCAATGACTTTCAATGAATGACTGTTCTCTGTGTTACGGGAGCCGACAATTCATTAGCCGCCAGTGATTTTTAAATAGCTTTTTTTCCTGCAAAAATGACACTTTGTGCAGGGACAGTTCTAAGCACGGGAAAAATGCGCCCCTTCACAGGCATACTATAGACACCCCCCCAGGTACGAAATTTAAAGGAATATTACACTTTTATTGTTTCACTTTAAGCATTAATAAAATCACTGCTCCTGAAAGAACAGCTGTTTTTAAAAAAAAATTTGCATTGATATATGTCCCCTGGGGCAGGACCCAGGTCCCCAAACACTTTTTATGACAATAACATGCATATTAGCCTTTAAAATTAGCAATTTTGATTTCGAACGTTCGCGTCCATTGTAATTAATAGGGTTCTTAAATTCACACGGACTTTAGGTCCGTTCGCGGGTTCTGGTGCGAACCGAACCCGGGGGTGTTCGGCTTATCCCTATTCACAATGAATGTGATATTTATGGTGGTTAATCATTCTCTGTACCTTAAAACTCATGCAGCAGGAAGATTCACCTAAATGATTTAGCAAATTCCACATTGGCTGCTTTATACAAAATGTGGAGAAAAGTTTAACACAATCAGCTCTATAAGCTGTTGCTTAGTCCATTTGTAATGCACCTAGACCTAAATGCATTACCAGAGTTAAAAATCTGTTAAATAATTCATTTTCTGATGATGGTGTCATATATGTCATGAAGTCAAAACTATTGTTTATCTTTATGGACATAGCTTGGGCCAAATATACAACAATAGTGTCTATATCCCCATTGTATCAGAGGACTGCAAAACTAGTCTCGTGAAAGCACTTTTTCTGATAGAACATTTCCATTTTTGGAAATGTTCCTGCCAGAAACTAATATTTCTGAGATTTTTAATGTAAATCATAATTTGACTTAACACATTCCACCTATGATACCACATAGAATTCTTCAGGAGCTGAGCATACACAGTCATGATCTGTCACATATGCCGGGCGCCGGAAATGCATGTGTTGATAGCATTTCCCCAACAGAACCTTCCAAATCCCCTGTGCTTATGCCATGATGACAGGGAGAGGTGGTAGTCTAATTTTTTTTTTTAGCCGATCAATGATCAATTAAATAGCAATATAACTAACATTAGCATTTTTTCGGATTTGACAATATACATTAAGATTCCCAATTCCATGGTGTGCTAATGCAAGTGGTGTTGCACAATTCCTCTCATGCCTCAATGTGAAATCAACATAAACATTTGTAACATATATTCAGTGATTGTTGTATATAAAGTCGTGCAAATCACCATAAACCATGAATCAATAATGAACCAAAGTCAATGTGTTGAATATAAAATAAAGTGATCTATTCAAGTAGGGTGTATAATCCTTCTTTGTTGAAATCCAAAAAAACGCTGTGCTTTCACCAGTCACCTCAGTGCTCACAGAACTCTCACCTCATAACCACATCTATAAAGCCTTAGGATCAGGTTCTAATATGAGACTATAAATTGTAAGGAAAATAACTGCGCCTCCCGTGAACAAAGCTGCCAGCATAGTTTCATAGTTAGTAGTTTCATAGTTTCATAGTTAGTAAGGTTGAATAAAGACATCAGTCGATCCAGTTCAACCTGAGTGAGTGTCTACAATTGTCCCTATCCCTGTACATTGCACACTCACATCGGTCCCTGCCCTCAAGGAGCCCACAATCCAAGGTCCCCTTTCATATACAAGGGCCAATTTTTGGACAGAAGCCAATTAACCTACCTGCACGTCTTTGGATTGTGGGAGGAAACCCACGCAGGCACAGGGAGAACATGCAAACTCCAGGCAGGTAGTGTCGTGGTTGGGATTCGAACGAGCGACCCTTCTTATTGCTAGGTGAGAGTGCTAACCACTACACCACTGTGCCGCCCCACAGCAGAAGTCTGTGTAGACGAAACGCGTAGGGTGAATACGCCAGCTACACCACCTATACTGCGTTTTCTTGATTTTACAATTACTTTTATGGAAAATTAATTTCTGGAAGTTGCATACTCCTCAAATAAATTTTAGATCCGGTCATCCGTTTTTTTTACACTATGAGGAGGTCCTCTCTCTTTTTTATTCCATGCTCCTGATACATTGAGGATTCCGATAATACCTTATTGAACAACGAAGTTTTGAATATTCTACCATCTAAACTAGTTGGAGGTCGGTGAGTACAGACTGTTGCGTTGGCACAGTCTCGTCCATTTCCCAACGTTCCAAAACTGGTTCCACTCAGAGGTACCGCTTGTCGGTCCATCAAAGCCTGTTTGACCCTCTGCCATCGGTTTGTGGGTCCACCTTTCATGGTAAGCGTACCCAGTCTTCATTATATGCCACTGTTCTAGATGTCGTCTAATTGAAGGAGGACACAACATCTGAACATCTTATTTCCACTTTACAGAAATTTGCACATATGCTCCATATATATGAACTTTCCCATTTCATGGACAGTTTGTTCATAAATATATTGTGCTATACATAGTCACTATCATAATTTGTTGTGATTTCAACTATATTGTGTCACCAGACACCTTAGATAGATTTTTTTTTTTTTATCTTTGCACTTGTTTTGTTTGTTCACAATATTCCTTATGGTATGTTGTAATGTGATTTTGACATTATGTTATGACATCACTTCGGTGCTCTAATGACATATTTTAATAGATAACATACATCACTGTCAGATCATCCATTCTCTCCATTCTAGGATTATTTATCATATATTTTTTTTCACATACATCACCACTATGGATTAATGCTTGTATTTTGATTTAGAATACACCCAATGTACACAGTGGTGAGGTCTCAATGACCTTGAGTTATATTGGATGGTAGACTGAATAGGTCTTATCATTCGCACAGTATATGCACATTTCCTGTCAAGGATTTTGTTTCACATTAAATTCTAAGCAACGCCTTCGTACTCAGAATTTCATTCTGTCTTACTGGCATTGGTTAGATACGTTTGAGCGCCACACTTTTTATTTACATTTCTAATATGGGACTAATGAACCTTCCTTGGAGTATCTCTCTCCTTATCTTGTTTCCAAGATCCAGGCTCTTGAAGTATTGCTAATAGCTCCAATCCACATAGGGTAATGAAATGGACAATATGCCTCCCATGTGTGAAATTGTTTAAAATGTAGCCATTTATTTAAAGGTTACCCTGAGGAAGTCACCTGATGTGACGCAATGCGTAAAGCATGGCCGGAGGGGACAGCGGACTGGAAGTGAAGTGAGTCGGAAACGCCAATGTTTTAAAATTAAAATTAAAATGAATTTAAAATCTCCACAGGAGCACTTTTGCTTTAATTTATTATAGTACTATTCATCAGTTTCAAGGATACCACTATTTGTTACACCCACTACCTAGTAGCGCAGGGGACAACAAACAAATGCACACATGCTGACATGTGTTAGAACTGTTAGAAAATTGATATCCAAGCATCTTTGATATAAACGAAAATTTGCCTCCTGGAAGAATAAATTGCCAATGGATTTGTAGGGCCAGGTACACCACTCCCCATATAGCTTTTATCGAACTGTGATCACTTTTTATTCTTGTATGTCAGTTTATATAAATTAAAACCTACCTTCTGACCTGCACCATTGGAGCCCCCTTTTTTTTTTCCCTTCCATGTTCTGTGGATGAAAGTGTTTTGGGTTCCAGTATTGGGTCCATGCTACCCCTATAGCGGGCAATTCACACCAGTATCCATCTGTCATCTCTGGATTTCTCGTTGAAACCCATTGAACCATCTACATGATTGGGATATCAACATCAGACTGACTGCAGTTGTCCAGTTGTTCCGTCTTACGGCTGACACCATCGGGAGAGGAGCGGGACACATCCTAAACCCTCTAGGATTCCAGTGACAGCCCAGTTCATCTGCCGATTGGGATTATCCATGTTCGATTGATCCGTTGTCGCTGACAGTCGGGTCCAACAGTTCCGATAAGCGTGCATAAGTCACACCATTTGTTTGAAATACATTTTCCTGTGATGGTCCGTACGGCTCTATGACATCCTCACCGTGATATTCTATACCCGTTCACGATGGACATTTGTATTTCATTTGTTTTACGTGTGGACTAATTTTTTCTAATTTGTTTCACTACTTCCCCCTTTTGGGTGTTTATTACTTAGTGAGTTATGCATATTTCACTGTTTTGATTACTTAGCGCTATTGGCAGTGAGGAGTGAAATAAAAAAATTACACCCTTAGAAAGCCTGAAGGCGGTGCTTGGATTTTGGGGTCCCGTACGCGGCTAGGCTCCCAAAAAGTCCCACACATGTGGTATCCCCGTACTCAGGAGAAGCAACAGAATGTATTTTGGGGTGTATCTCCACATATGCCCATGGCATGTTTGAGCAATATATCATTTAGTGACAACTTTTTGTAAAAAAAAAATATATTTTTTTTTTTTTTTCATTATTCAATCTCTTGGGACCAAAAAAAAAAAATATTTAATGGGCTCAACATTGCTCTCAGCAAATAGCTTGGGGTGTCTACTTTCCAAAATGGGGTCATTTGGGGGGGGGGTTTGAACTGTCCTGGCATTTTATGCACAACATTTAGAAGCCTATGTCACACGTCACCCACTCTTCTAACCACTTGAAGATAAAGCCCTTTCTGACACTTTTTGTTTACATGAAAACATTTTTTTTTTTTGCAAGAAAATTACGTTGAACCCCAAACACTATATATATTGTTAAAGCAAAGGCCCTACAGATTAAAATGGTGGGTGTTGCATTTTTTTTTTCCACACAGTATTTGCGCAGCGATTTTTCAAACGCATTTTTTGTGGAAAAAATACACTTTTTTTTATTTTAATGCACTAAAACACACTATATTGCTCAAATTTTTGATGAAATAAAAATATGATCTTAGGCCGAGTACATGGATACCAAACATGACATGCTTTAAAATTGCGCACAAACACGCAGTGGCGACAAACTACATACATTTTTAAAAGCCTTTAAAAGCCTTTACAGGTTACCACATTAGATTCATGGAGGAGGTCTACTGCTAAAATTACTGCCCTCGATCTGACCTTCGCGGTGATACCTCACATGCATGGTGCAATTGCTGTTTACATATGACGCCAGACCAACGCTTGTGTTCGCCTTTGCGCAAGAGAAGGGGGGGCAGGGGTGCTTTTTTTTATTTTTTTTTTATTTTTTATTTTTATTTAGCTTTTTTATTTTATTTTTAAACTGTTCCTTCCATTTTTTTTTTCTTAGTTATCATTTTTATTGTTATCGCAGGGAATGTAAATATCCCCTATGATAGCAATAGGCAGTGACAGGTACTCTTTTTTTGAAAAAAAGGGTCTATTAGACCCTAGATCTTTCCTCTGCCCTCAAAGCATCTGACCACACCAAGATCGGTTTGATAAAATGCTTTCCCAATGGTGCGGTGGGTATGCCCACCATTAGAATACCTCCCTTCATCCACCCACTTCTAATGATGGGCATACATGCACCATTTATATATGCCGAAGCATGGGGCATCCTCCCGCAAAAAAGTTATGCCACGTACACATGGTCGGACTTTTTTCGACCATATGTACGTGGCATTAGGAGCAAAATCGCTCCTCCGCCCTCTGCTGCCCCCATGCTTCGGCATATATGCTCTTTTTTTTAACTGTGGTGGTGAAATCACCTCCTACAGCGTTGGAGTTGCGGCTTTATGTATCGTGGGAGCAAACGCTGTTGCTGTCAAGATAAATAAATCCACGCTGCAACTGAATGGCGTACCTGCTAAGCAAATAATGGTTAACATTAAAACAAAGTAACATTACAGTATAACAGTAAGACCTTACCATACCATACCTGCAAAGCAAATACCAAAAAAAAAAACATAGTAAAAAATAAAACATTTTGTTAACGCAAACGGTGCCTAAAATATATATATGCCGAAGCATGGGGGCATCCTCCCGCAAAAAAGTTATGCCACGTACACATGGTCGGACTTTTTTCGACCATATGTACGTGGCATTAGGAGCAAAATCGCTCCTCCGCCCTCTGCTGCCCCCATGCTTCGGCATATATGCTCTTTTTTTTAACTGTGGTGGTGAAATCACCTCCTACAGCGTTGGAGTCGCGGCTTTATGTATCGTGGGAGCAAACGCTGTTGCTGTCAAGATAAATAAATCCACGCTGCAACTGAATGGCGTACCTGCTAAGCAAATAATGGTTAACATTAAAACAAAGTAACATAACAGTATAACAGTAAGACCTTACCATACCATACCTGCAAAGCAAATACCAAAAAAAAAAAACATAGTAAAAAATAAAACATTTTGTTAACGCAACCGGTGCCTAAAATATATATATGCCGAAGCATGGGGGCATCCTCCCGCAAAAAAGTTATGCCACGTACACATGGTCGGACTTTTTTCGACCGTATGTACGTGGCATTAGGAGCAAAATCGCTCCTCCGCCCTCTGCTGCCCCCATGCTTCGGCATATATGCTCTTTTTTTTTAACTGTGGTGGTGAAATCACCTCCTACAGCGTTGGAGTCGTGGCTTTATGTATCGTGGGAGCAAACGCTGTTGCTGTCAAGATAAATAAATCCGCGCTGCAACTGAATGGCGCACCTGAAAACAAAAAAAATGGTTAACAATAAAACACAGTAAACAAAATTACATACCTGAAAAGCAAGCATGATAAAACATAATAAAACATTGCAGAATAGAATAGAGTAAAAAAGAGCAACAATAGAGAGAGAGAGAGAGAGAGAGAACAATAAAACGACAACTATTTTTGTTTTTTTTATTTTATATTTTTTTGGGGGTTTTTTTTTTTTGTACTTTTTTTTTATTTTTTACACTTTTTTTTTTAAACTATAACTATAATTTTAACTGTAACGGTCGGGTCTCAAAATGCGATGGCATTCTTGAGACCCTGTAACTATAATTTTAACTAACGGTCGGGTCTCAAAATGCGATGGCATTCTTGAGACCCTGTGAAAGTGTATCCTAGCCTGTGAAATGCTGTACCCTACGCTAAAACCTCACTAGTGAGTGGTAGCGTTCAAAACATTCACCAATGCAGAAACCAGGATTGTCAGGACAGCGTGGACAATAATAACGGGTGTCACGCCTACATCCGCGCTTGGTACAGACACGACATCTTTTTTGGGGGGCTCGTTGGGTAGGGGTACTCGGGAGGACATAAGGGTAATGCCTCTCATACAGCCGGCTAACTGCATTTGGTTCGGAATGGTGAGGTGCAGAACCGTCTGGAAACAGAAGGTCTGTGAGAACCTCTTCCAGGAATTCAAGGAAGGGTAACCTCCCGCCTGAAGCTCCGTATAGCACATGAGCATTCAGAAAAGCCAATTGGAACAAATAAATAGACACTTTTTTGTACCAGCGTCTAGCCTTACGGACAACTAGGTACGGCGCCAACAACTGGTCGTTGAGGTCCACCCCCCCCATATTAAGGTTGTATTCGTGGACACAGAGGGGTTTCGTCACAACACCAGCCGCCGTACGAATTTGGACTGTCGTGTCTGCATGAAGGGAGGTAAGAACGAAAACATTCCTATTATCCCTCCACTTCATAGCGAGCAAGTTATTACACTTCAAGCAGGCTCTCTCCCCCCCAGCCTAAGAGGGGAATCTACAAGCCGCTGGGGAAAGCCCCGGCGATTAGGTCGCACGGTGCCACATGCTCCAATCTGATGATCAAACAAGTGACTAAACAGTGGCACGCTCGTGTAATAATTGTCCACGTACAAGTGGTACCCCTTTCCGAATAAGGGTGACACCAAGTTCCACACTATCTTGCCAGCGCTCCCTATGTAATCTGGACAGTTCTCCGGCTCTACGTGACTATCTTTTCCCTCATAAACCGAAAAGCTCCACGTATAGCCTGTTGCCCTGTCACAGAGCTTGTAGAGCTTGACCCCGTATCTGGCACGCTTGCTGGGAAGGAACTGTTTGAAAGACAAGCGGCCAGAAAACTTAATCAGGGACTCGTCAACGCAGACAACTTGATTGGGATTAAACAAGGCTGCAAAACGTTGGTTGAAGTGGTTTATGAGGGGCCGAATTTTGTAGAGCCGATCAAATTCAGGGTCTCCACGAGGACGACAGAGTTCATTGTCACTGAAGTGCATGAACCGCAAAATCATCTCGTATCGTGCCCTGGACATGGAGCGAGAGAACACGGGCATATGGTGGAGCGCGAGGGTGGACCAATAAGACCTCAGCGTCGGGAATTTATGCATGCCCATGTTGATGGAAAGGCCCAGAAAGGACTTAAATTCGGAAACCGTAATTGGTTTCCAATCTCTGGCAAGGGAAGGCACTTGGGGATTAGCGGCGATGTGTTGACCAGCGTATATATTACTTTGGTCCACAATAGATCTATAGAGATCTTCCGTGAAAAACAGCGATAAAAAATCGGATGGCTTAAAATCAGCTGTTTCCACCTGAATACCGGGTTGGCCAGTGAATGGGGGAAGTACGGGTCCTGCAGAAGTGGTGGGCACCCAATCAGGATTGGCGAATTCTGCAGGAAGGACACTATGTGATCGACGGGCCTGCCTTTGTCTTCTTCTTGGTGGCAGCGGGACACTACTTGTGCTTGCCACCTCGCCAGCTTGAACTGCACTTATGGGACTCGCCACGTCACCAAGTGTTACTGCAGTGCTGGTTTGACTACGTCCAGGGTGTACTAGGCCGCTGGTGCTTGCCAGTTCACCAGAAGGAATAGCGGCGCTAGTACTTCTCTGCTCCATACGAGAGACCTGCGGTTCCTGCACCTCAACAACATCAGAAGATCGGGATCGGGTACGCCTGACCTTAGCAGGGACCTCACCTCCGTCGCCAGAGCTATCTGTCATGGAGCCGCTGTCGTCTACTGGGTCGTATTCTGAGCCTGATTTTGACAGATGAGTGACCTCCTCTTCACTATCTGACATACTCAGAAACAAGTAGGCCTGTTCACTAGTGTACTTGCGATTTGCCATTTTGGGCTCTAAATTTAGTAGTACACTAGTGAGATTCACAGGAAAAAAAAAGCTCCTAGGCTGCTGGCGACTGAATCAAAACGCTACCAAAAAAAACTGTTAGCGATCGCAGGGATCAGGCCTGACTCTGCGAACGCTGCAGTTATGTGTGCTTAGTGTTTTGGAAGTGACAGTGATCGATCGATACTGCACTTGGGTGGGCTGGGCTGGGCTGGGCGGAGGGGGAAAACGCAGGTGCTAGCAGGTATCTGGGCTGATCCCGCTAACAATGCGTTTTTTGGAACCCTAAACTGCTGGGACGCTAGTATAGATCTGATCAGATCAGATATTGATCTGTTCAGATACTATACCACTAAGGGAGGTGTATGCTTTGCGCGTGGGTGTTTGCGGTGCTGGCACTAACCTGGGGCGACGCAGACCTTATTTGTCCCTAAAACCTAATTGATATCACCCGCCGGGCGATCAGGGGGTTAAACCGTTATTGGGTAATAAATGGCGGGTGCCCTGACAGTATAAAAAACAAACTATCTAACCAGCGTCACCCGTAACAGTAATACGGTGATCACTGGTGAAAGGGTTAACTAGGGGCAATCAGGGGGTTAAAACCTTTATTAGGCAATATATGGGGGTACCTGACGCTATATAAAAACCTGACGGGGAACCTAAATAACTAAATAACTAACTGGCTAACCAGCGTCACCAGTGACACTTATACTGTGATCACTGGTGAAAGAGTTAACTCTAGGGGCAATCAAGGGGTTAAAACCTTTATTTAGGTTGTAATATGGGGGTACCTGACCTATAAACCTATTTATAATCCTATATAAACCTGGCGGTTACCTAAAAAAAAAAACTGGCTACCTAGCGGCACCAGTGACACTAATAGAGCGATCAGAAAAACGATTGCTTAGTGACACTGGCAAAAGGGGGTGAAAGGGTTACCTAGGGGGCAATCAAGGGGTTAAACCTTTATTGGGGGGGGGGATAGGGGGCTACCTTAGACCTAAAGGGGCCTAAAACTAACTGCCCTGACAGTTATTACAATCACACTGACACTAAATGCAGTGATCAGTAAATAAATGATCACTGCAATCAGTGACACTGTGACAGGGGGGGCAGGGGGTGATCTGGGGGGTGATCTGGGGGTGACAGGGGGGTGGATTGTGTGCCTAAGTGTCCTGGTGTCAGTGTACTGTTGTGCACTTACTTGCTGTGTCTTCACCGCTCGGCGTCCCGGTCAGAAAGACCGACACGAGGAGCGTGACGTCACTTCCCCTTGCCTGTGTTTACAATTACACAGGCAAGGGAGAATGTGATTCGCCAGGAGCGATCGGGAGGGGGTGGCCAGAAACCACTGGCCGTCCCCTCTTCCCGCATCGCTCCTGACACGATCCCGACCGTCCCCGCCGGCGGAGGGGGGTCCGATCGGACCCCCCAACCGCCTGAAGAATGGCACGTACAGGTACGTCCTTTTGCCTGTACGTGCCATTCTGTTGACGTATATGTACATGGGGCGGTCGGGAAGTGGTTAGTATTTATTCTTAATTCAAATACATGGTCACCACATAATACCTCCACTTGTGTTCTACATGATTGGTGTCATTATCAGTATCTGTATTTTGGCAGTGATTTTTGGTATTTGGGATTATTTAAGATAACGGGGTTGATTTAATAAAGGCAAAAGACTGTTCACTTTACAAGGGAATTCTTTTGCAGAGCTTACTGAATATGGTAAAATTTCCCTTTGCAAAGAATACTCAATCATGTGCAAGGAAAATAAAAAAATATATTGTTTTGCTTGTACATGATTGGATGTAGGAAATCAGCGGAGTTTTTCCTCATTCACTAAGCTCTGGGGAGAATTCCCTTGTAAAGTGAGCAGTCTATTTGCCTTTAGCTAATTAACTCCAATGAATATGCTTTTTACCAACTGCTCTGTATCTGTACATAAACAGCTTATGCAAGGCACTATTGGTACATACACTAACTATCCACATTATTAGGTTCAAATGCTCGGCAACACAAAAATTGCTAATCAGCCAATCACATGGCAGCAACTCAGTGCATTTAGGTATCTAGGCGTGGTGAAGACGACTTGTTGAAGTTCATACTGAGCACCAGAATGGGGAAGAAAGGGGAATTAACCACTTCAGTCCCGGACCAATTTTCAGCCAAAGGACCAGGCCCCTTTTTGCGATTCGGCACTGCGTTGCTTTAACTGACAATTGCGCGGTCGTGCGATGTGGCTCCCAAACAAAATTGGCGTCCTTTTTTCCCCACAAATAGACCTTTCTTTTGGTGGTATTTGATCGCCCCTGCGGTTTTTATTTTATGCGCTATAAACAAAAATATTTATTTTTTTCTAAAATGATTTTTTTTTCCAAAATGAATTTTTTTTTCCAAAAAAAATTTTTTTTAATTATTTTCTTTTTCAAAAATTATTATTATTTTTTCAAAATTTCTTTTTTTCAAACATTTTTCTTTTTTTTCCAAAAAAATTTTTTTTTTTCAAATTTTTTTTTATTTTTTCCAAAAAAGTTATTTTAGAAAAAAAATTATTAAAAAAAAATAATTTTTGAAAAAGAAAAATAATATAAAAAATATAATTTTTGAAAAAATAAAGAATTTTAGAAAAAAAAATATTTTATTTTTCAAAAATATTTTTTTTTCCAAAATGATTTATTTTTATTTTACTTTTTTTCAAAAATATTTTTTTTTTTTAAAAATTGATATGGTTTACATATGCGGGCGCGACTTCCGTATGCGTTTTCTTTGCTGCGCGAGGGACGGAGCGCTTTAAAAAAATGTATTTCTTTTATTTAATTTTATACAATTAAATTGTGTTTTAAAAAAAAAAAAAAGTGATAATTTTTATTGCTGTCACAAGGAATGTAAACATCCCTTGTGACAGTAATGCCCCGTACACGCGGTCGTATTTTCCGACGGAAAATGTCCTATCGGGCCATGTTGTCGGAAATTCCGACCGTGTGTGGGCTCCATTCCGTCGGAATTTCAGCCGGAAAAAGGTTGAGATCCTTCTCTCAAATTTTCCGGCAACAAAGTCCTATCGGACTTTTTCCGATCGTGTGTAGCGAATTCCGACGGACAAAGTGCCACACATGCTCAGATCACATTACAAGACCAAAGCTATTGGCTACTAGCCTCTACGTAGTCCCGTTGTACGCAACGAACGTCACCACGTTCAGGATAATCACAACTTTGTCCGACCGTGTGTATACAACACCAGTGTCGGACAAAATCCGTCGGAAAAAATCAGACGGATTTTGTGGTCGGAATTTCCGACCGTGTGTACGGGGCATAATAGGTGGTAACAGGTACTCTTTATGGAGGGATCGGGGGGTCTAAAAGACCCTCGATCCCTCCTTTGCACTTTAAAGTATTCAGATTGCCGAAAACCTGCGATTCTGAATACTGTATATTTTTTTTAAAACCGGCGCCATTGGCAGCCGAGTAAGCCGGAAGTGTCGTTGTGACGTCACTTCCGTGCTTACATTCAGGAGCCTGTCTCTAGGCGCCGGAAGTGGCGCATCACGGATCGAAGCTCCCGGTGGGACCGGACGCCCGGTAAGAGCGGCGAGAGGCGGCGGGAGGGGGGATGTCCCCTCTCGCTCCTCCGGTATAACAGCCGAGCGGCTTTTAGCCGCATCATTTGTTATACCTGGAAAGCCGATCGCCGGCTCTAAAAAACGGTACCGGGATGATGCCTGCAACTGCCCCCGAAATAACCCCCGAAACCCGAGTACGCATATCTGCGTATGCTTGCCGGGAAGAGGATACTATAGACACCCCCCAGGTACGAAATTTAAAGGAAGATTTCACTTTTATTGTTTCAATTTAAGCATTATTAAAATCACTGCTCCTGAAAAAATGGCCGTTTTAAAAAACAAAAAAGTTTCATTGATACATGTGTCCTGGGGCAGGACCCGGGTCCCCAATAACTTATATTATATATAAGCCATAAAAATTAACACTTTTGATTTTTCATGTTCCTGTCCTATAGACTTTAACGGTGTTCCGAAATTTTCCGAAATTTTCCCCGAACACTGCATATTATTCGGTGTTCGCAGAACATCCGAACAACCAAAGTTCGGCCCGAACTAATGCTCGGGCCGAACTGTTCGCCCACCCCTACTATCTACTACTACCGTCTGTATGTGGGCAGATTGTCAACATCAGACAATCTCAGGTGACATCTCCTTCCAGCACACAGCAGGTAGTTGGCAGCCTCAGCTGTCCAATCTTCCCTTTAACAATTTGTATAGGGGTGTGCCCAATTCCCCCAACCCCCTGCCTCCTGGAACTGATAAAAAGCCTTTGATCTGTGTGTTTTGAGAGGCTATAGAGAAGAGAGGGCAGCAGATAAACAGGTACAATGTATGTAATTATAGCACAAAAATTGTTAGAAATCATTTAGCAGTGAAAGATGGTGTTCTAACAAATTTGATTAATCATACTTACTTATTAAAGGATTATAACATTCACAAAACAACAAAGGCATTATACAATATCTTTGCAGTATACTACTAAAATGTAATTGCTTCTAATAATGTGGAATTTGAGAGGAGAAAAAAAAACAGGATATCGTCGTTGATGTATGAGAGATTCTCAAGGGGCCTCAGTTGAAACGTTTCACGATAAGTCACATGATCTCCTTTTCTAGTGCATCCAATTCCTCCCCCCTCCTATTTCAGCAGTTTTCTCTTATCCAACAAGTTAAAAAGGCTGGGAGTGAGTAAGCAAAATTCTTTCTGTGCCAAGTCAAGTCTGGAAGTTCACAATTCTGCACTGGAGCTGGTTTACTACGACTAAACATGAATGTGAAAGTTGTTGCAGCAATTTTGATTCTTGCCGTTCTAACAATTTTAGCTTTGGTGCTGGTCATTTTGTTTGATCCAAAACCAAAATCCTGCAGTTTGGCAAATGAAAAAGTTTCGCTCCTAAAGCACCATGATAAGAGTTTGGTCTTTGCGGATCTCACACCTGAAGAATATGATGTAGTGGTAAGCTATTTAAAGAAAAATCTCCAAGTAAACCTGGTGGACATCTCTAAGGCTGAACCTGATTCCAATTGCATATATTCAGTGGAGCTTGTACCACCAACAAAACAAGATGCCTTACTGTATTTGGATAAGGGAGGACCCAAACCCAGAAGAGAAGCATTGGTCATAGTTTATTTTGGAAGCCATCAGGAACCAGAAATTAAAGAATATGTAGTGGGACCCCTTCCAAAACCAACGGACTATAGTGATATTACTGCCAAAAAATACAAAGGCAAACTACCTTATTATCGTAGACCTGCAATTGGCAATGAGTACCTTCAGATAAGAGATCATGTACATTCCAAGGAGTTTCCCAAAGCAAAAAGTTTCCTTAAAGAAGTGTTTGGCTATAATGAGTCTGATCATGAATTCTTCACTGCTTTAACCAGTGCTCCAAGAGGATTACAATCTGGAGACCGGAGCACCTGGTTTTCTATTTTCTATAACACACGGGGCAGTGGATATTTCCTACACCCAATTGGATTAGAACTACTCTTTAACCACAAACACCTTGATGTAAAGAAGTGGACAGTGGATAAAGTATTTTACAATGGTCAGTATTTTGACACATTTTCTGAATTAGAGGAGCAGTATAAAAGAGGGAGTTTAAAGACAGTTAAGATGCAAAAGCCACATCTTAAAGATGACATAGCTTCACTGAAGCCTCCAAAACGTGTGCTATCTGATATGCCCATGCAATATGAACCACAAAGTGCCCGCTACAGTGTCAGAAATAATCAGGTGTTATTCCAACACTGGAGTTTTGCATTTGGGGTTAATGTAAACACAGGACTCAGACTATATGATATTAAATTCAAGGGTGACAGAATTGTCTATGAGCTTGGTCTCCAAGAAGCAATTAGTATTTATGGTTCCAATGCCCCAACTGGGATGTCAACAAGGTATATGGATGGACACTTTGGCATTGGACGTTCTGTCTACCAACTGGTCCGTGGCGTTGACTGTCCTTACTTTGCTACTTATGTAGACACCCATTACTTGCTTGATTCAGATTCATCAGTCCTAAACAAAGGCTCCATCTGTGTCTTTGAGCTCAACTCTGGCATTCCTCTGAGACGTCACTTCTCAAGTTTAGGTTCTAATTTTTATGGTGGTTTGGTCAACACTGTTCTTGTCATAAGAACTATTGCCACACTGGGCAACTATGACTATGTGTTTGATTATATCTTCTATCAAAATGGGGCTATAGAAACAAAAGTTCATGCAACAGGATATATAAGCACATCGTTCTTTATGGAAAACGGTGTTGAACATGGACACAAAGTGGGGCCCCATACACTGGGAACTATTCACACACATTTTATGAATTACAAGGTTGACTTGGATGTTGGAGGTAAGCATACATTAGTACAAATCATAATTTAAGTGGTAGAAGCATGTATTTGAGTTGAAGATAATGTTTTAAAGCTGTAAGTTAAAAACAATCAATTTTCAAATTCTTAGGAATGTATGTAGGAGAAGGAGTGGGGTGTAAAATTGTGAAATGCAAACACGTATATTGATCATGTTTGGGTTTATAAACTATATTCAGTAAGCAGATAATCGGAAATAAAATTTTGATGCAGTCCTGTCACTATTATGTCCAGTCAGCAACTAAAGTTTTTCTTATAAAGTTATGAATCATTAACCACCTGCCAACCGGCTTAAACCGATATAAGTCGGCAAAGTAGCACGGGTGTGCAAAACAACGTACCCCGCTGTGTCATCTGCGGCGTTGTGGGAGCGTGCCCACAGGTCCCACAGACTCGATGCCTGAGAGGCAGAACGTGGAGGGCATTTCCCTGTTTTGCCTAGCAACATGACAGGTATCGGGAGCAGTGATCTCTGTCATGTTCTAGAGAGCCTATCCCCCCCTACAGTTAGAACATGCTGAGGGAACACAGTTAACCCCTTGATCTCCCCTAATGTTTAACCCCTTCCCTGCTAGTGTCATTTACACAGTAATCAGTGCATTTTTACTGATCGCTGTATAAATGCCAATGGTCCCAAAATAGTGTCAAAAGTGTCCGATATGTCGCAGTCATGATAAAAATCGCCGCCATTACTAATAAAAAAAATTTTTTATAAAAATGCCATAAATCTATCCCCTATTTTGTAGACACGATAACTTTTGCGCAAACCAATCAATAAATGCTTATTGTGATTTTTTTTACCAAAAATATGTAGAAGAATACATATTGGCCTAAACTGTGGAAGAAATTTTTTTTTTTTATAGCGCAAAAAATAAAAACCGCAGAGGTGATCAAATATCACCAAATGAAAGCTCCATTAATGGGAAAAAAAGGACATCAAAGGACACAAATGTCAGTTAAAGCGTAGTAGATAGTGTAGATAGTGCCGTATCGCAAAAAAGGCGATGGTCAGAAAGGGGGTAAATCCTTCCAGGGCTGAAGTGGTTAAATAAAGACCCTGAGATATGCACAGACCTCCCTGCGTAATTGTTATTAGAGTCCCAAGTGACTTGTGAAATGTTTATGTATTTAGAAAGTACAAGGGCCAAGCTGACTTGCAATAGGCGAGGTAATGGGATAATTAGGAAATATTTGGCAGTAAAATATTTATCTGTAATAATAATGTCTTACAGCTAATTATCTAACTAATAGTTGGTGGTTAAACCAGGAAGGCAAATGCATTCAATAGTCTGCACAAAAAATAAACAAACAAATAAATAAATATCAATTATATATATATACAGTATCTCACAAAAGTGAGTACCCCCTCACGTTTTTGTAAATATTTTATTATAACTTTTCACGTGACAACAATGTAAAGTAGTGAGTGTATAGCTTGTATAACAGTGTAAATTTGCTGTCCCCTTTAAAATAACTCAAAACACAGCCATTAATGCCTAAACTGCTGGCAACAAAAGTGAGTACCCCTAAGTGAAAATGTCCAAATTTGGGCCCGATTAGCCATTTTCCCTCCCCGTGTCATGTGACTCATTAGTGTTACAAGGTCTCAGGTGTGAATGGGGAGCAGGTTTAAGTGTGGTTTAAAGTGTTAACTTTGGTGTTATCATTCTCACTGTCTCATACTGGTCACTGGAAGTTCAACATGGCACCTCATTGGCAAAGAACTCTGAGGATCTGAAAAAAAGAATTGTTGCTCTACATAAAGATGGCCTAGGCTATAAGGAAAATTGCCAAGACCCTCAAACTGAGCTGCAGCAGTGTCCAAGACCATACAGCGGTTTAACTGGACAGGTTCCATTCAGAACAAGCCTTACCATGGTCGACCAAAGAAGTTGATTGCACGTTCTCAGCGTCATATCCAGAGGGTGTCTTCTGGAAATTGATGTATGAGTGCTGCGAGCATTGCTGCAGAGGTTGAAGGGGTGGGGGTCAGCCTGTCAGTGCTCAGACCATACGCAGCACACTGCATCAAATTGGTCTGCATGGCTGTTGTTCCAGAAGGAAGCCTCTTCTAAATATGATGCACAAGAAAGCCTGCAAACAGTTTGCTGAAGACAAGCAGACTAAGGACATGGATTACTGGAACCATGTCCTGTGGTCTGATGAGACCAAGATAACATTTTTTGGTTCAGATGGTGTTAAGTTTGTGTGATAGCAACCAGGTAAGGAGTACAAAGACAAGTGTGTCTTGCCTACAGTCAAGCATGGTGGTGGAAGTGTCATGGTCTGGGGCTGCATGAGTGCTGTCGGCACTGGGGAGCTACAGTTCATTGAGGGAACCATGAATGCCAATATGTACTGTTACATACAGAGGCAGAGCAGGATCCCCTTCCCCTTGGGCAGTATTCCAACATGATAACGACCCCAAACACACCTCCAAGATGACCACTGCCTTGCTAAAGAAGCTGAGGGTAAAAGTGATGGACTGGCCAAGTATGGCTCCAGACCTAAACCCTATTAAACATCTGTGGGGCATCCTCAAAATGGAAGGTGGAGGAGTGCAAGGTCTCTAACATCCACCAGTTCCATGATGTCATCATGGAGAAGTGGAAGAGGACTCCAGTGGCAACCTGTGAAGCTCTGGTGAACTCCATGCCCAAGACGGTTAGGGCAGTGCTGGAAAATAATGGTGGCCACACAAAATATTGACACGTTGGGCCCAATTTGGACATTTTCACTTAGTGGTGTACTTAATGGCTGTGTGTTGAGTTATTTTGAGGGTAAAGCAAATTTACACTGTTAATCACAAGCTGTACAGAAAATATTTTCAAAAATGAGGTGTACTCACTTTTGTTGCCTTAAGCCCCATACACACGCGCGGATTATCCGAGGACCAGGTCCGTCAGACCATGGCTGTGTGTTGACTTATTTTGAGGGGACAGCAAATTTACACTGTTATACAAGCTGTACAGTCACTACGGAATTCGCTACACGCGATCGGATTTTGTGTGATCGCAAAGTGTCATTTCTTCAGTGTTGTCACATGAAAAGATATAATAAAATAACATCTTATCTTATCTTAGGAGGCTCATTTATTTAAGAATTATATAAACAGCTACACCTCTTGTGATTTACTGTGATAATCTCCCCCCATTAGGTATGCCCAATGAAATAATCTTCATATGTTCTCAGGAAAGTGAAATCATTAAGGATTAGTTCCCTGCGGGAAGAATTTACACAGACCCCTTGGTTAATCAGCCATGATATTCCCTGTAATCAACATTTAATGATTATTACCAGTAGCAGAGTATTGTACCCAGATAGTCATATTTTAATGCAGAAAATTGGAGCCTAATTTACTAAAGATGCATGATTTGAGATGACCTAGATCCCTTCTTCAGGGTTTATACAATTCATAAAGCAATTCATAAAGCATAGAAAAGGGATCTACTGCATCCCAACATTTCATATTCCTGATATATCCCTGCTGTACCATGTATTTGTATGAGAAAGTATCCTGTTCTCTTTGTATTGCTTCCTTTGTGTGATATCCCTGGTGTTCCTGCCTGGCCCCTTCCTTTCCCATTAAAAACTAACCACACTAAGCAGGAGAGCACATTGTGGTCAGTTTTCTAGCTGTGCTGGGAACTCAGCCTACCCTCCTCCAGTGATCAGAGTTGATCATTCACTGGGAAGCTCAGTGTGCTGCTGCTTCTCCTCTCCCAGCTCTTATGCAGTTGTGAACAGAGGGAACAGAGGGGATGTGATCACTTATAAAAAGGGAAAAAAAGGTATTTATAATCTTTGTTTATATCAATACAAATTTTTTTTGCCTTTCATTTCCATTGCAAACTGAATGGGTTGTTTTACAAGGCGATCGTTTACAATCACTTTAAGTTAGCCAATAAAGGGTGTCATTGAAACCCTAAATAGTCATGAATAGCAATCCTCAAAACCTTTAAGAGCAGACCAGGCAGCTATGATACTGAGGGGGGATTTATTAATCCTGGTGTTTGATTGTCAAAGCTGGGGACTTAAACTCCCTTCTTAACCAGAGCAATTTTCAGCTTTCGGTTCTCTCACATTTTGAATGACAATTACTCAGTCATTACTCCCATATGAAATTGTTGTCCTTTTTTTTTCACACAAATAGAGCTTTCTTAAGGTGGTATTAAATCACTGCTGTTTTATTTAAATTTTTTGCGCTATAAATGAAAAAGACCGAAATATTTTCTTAATTTTTGTTATAAAATTTTGCAAATTAGTAATTTTCCTTCATACATTTTGGCCAAAATTTATACTGCTACATATTTTTGGTAAAAATAACCCAAATAAGTGCATATTATTTGGTCTTTGTGAAAGTTTTAGAGTCTACAAGCTATGGTGCCAATCATTGAAAATTGATCACACTCGATGTACTGACGGCCTATCTAATTTCTTGAGAAATAAAATTACAAATACCCTCCAAATGACCCCTATTTAAAAAGTAGACTGTCCAAGGTATTTAGTAAGAGGCATGGTGAGTTTTTTTGAAGTTGTAATTTTTTCCTACAATTTTTGCAAAATTAAGTTTTTTTTTTTTCTTTTACAAAATTGTCATAATAACAAGTTATTTCCCACACACAGCAAATGCATACCACAAATTACACCCTAAAATACATTCTACTACTCCTCCTGAGTATGGCGATACCACACGTGTGAGACTTTTACACAGCCTGACCACATACAGAGGCCCGACATGCAGGAAGCACCATCAGGTGTTCTAGGGAAATTGCACATTTCATTTCTAGACTACCGCTTACACTTTTGAAGGCCCTGGAGCACCAGGACAATGGCAAACGCCCAAAAATCTACCCCATTTTGCAAAGTAAACACCCCAACGTATAATCTATGAGGAATATCGAGTCTTTTGAACACGTCATTTTTTTCACAAGTTTTTGGAAAATGTTTAAAGAACATGAAAAAACATTATTTTTTTACACAAAGTTCTCCATTTATAAGATATTTCTAACCTGTGGCATGTACGTAGCAAAAATGACATCCCAAAATATATTTGGCATGGATGAGCACTGATGAGCACTGATGTGGCATGGATGGGGCACAGATGAGAACGGGCTTATTCGTTTTTTGTATTACATTTCCCTTTGCATGGGAACCTTAAGGCCTCTTTCACACGGCTGATCCATTCAGATCCGCCTGTCAGTTTTTCAGGCGGACCTGAACGGATGCTCCATAGAGGTCTATTGAGCATCGTATGTCAGCGGTGACATGTCCGCTGACATCCGACCCGCTCCAATCCGAAAAAGTGTGACTGAGGAAAAAGCCATTTTTCACCCGATCTCCCATAGGGGAGAGCGGCGTTCTGACAGGTCAGTCCCTGCGCAGTGTGCAGAGACGGACCTGTCATCTTCCTGCTCAGCGGAGATCGCTCCGGCGATCCTCGCTGAGCAAGCGGATATCCACGGGGCGGATCAGCACTGATCCGCCCCATGTGAAAGAGGCCTAATGCCCCGTACACACGGTCGGAAAATCCGACCACAAAATCCATCAGATTTTTTCCGACGGATTTTGTCCGACACTGGTGTTGCATACACACGGTCGGACAAAGTTGTTGAAAAATCCGATCATTCTGAACGTGGTGACGTTTGTTGCCTACGACGGGACTACGTAGAGGCTAGTAGCCAATAGCTTTGGTCTTGTAATGTGATCTGAGCATGCGTGGCACTTTGTCCGTCGGAATTCGCTACACACGATCGGAAAAAGTCCGATAGGACTTTGTTGTCGGAAAATTTGAGAGCAGGAGATAAAACTTTGTCCGTCGGAAAATCCGACGGAAAAAGTCCGATGGAGCCTACACACGGTCGGAATTTCCGACAACATTGTCCGATATGACATTTTCCGTCGGAAAATCCGACCGTGTGTAGGGGGCATTAGTCTTATCTGAGCTCTTTATTCAATGGCATGGAAAGTGCAATTAGTTTAAAGTGCAATTAGTTTGGAAGATGCTAAGTAAAAACTTAAAGTGTATTTCTACTTTTGCAGCCAAATTGGGATAACACTTACTTTATACTTGCTACATGCCCTTTTTCCCAGAATTCTGAGGGCTCAGGGAGATCAAAATTGAGTTGTGGTTACACGGTACCCTGCAGCCATTAAGCTGACCATGCACTATAAAATCTTCTTTAGTTCTACCATCAACTTTCATATTTGGGATAGCCCTACAATCCGTTTTAACCACTTAAGGACCAGGCCTCTTTTTTAGATGTGTTTACAAGGTAAAAACATTTTTTTTTTGCTAGAAAATTACTTAGAACCCCCAAACATTATACACTTTTTTCTAACACCCTAGAGAATAAAATGGCGGTCATTGCAATACTTTCTGTCACACCGTATTTGCGGAGCGGTCTTACAAGCACACTTTAAAAAAAAAAATACACTTTTTTGAATTAAAAAATAAGATAACAGTAAAGTTAGCCCAATTATTTTTTATATTATGAAAGATAATGTTATGCTGAATAAATTGATACCCAACATGTCCCGCTTCAAAATTGTGCCCGCTCGTGGAATGGCGACAAACTTTTACCCTTAAAAATCTCCATTTAAAATTTTTTACAGGTTGCATGTTTTGCGTTACAGAGGATATATGCGGGCGCTACTCGCATATGCGTTGGCTTCTGCACGTTTATTTTTTATTTTTTACACTGTTTTTTAAAACAATTCCTATTACAAGGAATGTAAACATCATTTTAATAGAAAAAAAGCATGACAGGACCTCTTAAAGATAAGATCTGGGGTCAAAAAGACTGCAATAAAAAAAAAATTGTCATTTAAAAAAATGAAAAGAAAAATGTTCCTTTAAGAGCTATGGGTAAAAGTTACACTTTGACGTTGCTTTTGCCCTGCAGTGTAATGGAGACGTTGGGGGCCATCTTCCCCTTACTTGTCTCCATGCACAGCCAAGGGAAGGATCCGATTGCCTCCGTCGCTGCCAACGGCTTCGGTAAGCGGGGGGGGCTCTCCCACTGCCGATAAAAGTGATCTTGGGGCGATTCCGCCGCATAGACCACTTTTATGTTGTACCCGACCGCCGGCCGAACGCGGCGATTCTGGGGTTATGGCAGCTAGCTGCTGCCATAACAATGATATCCATCCTCAAAGTGATTCTCCCCCTCCTTCTGCATGCACAGCACTGTGTAGACATAAAGGAGGAGGGGGAGGCGGCTTTACTCTGCTCGGCTGTGACAGACGCTGCCGAGACTGATCAGAGCTGCGACCACGGAGAGAAGTTGATCCTTGCGCCGGGTCCCGGGTTACTGTGCTGACAGGTGTCACTCGGGTGCGCCTCGCACCTCCCCCCCTCCAAAGACACTGCCTCGGGCTCTCCGTGTGGGTTTTAGGGTACATTATGGGACTGTAGGGGGGGTCTGTATTGTTAGGGGGGTCTGTGCACTGCAAAGCCACTGCCTCGGGCTCACCCTGTGTGGTCTGTCACCATACGGTGCCGCTGCCTAACCTGCGTCACTGTCTTCTCTTCAGTCGCTGAGGGGGAGGGCGCTGGCCTGACCCCCCCAGTGTGTGGCACCCGGGGCGGCTCACCCCACGCCCCCCACTTAGTACGCCACTGATTCAGATACCTGTAAGTAACCATATCACAATGTACACAGGTAACTATGCCAAATATTTACATGTGAAAATTGTTTTTTCTTTTTGCTAGAAAATTAGTTAGAACCTCAAAACATTATATATTTTTGTAAAGCAGAGGACCTAGAGAATAAATTGGGGGTTTTGCAATTTTTATTGTCACATGGTATTTGCTGCTTTAAAAACAGTTTTTGGGGAAAAATATACACTTTTTATAATTTTAATCCAAAAGAAATCACTCAAATTTCTATAAAATATAAAAGATTGTGTCATGCCGTGTAAATAGATGCCAACATGTCAAGTTTTCAAATTCAAATTTCATGCCTGCACAACAGGAACAAACATTTGTAAATTTGTAAATTTTACTCTCCATTGGCAACGCTTTAAAAGCCTTTACAGGTTATCACAGCGGTCTAGTGCTATAATTACTTCCCATGATCCAATGTTCGCGGTGATACAGTGCCTTGAAAAAGTATTCATACCCCTCGACATTTTCCACATTTTGTCATGTTACAACCAAAAATATAAATGTATTTTATTGGGATTTTATGTGATAGACCAACACAAAAAGGCAGATAATTGTGAAGTAGAAGGAAATTAATAATTGGTTTTCAATTTTTTTTTTTTTTTACAAATAAATATGTGAAAAGTGTGGCATGCATTTGTATAGCGCCCCCCTGAGTCAATACTTTGTAGAACCACCTTTCACTGCAATTGCAGCTGCAAGTCTTTTTGGGGATTTCTCTACCAGCTTTGTACATCTAGAGAGTGACATTTTTGCCCATTCTTCTTTGTAAAATAGCTCAAGCTCTGTCATATTGGATGGAGAGCATCTGTGAACAGTAATTTTCAAGTCTTGCCTCAAATTTTCAATTGGATTTAGGTCTGGACTTTGAACACATAATTATACTTTTGATCTAGACCATTCCATTGTAGCTCTGGCTGTATTTTTAGGGTTGTTGTCCTGCTGGAAGCTGAACCTCCGCCCCAGTCTCAAGTCGTCTGCAGACTCTTTTTCTTTTAGGATTCCCCTGTATTTGGCTCTATTCATCTTCCCATCAACTCTGACCAGCTTACCTGTCCCTGCTGAAGAAAATCATTGCCACAACATGATGCTGCCACCACCATGTTTCACAGTGGGCATGGTGTATTCAGGGTGATGTGCAGTGTTAGTTTTTCACCACACATAGCGTTTTGCTTTTAGGCCAAGAAGTTCAATTTTGGTCTCGTCTGACCAGAGCACCTTCTTCCACATGTTTGCTGTGTCCCCCACATGGCTTCTCGCAAACTGCAAATGGGACTTCTTATGGCTTTCTTTCAACAATGGCTTTCTTCTTGCCACTCTTTCATAAAGGCCAGATTTGTGGAGTGCAAGACTAATAGTTTTCCTGTGGACAGATTCTCCTTCCAGAGCTGCGGATCTCTGTATCTCCTCCACAGTTACCATGGGCCTCTTGGCTGCTTCTCTGATTAATTCTCTCCTTGCTCGGCCTGTCGGTTTAGGTGGATGGCCATGTCTTGGTAGGTTTGCAGTTGTGCCATACTTTCCATTTTCGGATGATGGCTTGAACAGTGTTCCATGAGATGTTCAAAGCTTGGGATATTTTTTTTATAACCTAACCCTGCTTTAAACCTCTCCACAATTTTATCCCTGAACTCTCTGGTGTGTTCCTTGGCTTTCATGATGCTGTTTGTTCACTAAGGTTCTCTAACAAATCTCTGGGGGCTTCACAGAACAGCTGTATTTATACTGAGAATAAATTACAAACAGGTGGACTCTATTTACTAATTAGGTGACTTCTGAAGACAATTGGTTCCACTATATTTTAGTTAGGGGTATCAGTGTAAAGGGGGCTGAATACAAATGCACGCCGCAGAAAGTATTTGTACAAAAAAATTTAAAACCATTTATCATTTTTCCTTCCACTTCACAATTATGTGCCACTTTGTGTTGGTCTATCATAAAATCCCAATAAAATACGATTGTGGTTTGCATGCGTTTGGGACTGACGCACATATTTGCTTTTGCACTAGCACGGGGGAGACTGGGGCACTTTAAAAAAAAAAATGTAATGATTGATTTATATTATTTTATTTTTTTTTACATTGTTTTAATATTTTTTTTTTTTGATCACTTTTATTGCTGTCATAAGGAATGTAAAATTCCATGTGACAGCTATAGGCATGTGACAGGTACTCTTTATGGAGGGATCTGGGGTCTATAAGACCCCAAATCTCTCCTTTGCACTTGAAAGCATTAAAAATGGCAAGATTGGTGTTTTTGAATACTTTTGATTTTCAAAAATTGGCACCTTTATGACTCCAGTAGACCATTTCTTCAGGTCTCCTGCCAGCCGGCAGACGTGTCGCTGGTTGTCTCGGGTGAGACAGGAGAACCTGGGAAAGCCACGGAAGGCGGCGGGAGGAGGGGGGACCTCCTCTTCTGCTGCTTGTTATAACAACCGATCGGCTGCTTAGCCACTCTGGTTGTTATTACAAGTGAGCCGACCATCGGCTCTAAAAAACGGTACTGGGGTACAATCACTTGAAGTCAAATGATGTACCAGGTACGTCAGGGCTCGACGAATCCCAGGCGCCAGGTCGCCATTGCGACTAGAAATTGTGCCCTGGCGCCTGGGTATTTGTTAGTGACAGGTGCCTCTGCTACAGGGCGGGCTGTGAGGTTTTGGCTGGGAAAGTGGGGGCGCACTATCTGGTAGTGGGGATGGAGCAGGAAGAGAGCGGCGCAGCAGCCGCTGACATCCTCCTCCCTTCTCCACACTCGCATGTGAAACTGTATTGAGAGGGAGAGAGAGAGAGAGAGGATCTGTCAACATTGAGGTTGGATGTCGGGGGGGGGGGGGCCCCGGGGTGGGGGGGACCCAGCTATCCAACACTAGCCAATGGGGTGCGATCTGGGCGGGCCACTACGTGTATGTGGCCCCGCCCCTTTCTTAAACCGCACAATCATTGGCTGGATAGCTGCTGGTCCCGCCCACCCCGGGTCCCGCCCCCCCTAGACATCGTGCTGAAACAATGCAGTTCCTCATTATAGCAGGAAGAGCCTGTTGTATCCAAGGCATTTTAGAAGTCAGTCACTGACTCTGCCTATCATTCTCCCCCTATAACTAAAATATCCATTTGGAAGGACTAGCCTTTGAATAAGTTTGTTTTACATTTTTGTCTTAATCGGATAAGCTTTAAGGAAATTTTTTTTCATACACATTTTTTTTTTTTTTTGTGTTTAGACCTAATATAAGTTGAAAGTGTAAACACAGTTACTAAAAATCACAACTCCCTGGAGGACACTGCAGGCTTGTCTCCAAACCCCCCTCCTCCTCCCCCATCATACACAGATCTCCCTCTGATGCGGATCACCCTGTCTGTGCTGCTGTTGGAGGGAGCCCAGGTGATCATGAATGAGCACCTTGCAGCTTGGCAATGGTGAGTGAGACAACCCCATATCTCCCATACACCATCCCATACCCCACTCTATCTTCCCTGGGGAATTTTTCAGCTCCTCTCTCTCCATACAGTTTCACACACCCAGTGCTGCAGAGAGCTTTCAGTTACACTATCAGCTGTGAAACCTGCCAGTGTCACCTGCCAGTGCCAACCGCCAGTGCCAGTTAGTGCCACCTGCCAGTTAGTGCCACCTGTCAATTAGTCCCATACAGTGCCAACCATTGCCAGTGTCACCTGCCAATGCCAACCAGTGCCAACCATTGCCACCTGCTAGTGCCAACCAGTGCCACCTGCCAATTAGTGCCATCCAGTTCCAGCTATGGCCATCTGCCAGTGCCACCTACCATTGCCAGTTAGTGCCACCTGCCAGTCACCTCGGTGCCACATGTTAGTGCTGCCTATCAGTGCCACATATCAGTGCCCATTAGTGGTACCTGTCAGTGCCACCTCAGTGTTGCCTATCAGTACCACCTGTCAGTTCCCATCAGTGGCACCTCAGTGCTGCCTGTTAATGCCACCTGTGAGTGCCCATCCGTTCCAACCTCAATGCCACCTCATCAGTGCAGCCCATCAGTGTTCATCAGTGCCACCTCATCAGTGCCCATTAGTGCAGCCTATCAGTGCACATCAGTGAAGGAGAAAAAATACGTATTTGTAAAATCTTATAACAAAACAAGATGATTTTTTTTTTTTTTTTTTTTAATATTGTTCTTTTATCGCTTGGCATCAGGCATGACCGATTCTTATTGCATGATGCCACAAACATGCAGTTCTGGGCATTGGGCAGAGGATTTAAAAAACTGGCTCCTAACTTTTACAGCTGGCTCCTAGATTCTAAGGAAATTTGTCAAGCCCTGAGGTACGTGATTTGGCAGCAGGTGGATAATTATGATGATTTCCATGAATAAGCTCTACAGGGCAGAGCAAAACGGGTTGGGGGTGCAGCCTGGTCGGAGCCCAGGGCTGAGGCTGTCACACACTTCCTCACACTGGGTTTGCAGTGATGTGTGCCTTATGGGACACGTTCCTTTTCACACATTCATATTTTTTAAAAAAAAATTTATGTATTATTATTTACAGGAATAAATAATTCTGTGGTGGCCCTTGACATGGAGTTTCAGGATGTGGCTGCTCCTTGGAATCCTGAATGGAAGTTGGACCAAACAAAGCTTACCAAGAAAGTACTTGAAACTGAAGCTCAGTCAGCATTTACCTTGCATGGACCAATGCCACGATATATCCAGTTTGCCAGCAAGCAGAAGAATAAATGGAACCATAATCGTGGCTATAGGATCCAGATAGTTAGCTTTGCAGGAGACTATCTACCGGAGAAGAGCAAATTACATGATTCAATGAGCTGGGCAAAGTAAGTGTGCTACGTGTGGTAAAGTATAAAATATATTGCAGTAAATGTATTCTTAGCTGTCATTTGTTGAATGCCTACAGGAATAATAACACCTTCTATTTATTTAGGTTATTGGCCAAGCCAAAATATCCTCGGCCACCATCATTTTTATTACAAGGTCTGTCAGGAGGTTGCAGCAATTTTTTGTCCAGTAGACAATTTTTTCCTCTTATGAGGACAACACTCTGTACAGCTTACAAAGTGTAATGGTCCTGTTTACAGTGTGTACGGTAATGCATTCTGGAGTATGTAATGTACAGCATAGTGTACAGACTGCAGTAGTCACACAAAGGGGAATGAACTATAGTATATAACATACAACTGTAAAATGTAATATAACTCAGAGTCTACATAGTGCCATAGTCTCAACTTTGCAATCTACAGAACAATAAAAAACAGTGTGTGCAGAGGTCAGTGGTCTAGAGCAGAGTTTTTCAACCTGGGGGGCCACAAAGAGTCCTCAGGGTGCCACGGCCACATCCTGGTCTGAGCGCTACTTGTGTTAACTCCTGTGTAGTGCAACTCTGCGAGGAGAGAGAGAGCACAGTCCGTACAGCTCACTCCTACTCCCTGCAGCTATGTGTACTATTGCCAGCAAAGCAGAAAGCTGTGTGGGCCATCAGTTGTTAAGGATGTGTCGGGTGGGGAGTTTGTGCTAGGAGTAGGAATTTGGGGGGGGGGGGGGTGGTGCGAGGAGGGGGGATTTGGGAGGGTTGTGCTAGGAGATTTGTGCTGGGAGGGGGGATTTGGTGAGGGATTTGAGCTAGGTGGGGGAATTTGAGTGGGTTTGTGCTAGGAGGAGGAACTTGGGAGGGTTGTGCTAGGAGGGTGGATTTGGTGGTGGAAATGTGCTAGGAGGGGGGATTTGAGGGGGTTGTTTGTTAGGAAAAATGATTTGGTGATGGGTTTGTGCTAGAAGGGGGAATCTGGAGGAGTTACAACCTAAGATCACTGAACTTTGCCTCACAGATTAAATTTTAGGGCAAGTTTTCCTGTAACGCACAAAAATGTGCTGCCTTTTGCAGTCGCATTTGTGGGTCCCATTATTTCTTATTGGCACCCCCACGCATCTAGCAAATGCGTGTATGTTTGCACCAGGGCTTGAGTCCTGCGGCAACGCATGGGAACGTCATTCCTGCACTTATTCCACAGCAGAAACGCTGTTTCCATTAGCAACTGCCGCCACGTCCTGGTGGATCAACCATGATTCGATCCTGTATTCGGCCAGTGGAGCCCGGGGGTGGGTCTGGCAGAGGCTGTGCGAGTGTGGCGCACCTATTGGTCGGGAGGCGAGTGATGACTTGATGATGTCATGGTGCATTCCTGTCACAGCACCACACCGCACCAGGAGCTGAGCAGGTGGAACGGAGGAGCGGAAGCAGTGTGTGTGTGAGTAAAAGCACTGGGAGAGGAGTCTGTCTGTGCCAATTGTAATGATCTCTCTGCTAAATCCTCACTCAGATTCTCTGGATACCTGTCCCCAGAAAGCTCCTGGCTGCCAACAGGGTGACGTTTTTCTATTCATCTTTTGGAATTTGGAGTATATAGTGTTAATCAGTGTTATTGTTATCTAACAATAATGAGGATATCGTGGTGTGCTGGCAAATATCCTCATTATTGTTAGACAGATTCTCTTCAAAGGATAAGCATGGTTTGAGAAGAGAATTAGGCAATTCTTCAGCAAAATCATATGACCCAGTTCTTGGACCTCAGACATGTGGCAATCTGAAGCATTATTTTGTCCAGGAAACATAACTGTTTCAGCCATTTTGTTCCTCTATATCCAACCCAGAAAAAAGTGTTAATACTGCTTTACACTATTGTAAACTATGTACTCCAAATACCAAAAGACGAATAGAAAAACTTCCCAAGTTGGCAGTCAAGAGCTTTTTGGGGACAGGTATCCAGAGACACTGAGTGAGGATTTAGCAGAGATATCATTACAAGCAGGTCTCAAGTCCTTTGGGAACAGCGTTCCTGTGGTTTTTCCACAGCAGTTTCCGTTTGCAGCCGTGTCCTGCCTCTGAGCTACCAGCCGGCTCCCTCACACGGACGAGGGAGAATGTCTCATAGCAGCCTGGAGCCAGGAGAAAGAGAAAAATAAATTATTTGCTAAATCTTATAACAAACCAAAAAGTTTATTTTTTTTAATATTCGGTCTTTTTTTGCATGGCATCAGGCGTGAGCAATTCTTATTGCCCGACGCCCCGGACATGCAGCTCTGGGTGCTGGGCAGCTGATTTAAAAAAACTGGCTCCTAACTTGTTCAGCTGACTCCTAGATTCTAAGGAAATTTTTCAAGCCCTGGTTAGCATACAGGTTAAATTATTTTGTTGTTACATCTGTGCTATATTTATTTGTTTAGTGCATGTGAATTTTGGAGGTGTCCTCGGAAACTGGCACTTTACAATAAATGTTGCACTTTATATGTTAAAAAAGGAGCACGTATTTTATATATATATATATATATATATATATATATATATATATATATATATATACACATATACACATATACATACACACACACACACACACACACACACACACACACACACACACACAGTTTTATTTTTTGAGGTGGGGGTTGGGGAATCTTGGATGAGTTTCCACACTTTTTTCCCCAGGACTTGACGCCTGGTTTGCACCCATTAAAAAATGTAATGTACAAACTGCAGTAGCCTGGAAAATGCAACATTTAGCACAGTGTACAGCACTCTGGATAGTAATTCTCCTTTTAGATTAAACATGGCAAAGAACTCTGAAGTGGAAAATGAATGACTGCTTTTGTCATCAAAACAGCATATATCCTGACAGTTCAGTTTGGTTTTACTACACATATTGGGGGTTATTTACTAAAGGCAAATCCACTTTGCACTACAAGTGCAAACTACTGTACAAGTGCAAAGTGCACTTGAAATTGCACTGAAAGTGCACTTGGAAGTGCAGTCGCTATAGATCCAAGGGGGACATGCAAGGAAAATAAATAACAGCATTTTAGCTTGCACATGATTGGATAATAAAATCAGCAGAGTTTCCCCTCATTTCAGATCTACCCCTCAGATTTACAGCAACTGCACTTCCAAGTGCACTTTCACTGCAATTTCAAGTGCACTTTGCAAAGTGGAGTTGCCTTTTGTAAATAACCCCCATTGTATTTTACCACTGGTTTTCTCTGAAAGTCCTTTGCGAATTGGCTCACTATGTTTAGATATTTATAATTGTTGTAGGTTACTGCTCATGTTTCACCTCTCCATTATCTGACATGAATGTAAGAGCTTTAGCAGATGTAGGGCTTCTTTAAACTTGTGTTTGGGGGGGCTGTAAAAACATCAAATTCTTGCAACAAAGAATACTGAAGAGGACATATTAAACAATTGCATTGGTCAATGCATTCCACTTGGCAACAAATATAAAAGAAAAATGATCAAACCTGGGTGGCTAAATAATAATGTAAAAAGGCATATTAATGAGAAAGCATGAAGGATCATCATCGGCATTCCAAAACAAAGAATGCAGTAATAAATGTGAAAGCGATATCAGGACAGCTAAAATAGATTATGAGAGACATGTTGCTGAGGAGAGTAAAAAAATTATCCCCCACATTCTTTCAATTATTTTAATAGTAAGAAGGCTAGATCAAGAAATATTGGCCCAGTGAAAGATGATCAAGGGAGTTGGTCAAAAGCAAAAGGGAGAAGACAACCATATTAAATAGATTCTTCTCCTCAGTATATACAAACAAAAAGGAGGGGTATAGTAAGCCAGACAGTAATATTTATAACATTATATTGACTGTACCCATGTGGCTGGCAGAAACCAGTGTTCAAAAAAGACTAGAAAACCTAATGTGAACAAATCACTATGACCAGGTGGCTTACACCAAAGAGTTCTAATAGAATTTAGGCATATTATAGCCAGACCATTATTCCTATTTTTTAAGGTCAGTTTACTGTCTGGAATGGTACCAGCAGATTATTGAAAAGCAAACGTGGTACCAATATTGAAAAAAGGGCCAAGATATATACCTGGAAACTACAGACCAGTCAGCCTAACATTAAAAGTATGTAAACTATTGGAAGTAAAGATAAAGGGCCATATCCAAGAGTTTGCCAGTGAAAATTTTAAGTAAATTTGTAGTAACCAATATGGTATTATGAAGGACCTTTCTTGCCTGACCAACCTTTTAATATTCTATGAGTAGGTGAGCAAAAATTTGGATATAGGAAGGCCTATGGACGTAAAGTATCTAGATTTTTCTAAGGCATTAACAGTACCGAAAAAAACACTAAATTTACAGATTAAGGTCTTTTGGCACTAATGATATTGTATATACGGTACCTGGATAGAAAACCAGTTGCTATAGTGCATCCAGAGGGTGGTGATTAATAGCATATTTTCTGAATGGTCTAGAGTTGTGAGCAGGGTGCCCCAGGGCTCTGTCCTGGGACCAATTCAGTTTAAATAGTGTAATAAGAAACAGGGATGTTGGCGCTGCTAATAAGTGTAATTGAATATCCCCCAAACACGGTGAGGATATAAGGCAAGAAGGTAAATAAATCTTGTACCACTATGAAACAATGAAAACCTAATGAGTTGGTAATGGCAATGTATCTAATTTAAAACAAATATAAGGTGCAAATTTTGAACAGTATGATGAAAACCTAATGGTAAGTGAAAAACCACTCTCTCACTCATATACATAAGGTATGCAATGACCAATAGTTGATAATATAAAGCGAATCCTAAGTTGCAAGATAAAGTGACAAGTGTGAATAATTAATAATAAAAATCTGTGAGCAGTTCAGCATAAAAAATAGTATATATGTATCACTGTGTATAGATGCCAGAAGTCCATAAACCAATATATAATAAGAAATTGTTCAATGTCCAATATTCATATTTTCATGAAAGTGACTTGTGCTGATTTCCAGGTATTGCAAATGAATGTCCTCTTCTGTGCATCAAATAAAGTGACTTCTTGTGCATAAAATAAAGTGACCAAATGCATCAATATAAGGTGACTTATTGTGCTCCCCCTCAAGTATGTGCACCCAGAGGCCCCCACCCCTGCAGGGGTAAAGAGCGTGTAGTAAACTGTATCTCCAATCAGGATATTCCCAGAAAACGGTAAGTACTCCTACTCCGGAACTGAATGTGTGTAAAAACGTCATCCACCAATAAAGGAGAAGCGGTCTCACACTGTGCTCCAATTATGTCTCCTGGAAGATACGCAGAACTTTCCTCCGGCAGTTAGGAAATCTTGCAGAAGCTGAAAAGACCATCAAGTTCCATAGACAAAAGTCATATGTATTCCGCGGCTGTCATACCTCTCTGGTCTGTGTATCAGCTTATAAGCAACCCCACAAGACCCCCCTGAGGAAATTCTTGCTACTCACACCTATCACAAGTGGAAAGATGATCAAGGGAGTTAGTCAAAAGCAACAGGGAGAAGACAACCATATTAAATAGATTCTTCTCTTCAGTATATACAAACAAAAAGGAGGGGTATAGTAAGCAAGACAGTAATATTTATAACATTATATTGACTGTACTCATGTGGCTGGCAGAAACCAGTGTTCAAAAAAGACTAGAAAACCTAATGTGAACAAATCACTATGACCAGGTGGCTTACACCAAAGAGTTCTAATAGAATTTAGGCATATTATAGCCAGACCATTATTCCTATTTTTTAAGGTCAGTTTACTGTCTGGAATGGTACCAGCAGATTATTGAAAAGCAACGTGGTACCAATATTGAAAAAAGGGCCAAGATATATACCTGGAAACTAAAGACCAGTCAGCCTAACATTAAAAGCATGTAAACTATTGGAAGTAAAGATAAAGGGCCATATCCAAGAGTTTGCCAGTGAAAATTTTAATATTTGTAGTAACCAATATGGAATTATGAAAGACTTTTCTTGCCTGACCAAGCTTTTAACATTCTATGAGTAGGTGAGCAAAAATTTGGATAGAGGAAGGCCTATGGACGTATAGTATCTAGATTTTGCTAAGGCATTAACAGTACCCAAAAAAATGCTAAATTTACAGATTAAGGTCTTTTGGCACTAATGATATTGTATATACGGTACCTGGATAGAAAACTGGTTGCTATAGTGCATCCAGAGAGTGGTGATTAATAGCATATTTTCTGAATGGTCTAGAGTTGTGAGCAGGGTGCCCCAGGGCTCTGTCCTGGGACCAATTCAGTTTAACTTGTGTAATAAGAAACAGGGATGTTGGCGCTGCTAATAATAAGTGTAATTGAATATCCCCCAAACACGGTGAGGATATAATGCAAGGAGGTAAATAAATCTTGTACCACTATGAAACAATGAAAACCTAATGAGTTGGTAATGGCAATGTATCTAATTTAAAACAAATATAAGGTGCAAATTTTGAACAGTATGATGAAAACCTAATGGTAAGTGAAAAACCACTCTCTCACCACATCAAATGTGATGCATATACATAAGGTATGCAATGACCAATAGTTGATAATATAAAGTGAATCCTAAGTTGCAAGATAAAGTGACAAGTGTAAATAATTAATAATAAAAATCTGTGAGCAGTTCAGCATAAAAAATAGTATATACTGTATTTATTGGCGTATAACACTCACCTTTTCACCATGAAAATCGGGTGTAAATAGCATGTGCGTGTTATACGCCAATACTTCAATTTTAGATGCCTTGTAGGGGACAGGGAGGGGGGCTGCGTTGATGGCAATGGTGAGGCTGCTGCATTGATGGCAATGGTGAGGCTGCATTGATGTGGACTGATGAGGCTGCATTGATGGCACTTGTGAGGCTTCAGATGGGCATTGATCAGGCTGCATTGATGGCAATGGTGAGGCTGCAGATGGGCACTGACCCTTATATTGCTTCAAAGTTCCTTATTTCAAATTTAATTTATTTTTTCCTGAAACTTCCCTCTTGAAATGAATGTGCGTGTTATACGCCTGTGCGTGTTATATGCCGATAAATACGGTATGTATCACTGTGTATAGATGCCAGAAGTCCATAAACCAATATATAATAAGAAATTGTTCAATGTCCAATATTCATATTTTCATGAAAGTGACTTGTGCTGATTTCCAGGTATTGCAAATGAATGTCCTCTTCTGTGCATCAAAGAAAGTGACTTCTTGTGCATAAAAAATAAAGTGACCAAATGCATCAATATAAGGTGACTTATTGTGCTTCCCCTCAAGTATGTGCACTCACCAGAGGCCCCCACCCCTGCAGGGGTAAAGAGCGTGTAGTAAACTGTATCTCCAATCAGGATATTCCCAGGAAACGGTAAGTACTCCTACTCCGGAACTGAATGTGTGTAAAAACGTCATCCACCAATAAAGGAGAAGCGGTCTCACACTGTGCACCAATTATGTCTCCTGGAAGATACGCAGAACTTTCCTCCGGCAGTTAGGAAATCTTGCAGAAGCTAAAAAGACCATCAAGTTCCATAGACAAAAGTCATATGTATTCCGCGGCTGTCATACCTCTCTGGTCTGTGTATCAGCTTATAAGCAACCCCACAAGACCCCCCTGAGGAAACTCTTGCTACTCACACCTATCACAAGTGGAAACATGTGTAGTATGTGTAGTGTGTTAGTACCGCAATGGTGAAACAGAGAAACAGATATACCAAATGACAGAAACATAATGGATCTAACCTTATACCGATACTAGTAGTATACTGTTGGTACCCTGATATTTAGCATGTGGCAAAATGACAAACTCAGAGAATTAGATCAGTCTGTGCAGTATACAGTCATAAGCATGAACCAGCTTGGAGGTAAACTTACCTTCATAACTAAGCGTCATGGTTGGGACGAAACATGTTAGGGGGCATGACCTGGATAGAGTTAGGCTGAGGCTGCTATCACGTATTACATGCTGGGCTTGTATGGTTTGCTTTGCCTGAGATTTTTCTCTATTTGTTCTGTGAAGAACAGTTTTAAGCATGCATAGTAGGCCTAACTATTGTATGCCTAACTTATGATTTGACTATGGAGATAGGGAGTGCAGTGTATGTGACTGATATAAGCTGAGGTGATTTGGGAGCACACTGTTCTTGCAGGGTTTTTGTTTTAATACAAATGATGCAGCTGTGAATAAAAGACAGCTCCATGTATAGATGGTTAGTAACAAATAGAGATGGGCTCAGGTGTATTCGAAATCTCACGTGCCCGATCCTGCCAGGAAGCCGAAACTGCACAGCGCTAATCACAGGCAGTGAGACAGTTCCCAGTCCGCAGCTGCACAGATCGGAAAATGTCTTACTGCTTGTGATTAGCGCTGTGCAGTGTTGGCTTCCTGGCAGGATCAGGTGCGTGGGGTTTCGAATACACCCAAGCCCATCTCTAGTAACTAATCATAGTTGCACTTTGAACACCACAAACATAAAAAAGGCCTTATCAAAGTAAAATTTAAATAAAAAATAAATAAAATTAAGACCCGAAAACACTATCCCCGAAATAAAAGGCCATTGTTTTTAGAACAAAAAAAGCAACTTGGCCTAAAAAAAGGACCTAGCAACATAAGAAAGAAAAAAAATAATCTAAAAAAAATTAAAAACCCAAATTACCATCTCCCCAAATTATTCCCAAATTATTATTATTATTATTTTTTTTAAACAAAATCTTCTTTTTTTTTTTTTTATAACACCAAATTGTTCATATGTATATCTTTTAGATACAAGCTGGCTGTTACCAAATACAAAGACAATGAGCGGCAGAGCAGCAGCATCTACAACCAAAATGATCCATGGTCACCATCAGTGGCATTCTCCAAATATATTAATAACGAAAACATTCAAGATGAGGTGAGTTTTTGATGAGATAATGCAAATCCACTCCAAAAAGGGCTGTACACTATTTATAAGTTATTGAATTTAGAATGTGGAATAAAATGAAAAATATACCAAATGACTCAATGGTATTTATGTAGAAAGGTATCTATGTAGCTGAGCACAATCCTTGCAAGATGTCTCTAAATTATCTGATTTTAATAAACCTGTTAAGTGGGCAACCACATTGCTAATCAGTAGGCATACCTCCCAACTGTCCCTGATTTGGAGGGACTGTCCCTGATTTGGAGCAATGTCCCTCTGTCCCTCATTCCTACCATTTGTCCCTCTTTTTGGTCTGATCTATTTAGATGTATATAAAATGCACTTTTTATCTATCAAAAAGTGTTTTCCAGCTCTAAACCTTTCATTTGATTCCTAAATTGCTGCATTTGTAAATTCCAAGAGCCAATATAAAGGAATAGTAGTGGTAACAAAAGCACTTGTAGGTTTAACCAATCTTGTTTTTTTTGTATAATTCTCCTTTAAGGGGGTGTGGCAAGGGGTGTGCCCTATGCCTGCATACTTTTGCTGATAGGTTTCCCTCATTCCCATCTCAAAAAGTTGGGAGGTATGAGTAGGTGATATATCACCTGCTCCAGGTCTGTCTACACCAAGCCAGCCCAGAGGTGACTCAAGGTGCAGATGCAGGTGTAGTCTCTCTCCCAGACCTGACAACATCCAACAAAGAAAAACAGAAGATCGCCATTTATGTTCTATATTCCAAATCAGAACAGGATTTATTATAAAGCTTAAAGTGGTGGGACACCCTGAAAACAAAAACTTTAAAAAAATGTTAGTAACAATTTCAAATGAAAAAAAAATAAAAAATTATTTTTTTTACTTACCAGAAATGGCTGTTGCTAGGCAGATCGTCCTAATCTGCCTCCTCCAGCGCCGCGGTGATCTTCTCTCCTTCCGTCTTCTAGTGAATGGGGCGCGGTGTGTTATGGGAACGGTGTCCCGCAACACATCGCGTTCCCCATTCACAAATTAGACTCACGCATGCGCAGTAGGCCGCACGCTGACCCGCGCATGCGCAGTAGACCGCGCGCCGACTTGCGCATGCGCAGTAGGAAACGGGAAGCCGTTTCCCGTACTGAGAATGGCGGCGCTGGATCCGGATCGCCGAGGGACATCTCGGCCTCCACGAACGACATCGCGGGCGCCCTGGGAGGGTAAGTGTACTTATTAAAAGTCAGCAGCGACTTTTTTTTTAGCTGCTGACTTTTAAATTTATTTTTTTTAAGCTGAAACACGGCTTTAAGATTATTTGCTTTATTCCAAATCAGCACAACATACAAGATAAAGGTCTAACTCCCTTCCTTCATTCGTAATCAGTACAGGATGCAAGCGCCAAGAACATTATCTTATATCCTGTGCTGAGTTTGAATACAGAAAATTAAGGTTATTCTTTGTATACTTGGAAAATAACATTCGTGCTTCATAAAAATTAGGGGAAGTAAAACTGGGTGAGTTGATGATTGAGATGAGAAGGATCTGTGTGCCCTGATCATAGATCTTTGGACATATATCCATATGATGACAACGATTGTTATTGCTTTTGGTGTAAGCTGATTTTGCAAAGTGCTTCAGGACTGCCCCCCATGCATATATACTGCAACAGGGCGGCCCTTCAGTGCAAAATCACGTACATGTACGTGATTTCTTTCATCCGGTCAAGGGCGTGCATGCGCGTCGCCGGTGATTGGACACAGCGGAAGGCAATCAGCGGGTCCGGCGGTTCCTGAGGCAGACAGAACGGCGGTCTGCCTATGTAAACAAGGCAGATCACCGTTCTGTCAGAGGGGAAGATGGAGATCTTATGTTTCTGCTAAGCAGGAACACAGATCTGTCTTCCCCCAGTCAAAGCACCTCCCCCACGGTTAGCAAGCACTCCCTAGGAAAACATTTAACCCTTTTATCTCCCCTGATGTTAACCCATTCCCTGCCAGTGTCATTAGTACAGTGATACAGTGTATTTTTTTTAACACTGATCACTGTATTATTGTCACTGGACCCCAAAAAGTGTCACTTATGGCTCGTCTACACGATCCAAAAATCGTCTGAAAAATACCACTTTCGAAGCTATCGTACGATAATCGGATCGTTAGTACAGAGCTTTCAATAGCCGATCACGACAGTTCATGCAGATACCAGATCAGTACAGTACAGTTGTCGTCCGAAAATACAATACAAATACACTACAACACATAACATCACTTCCGATTTTTGAATCTGTCGTACGAGAATTTTCGTATCTTTAGGAAACTCTTCAGGTTCGATATAAGACTAGCATGCAAAAAAAAAAAAAGGACGATCTATTGCCCGATTTTTCAGATTGTGTGTGTGTGTAAGTGTCACATTTGTCTGCCACAATGTCACAGTCCAGTTAAAAAATCGCTGATCGCCGCCATTACTAGTAAAAGAAAAAATGTAAAAAATAAAAATTCCATAAATCTCTCCCATAGTCTGTAGACAATATAATTTTTGCGCAAACCAATCAATATACACTTATTGGGATATTTTTACCAAAAATATGTAGCAGAATACATATTGGCCTAAATTGATGAAAATTATTTTTTTCCGAAATTGTCAATCTTTTTTTGTTTATAGCGCAAAAAATAAAAACCACAGAGGTGATCAAATACCACCAAAAGAAAGCTCTATTTGTGGGGAAAAGAAGACATCAATTTGGGTACAGCATTGCACGACTGCGCAGTTGTCAATTAAAACAACATAGTGACATATCGCAAAAAATGGCCCGGTCAGGAAAGGGGGGTAAACCTTCTGGAGCTGAAGAGGTTAATAGTACCATGATTTTGGAGTGTGTTTGATTTTATGTGTTACATCATAAAAATTTTGATAATTTTGTAATTTGCGGTTCATCACCTTCTACAAAAAATAATAAAGATAAAGCAGCCTGCAAAGCAATGCACCTGTGTTACTGGAACTGCCAATGGACTGTGGGGAAGTAATCACTGCATAGAACTCGGTAAACTTATAATGTGACTGTGTGGGCAGAGAAGAGCCCCCACATATTGGTGGGGGGTGTATTGGGGATCCGCACCTGAACCGGTGAACAGGAACGCACCCCCCCCCCCCCCATGCTGGGAACTGCGGCCGCACATATGTGAACCTAGCCTTACAGTACACTCAAACCCAAGAGCAAAGCTGTAACATATTGCTGCTTACCAGTCCTTAGATGTGATGGCTGCACTAGTTTCCCTTTTTTTACGGACAAAAACATGTGTTTTACAAGTACAGAAAAATATGTTGATTCTGCCATAAATGCCTTTTTAAAAATGTAATTTTTACTTTCTGTGAAATAAATTGAAGCCTCAAATAATGTTATCAGCCTTCTCAACTCTCTTCTGTGAACTACAGATCACCCACCACGTTATGACAATTAGGGGTTTGTAGTCCTAACACACTTTTTTGGCGGTTAATTTACTGTACTAAAGGCAGCTTTCTGTACAGCTCTGCACCTGAACTGAGGGTAACTGACAGCACCGCTCTGCACTCCCATGTGACAGGTAGTGAAAAGGAGAGCAGAGTAGTGCTGTGTGTCCCGACAGCAGGGCCGCAGATATGGGGGGGGGGGGGGGGCGCAGAAGAAAGAAGCGGATGGTGGACAGGAAGGAGCGATCGTTGCGGTGGAGGAAGAGGGGGCCAATTACAAGAACCGATCTCCTGTGTGTCTCTGGCTGCTGCCGCTGAAAACCAACTTCTCCTCCTCTCCCTCCCCCCGAGCTTTCAGCGGCTGCAGCCAAAGACACACGGGAGATTGGTTCTTGTAATTGCCCCCCTCTTCCTCCACCACAACGATAGCTCCTTCCTGTCCACCATCCGCTTCTGTCGCACTAATTGCCCCCTCTTATACACCATCTGCTTCTTCCTGCTGCCCAGGCCCCCTTGTGTGTCCCCCCCCCAGCACTGCCGGCTTCCCCTTCTGTCCCTCTCGCCGGCAGCTGCTGCAGGCACACAAGGGGATTTTTCAGTCTCAAAAGGAGAAGGGGCTGGTAAATATGTAAATTATAGGCCACTACCTTTTCTGAATAAACACAGTGAGTGATCATTACCGATCGCTCACTGTGTTCATTTATAACAAAAGCATAGTAAACATTATTTACCATGCTTCTAAATGAACAGTAACCTTTGTATAGAGCCTCCTGCTCATTCATTCCGAGGCTGCAGAGAAAGAGAATGTTCCTCAATCCCTACCTCAAAAGTGAGACATCAGGGGTTAAGACCCCTGATATTTCACTACCCCCCCCCCAAATAAATAAATAAATAAATAAAACAATTTAAAAACAAAACATTTTAACCAATTGTTTTAAAAAAATCATAAAAGGTGTAAGGCCTCATTTAGACGTTGCGTTGGGGAGTCAACTTTGCCGTGGGTACGAAGCATGTAACCACCCCCGTCTGCTACCTATTGCAGCTTAAGGTGGGGGTGGTTGGCAAGTGGCAAAAACACTGCTACACATGCTCAGTTTAATAATATAATATCAAGAGGACGTACTTATGTCAATTCAGCACCACTAGTAAAAGAGTGTAATAGACCTGCACTTAGAGAATATATGTAGCTGCTGGCACTTCAATAGACATATAGTGCATAAACATGAACAAACAATAGTGCAGCGCTGAAGGATAAAAAACATACATAAAGCAAAAACTAATATTGACTATTGGTTCAGAGATATCGCTCGCAGTACCACAAAGTTATGAAATAAACCACTCTAATCAATGTGAAATGTCTATGGTGGTCCAAACGTGATAATCAAATGATAGTAAAATGCAGACGAAAAATTCATAGATAATAAAAATCAATTAAAATCAATAGTCCAGTAGTCTTAATAAATGAAGGTGACCTCCGCGCTGTATTATTGGATGGTGGAATGTAATGTTCCACACGTGTGCAATAAATAAATATTAATAAGTGCATGTGCAAATATATCCCATATATAATAAAACAAGAAACAATCTATGGTGTGTTATCCAATGGAGATAAAATCTTCCTTGGAATAAAAAGCAGCCAAATCTAATAGTGTTCACAAACACATAAGCAAATGAATAGAATAAAGTGATCTAGCGCATAAATAAAACACACTCTTACAAGTATAACAATAATGCCACCACTAGTGGTAGTGGATTCATATAACAATAAAGTGCATCTGATGTGTTAAATAAATAGATAAATGAATAAATCTATCAATCAACACAGAAGTCCAGATAATCCTAGATTAATATGTGAATAATGGATAATACAGAAAAAAGTCTCTAATATATTATAGAGCTAAATGAACGGTGAACAAGGTTGGTCGCTGCGCTGATAACCATGAAAAAGGTGCACCAAGTATACGTTCTATGATGGATAGTCTCTTAATAGATGTCTCCAGGTAGGTAAAAAACAAATATCAGCAAACGTGGTGTATGAAAATCCAACAATGGGCTATCTAGCCTCTCACCTCATAGGTTCTTTATTCAGCGTGTAATCAAACCAACTCCGATCCTCCTCTGCTCTTGAGATTCCTATCCCCGTGGGGGAGTCTTACCCCGGTATGCTGTATCGAACGCCGTCTCTGGAATCACTATCCTTCAGGCTACCAGGCTCCAGATGGTTAGATGTGGGCGCTCTCCAAGTGCATACACCGTCAAAACGATACAGGTGGGAAAAAGTAAAAGCAGAAAAGGAGTGCCTCCAATGGTGAAGTAAGTTTAAACAAGGCGACTTTATTGGTTAAGAAAAGGATAAAATAAATAGCTAAAATGGACTCTTACAATCTTAAAAACAGATCAAGCAAAAAAAACAAGCACAATGGCGTCTGAACGCCGATCTCACGTCACTTCCGGTTCAGATCGGAAACAGTCACCCTTTGAACCGGAAGTGACGTGAGATCGGCGTTCAGACGCCATTGTGCTTGTTTTTTTGCTTGATCTGTTTTTAAGATTGTAAGAGTCCATTTTAGCTATTTATTTTATCCTTTTCTTAACCAATAAAGTCGCCTTGTTTAAACTTACTTCACCATTGGAGGCACTCCTTTTCTGCTTTTACTTTTTCCCACCTGTATCGTTTTGACGGTGTATGCACTTGGAGAGCGCCCACATCTAACCATCTGGAGCCTGGTAGCCTGAAGGATAGTGATTCCAGAGACGGCGTTCGATACAGCATACCGGGGTAAGACTCCCCCACGGGGATAGGAATCTCAAGAGCAGAGGAGGATCGGAGTTGGTTTGATTACACGCTGAATAAAGAACCTATGAGGTGAGAGGCTAGATAGCCCATTGTTGGATTTTCATACACCACGTTTGCTGATATTTGTTTTTTACCTACCTGGAGACATCTATTAAGAGACTATCCATCATAGAACGTATACTTGGTGCACCTTTTTCATGGTTATCAGCGCAGCGACCAACCTTGTTCACCGTTCATTTAGCTCTATAATATATTAGAGACTTTTTTCTGTATTATCCATTATTCACATATTAATCTAGGATTATCTGGACTTCTGTGTTGATTGATAGATTTATTCATTTATCTATTTATTTAACACATCAGATGCACTTTATTGTTATATGAATCCACTACCACTAGTGGTGGCACTATTGTTATACTTGTAAGAGTGTGTTTTATTTATGCGCTAGATCACTTTATTCTATTCATCTAGTCCAGTAGTCTTGTTGTGGAAAGATGAGTCCTATAAAAGATTGGATTGAGTAACCCGTGAGGGAACAGAATATCGGAAATCTCCAACAGATACATGTGCAGGAAACAGCAAGCATCCGTACATAGTGTAAAACTTTTTAAAACCATTTATTTAAAACATAGATGTACACTTACATAGGTCCACTTCAAAATAGCACTAAAAGGATAAACGTCAGATCCATGGATAAGGATCGCAGTGGCGTCACAAACACCACCCATTTTTGGGTCAATTGGATATCTATCTTTAACCACTTCAGCCCGGAAGATTTGGCTGCTCAATGACCAGGCCACTTTTTGTGATACAGCACTGCATCACTTTAACTGACAATTGCGCGGTCGTGCAACATTGTACCCAAACCCAAAATTTATGTCCTTTTTTTTCCACAAATAGAGCTTTCTTTTAGTGGTATCTGATCATCTCTGTGGATTTCGACAATTTTGAAAAAAAAACCACAATATTTTGTAATTTTTGCTATAATAAATATCCGTAATTTTTATTTATTTTTTTAAATATTTTTTTCCTCAGTTTGGGCCAATATATATTCTTCTACATATTTTTGGCATATAATAAGCGTATATTGATTGGTTTGCGCAAAAGTTATATTTTGTTCCTTTTCCATACATTCATCTGACAGAAACAGAAAGGAAGTGGTGTACTCGGTACTTACAGGTATGAAGACCATGTGGTTCATTCTTCTTTCACAAATTATGGGAATGGTGCTTGACAGTATAACATGGGGGTGTGATGAGTCCTGTGTAAGCTCAAGTTTGGACCTTCTTTGTGTCCTCCAGAAATTAATTTCTCTCCTAAACGCAGTGGCAAGGAAGTGAAAGGAAGGAGAGTATAATGAGCTGGGAAACAGGGGGGATCTACGGGGTGCAGTATGGAAGTGAACTTAATGTAAGCCACGACTAGGGATGAGTTCAGGTGTGGTCAGATCTTAGTCCGAACCCAACTGAGCCAGCCCCCTAGGAAGCTGTCACTCACCTGTACTGGGCCAGTCATCTACCAGGGGCATATACCGTATACGTATAGGGTGGGGTTGATTGGTCCAATACAGTGAGAGCTTCCTTGTGGGCTTGCTCAGGTGGGTTTGGACTAGAATCTGAACACACTTGAGCGCATCCCTAGGCATGACCATTCCTAAAAGTTCAGTAGTAAGTGTTTGCTTACTGCCTGCTGAAATTATAACATCTACATCTTGCCTTTTTTTCATACACAGGATTTGGTTGCTTGGATTACAACTGGGTTCCTACACCTTCCACATTCAGAAGACATCCCAAACACAGTGACAGCTGGAAATGCAGTTGGATTCTTCCTCCGACCTTATAACTACTTTGATGAAGACCCATCAGTTCACTCAGAGGATGCTGTCTATTTCTTACCCGAAGAAGACCTCAGTTCTTGTAGTGTCAATCCTTTAGCCTGTACACCTGAAAAAGCATCGTGTGTTCCCAAACCACCACCATTTACCTATAATGGGTTTGATAACACCTACATTATATTATAACTGAATTGTAATATGCTCAGAAACTGTGACATGTGGTTTTAGATTTATCTCTTTTAGCTAATGCGTTCAGAAAAATAGACATAAATTGAAGGCCTAGGCTTTTGGTAACATTGATAACTGCCCTGTTAATAGGATAAGCGTACTTACGTATATGGCCTGTGTTGTGGTCATTACCTCTGGTGCTTACAGGATTACAATTCTGTTCATGTGCTAAGATGAAGATAGAGTAAAAAATGGAGGGTTGACAACACTGTTCTGTGAGTCATTGATTATATATTCCTCTTCACGTCAACACACGCTCAGGGCCCCATTAAAATTAATAGAAGTGCATGTTAATGTGTGTCAACATGTGTTGTAATGCATATCAATGGCTGTAAAATGTATGTAAATATGCACATAATAACACAATGACACATGTTGCAACACACCTTGTATTGCAAACATACTGTAATGAGTAGTAGAGAACAGTAGGTTTGAAACCCGCCTTAAGGCTTCATTTACATTGTGGCGTTACGAATCACGGGCAAAATCGTTACGATTTTGCCCGCGTTTCGAAATAGCAGCAAATCGAGGGACGTCCATGCGATCCCTGTCACTTTCAATGGCATCCCGATCGCAGTGCGATTTTCCCGCGATTCGTCGAGCAACAATCGTGGTAAAATCATGCAAACAGAATCTGTCGCCCAAAAGAAGTTCTTGTATTTCTTTTGGGCGACATGTGCCTCATGAGTCTGATTTTACTGCGATTCGTCTGGCGACAATGTGGCAAAATCAGGTCGCGTCAAAATCGGGGGTGCCATTGGAAGTGACAGGGATCGCACGAGCGTCCCGCGATTTGCCGCTATCTCAAATTTTTACCATGTACTGTAAAGTTAAAAAAATTAAAACCCTTTGTTTAAAAAAAACTGTGTATTTTAGCGCATTGTTATGCATACATAATCCACATGGATGCCTATTTGAATGCATTTTGTCATGTTTTATATGTAGTTTAAAACAACAACAAAATGCATTACATGTTAAAAAAAAACTTAAGTGTAACTGCAGTTCCCCTGAATTGTTATTTTTGTTTTAGTAGCACTGCCACTTATTGAAGGTGATGGCACTTATTATCATGGATAGGAGGTTTGAAAGGCTGGCACAGCTCAGGACTGAAGGGTAAAGCAAGTACTTTGACACTTTGAAAGGTTTCATGACTTTAAGGTAGTCAGGCTTTACACCTGGCTTAGCGCCAATCCTTTCCACAGCTATTGGACACAGGGCAAGAGATATGGCGTGAGGTTAGGGACAAAGAGGATATACACAGGCTGCTAGAGCCTTTGCACGCAGATAGAAATAAGGCAATGTGAAGTAATAAAAAAGATATAATGTTGAGAGAGACCTATTGCAGTTAGTGACCACTCATTGTAACATTTACCTTTTCATCTAGATGTCTCTCAGGCATCTTGTAGTCCACCAGAAAGCCACCCGTGCCTAACAATCAATAATTGGCTCTCCTTTCCAAGAATTTTGGAGCTTTGTTCCTGGAAATGTTGTTATTCCCCGTACACACGGTCAGATTTTCCGATGGAAAATGTTTGATCGGATCATGTTGTTGGAAAATCCGACCCTTTGTGGGCTCCATCTGCCTTTTTCCGTTGGAATTTCCGACGCGCAAAGTTTGAGAGCTGGATCTCAAATTTTCCGACAACATGGTTCGATCGCGTCAATTCCGATCGTGTAGCCTCGTCCGACGGACAAAGTGCCACGCATGCTCAGAAGAAATTTGGAGACAAAAGCTATTGGCTACTGGCCTCTACGTAGTCCTGTCGTACGTGTTGTACATCACCTCGTTCGGAATGATCGGATTTTCCGACAACTTTGTCCGACCGTGTGTGGGCAACACCAGTTTCGGACAAAATCCGTCGGAAAATATCCAACGGATTTTGTGGTCGGAATGTCCGAGCATGTGTACGGGGCATTACTGTCATACTAAAATTTTAATTGTTTGAATGATATGCTCTCCTCTCTATATAACTTTGAGACACTTTCATATGCACACTTCGGCATTTACTAGCACTTCCTAGCAATGTTGTTATCTTACCCACCCCTCCTGTTCCTGCCTATTGGTCTGTAAGATCCAATAGGAAGTTTTGGGGTTGGAGTGTATGGGCCATTTATCAACACTTTTTACAAAGTGTCAAAGTGCCCTCATTGTATTTATGATGAACCATAGAGGTAACTTTTTGGGAGTCCTATACACCCCTTTTTCATGAGCACAAGCAGGCAAAATGGACACAGATTTCAAGCAAATCTGAAGTGACCTATCTACCTAATCTAGTGCTGCCAGCACATAGCAGGCCCCTCTGAATGCATGCACTTAATGTCAGTGTAAGAACCTTGGGTGCTGGGAATGCTCAACTGTTCTAATATGCATGTACCTCCTGGATTGATAAGGTCAAAAACCAGGTCTCATATCTTCCTGTCTCCTATACTTCTCTATTGGCCTATGATGATGGACACCTCCCCTGGTTAATAGTGAGACCGGAAGGGCTGGGGTAACCTTCTGACATATGAACTAAGAAAGAAAGTGCACATCAGGGCACTTGGGCATTCCAAGCACCCTGGGTGTCTATGCTGAAAAAGAATCTAAAGTGCAATTACCCAGAGGTGTCTTCCTTGTATTGACAGTGCTGGAAAAGTAAGTATATAAATCATCTACGATTTTCTTTCAATTGTATTACATAGTGATCAACAAAATGAAAGTGGCTTTTATGTTATTTTTTTATTATCTGCAACCACTCATGTTTCTTTAGTTTTAAGCGTGGTGATAGAACTGATTACTTAAAAAATCATATATTGTCTGTAATAATCCAGTTCATGTGAATGTGAATTTCTAATTTTAATAGTAAATTGCGTACACGCTGTGATGTTGTCATTTTGATTCTTTCAAGTGCTTTGTGTGACCTACCTGAAAACGACAGTGGCAGCCACAAAATGGGTTGTAAGTCTCACATGCTTCCAATAAAAACACCATTGTATTTTTATTTGGTCCACCTAGTATAGAAGTTCCCCACCATACCCCCACTACCACCTTTCAAATTTCAATGTTTGGCAACAATAGCATTGTGAGTATTCTGTTTTGACTGGCTGCTTTGGCCAGTGATATACTTATTCTGGCATTCGTGAAGATCGCCATTAAAAGCTGATGTCTAGCTTTGGTGACTTCTTCAATATGAGTGGCATGTGCTTTCTTCCATACCAAGTGTATCTGTAACTGTTGATTTGATCAATTTGCAAAATGTCAGGAGCTTGTGCATGTTTGATCCTCTAGATCAGGGGTCTCCAGATTTTTTAGGGAGGCTGGAGTGTGGCCAACGGAAGTAGAAAATGGCCTGACATCAGTGTGAGTAAAAGTGCCACATCTTTGGTATTAGAGGGAGGAATAGTGCCCCATTGTTGGTGTCATTGGGAGGAATCATACCGCATCATTGTTGTCAGTGGCAGGAACAGTGCCCCATCATTGGTGTCAGTAGTAGGAATAGTGCCTCATCATTGGTATCAGTAGGAGGAATAGTGCCCCATAATTGGTGTCAGTGGCAGGAATACTGGCCATTAATTGGTGTCAATGGGAGGAATAGTGGCCCATTGCTGGCATCAGTGCAAATAATGCCCGATTATTGGTGTCAGTGGAAGAAATAGTGCCACATTCTTGGTGTCAGTGGAAGGTAAAGTGCCCCAAGGGCCGGATAAAAGCAAGCAAAGGACCACTTCTGGCCCCCCAGGCCACAGGTTGGAGACCACTGCTTAAGAGTGCTACACAGTCAATAATATTCCTGTTCGTGACAGTAAGGGCTCATTCACACTATGTCTTGCAGTAAACCACTGCGCCTGGTATCCCCAATAGATCTATACAGCTCAATACAATATGCAAGAGCTTTAGCATACAGCAAAGCACAAATCTGAGCCATCTGTGGCCACTAGGATGCGTTTGCTGCCAATTCAAAATTAATGGGCTGCCTTAATGGAACACACGGTATAACACACTGTAGAATGTGCTCACTTAGGGGCGCCTTTATTTTATAATGAAGGGTTGGGTTTAATTATAAATGGGCATACATAGATTCTAATAAAGAATTGAGATTTACATATTATAAAGTTACAAAAATATAAATAGAAAAGTGGATAAGGAGTAAGGACAAAGGTGATGAAGATTTAAAAAGAGGGTCTTTTTATGTTAACACACAATTGTTGCAATATTTCATACACAAGGGCTTCTTGTCCAAATTTGGACCCCTTCCCTCAGGTGGGTTCCAGTGAATCGCATCCCATTTTTACAGAAATCTTGCACCAGGGGTCATAAAGGTTCACTCCTGTCCTAGACTCAGAGTTGAGATTTTTCACATAATCATAATGATTGTGGACAGTAAATACCACTGGAGGGGGGCATACTGTCCCCTGTTCCAACAACCCTCAGGCACTCATCCCTTGATGTTTGGTACTGCTTATCCAGTCCTTTTGTTGATGGTTGGTTTTACAATCTCCATCTGCCCTAATACAAATGTGAATGAAAATGGTTATTGCGCTTTCCCTAAATCTAGAGGAGGAAGCAGCTACACTAGGATGTGACAAAAATTCAAAAAGTGATGGGGGTGAATGTGTAGCGCTAAGTAATCAAAACAGTGAAATATGCATAAATCACTAAGTAATAAACACCCAAAAGGGGGAAGTAGTGAAACAAATTAGAAAAAATGAGTCCACACGTGAAACAAATGAAATACAAATGTCCATCATGAACGGGTATAGAATATCACGGTGAGGATGTCATAGAACCGTACTGACCATCACAGGAAAATTTATTTCAAACAAATGGTGTGGACTTATGCATGCTTACCGGAACTGTTGGACCCGACTGTCAGCGACAACGGATCAATCGAGCATGGATAATCCCAAACGGCAGATGAACTGGGCTGTCACTGGAATCCTAAAGGGTTTAGGATGTGTCCCGCTCCTCTCCCGATGGTGTCAGCCGTAAGACGGAACAACTGGACAACTGCAGTCAGTCTGATGTTGATATCCCAATCATGTAGATGGTTCAATGGGTTTCAACGAGAAATCCAGAGATGACAGATGGATACTGGTGTGAATTGCCCCCTATAGGGGTAGCATGGACCCAATACTGGAACCCAAAACACTTTCATCCACAGAACATGGAAGGGAAAGAAAAAAGGGGGCTCCAATGGTGCAGGTCAGAAGGTAGGTTTTAATTTATAAAAACCGACATACAAGAATAAAAAGTGATCACAGCTTGATAAAAGCAATATAGGGAGTGGTGTACCTGGCCCTACAAATCCATTGGTAATTTGTTCTTCCAGGAGGCAAATTTTAGTTTATATCAAAGATGCTTGGATATCAATTTTCTAACAGTTCTAACACATGTCAGCATGTATGCATTTGTTTGTTGTCCCCTGCGCTACTAGGTAGTGGGTGTAATAAATAGTGGTATCCTTGAAACTGATGAATAGTACTATAATAAATTAAAGCAAAAGTGCTCCTGTGGAGATTTTAAATTAATTTGAATTAAAATTTTAAAAAATTGGCGTTTCCGACTCACTTCACTTCCAGTCTGCTGTCCCCTCCGGCCATGCTTTATGCATTGTGTCACATCAGGTGACTTCCTCAGGGTAACCTTTAAATAAATGGCTACATTTTAAACAATTTCACACTATGGGAGGCATATTGTCCATTTCATTACCCTATGTGGATTGGAGCTATTAGCAATACTTCAAGAGCCTGGATCTTGGAAACAACATAAAGGAGATAAGGAGAGAGATACTCCAAGGAAGGTTCATTAGTCCCATATTAGAAATGTAAATAAAAAGTGTGGCGCTCAAATGTATCTAACCAATGCCAGTAAGGCCCCTTTCACACCGCGGTTTTCGGCCGCTCGCGGTGCGGTTTTACCCCCCGCGAGCGGCCGAAAAAGGGTTAAACACCCCCCGCAGAGCGCCGCCGTAGCGGCGATTTGCGGCGGTATTGCCGCGGTTTTACCGCGGTCTCCCATTCTAATCAATGGGAAGGAGCGGTATAGGAGCGGTGAACACACCGCTCCTATCCCGCTCCAAAGATGCTGCTAGCAGGACTTTTTTTGTCATCCTGCTAGCGCACCGCTCCAGTGTGAAAGCCCGCCGGCTTTCACACTGGAGTTAAAGGGGCCGGATTTTTTCATGCGGTGAACAGGCGCTATTTTTAGCGCTGCACCGCATGAAAAACGCCCCGGTGTGAAAGGGGCCTAAGGCCCCTTTCACACTGGGGCGGGGAGCCGCGGTGACGGTAAAGCAGCGCTATATTTAGCGCTGCTTTACCGTCGTTTTAACCGCGGTATTCGGCCGCTCGCGGTGCGGTTTTAACCCCCCGCGAGCGGCCGAAAAGGGGTTAAACACCCCCCGCAGAGCGCCGCCGTAGCGGCGCTTTGCGGCGGTATTGCCGCGGTTTCACCGCGGTGTCCCATTCTATTCAATGGGAAGGAGCGGTATAGGAGCGGTGAACACACCGCTCCTATCCCGCTCCAAAGATGCTGCTAGCAGGACTTTTTTTTGTCATCCTGCTAGCGCACCGCTCCAGTGTGAAAGCCCGCCGGCTTTCACACTGGAGTTAAAGGGGCAGGATTTTTTCATGCGGTGAACAGGCGCTATTTTTAGCGCTGCACCGCATGAAAAACGCTTAGGTGTGAAAGGGGCCTAAGACAGAATGAAATTCTGAGTACGAAGGCGTTGCTTAGAATTTAATGTGAAACCAAATCCTTGACAGGAAATGTGCAAATACTGTGCGAATGATAAGACCTATTCAGTCTACCATCCAATATAACTCAAGGTCATTGAGACCTCACCACTGTGTACATTGGGTGTATTCTAAATCAAAATACAAGCATTAATCCATAGTGGTGATGTATGTGAAAAAAAATATATGATAAATAATCCTAGAATGGAGAGAATGGATGATCTGACAGTGATGTATGTTATCTATTAAACGATATCATTAGAGCACCGAAGTGATGTCATAACATAATGTCAAAATCACATTACAACATACCATAAGGAATATTGTGAACAAACAAAACAAGTGCAAAGATAAAAAAAAAATAATCTATCTAAGGTGTCTGGTGACACAATATAGTTGAAATCACAACAAATTATGATAGTGACTATGTATAGCACAATATATTTATGAACAAACTGTCCATTACATGGGAAAGTTCATATATATGGAGCATATGTGCAAATTTCTGTAAAGTGGAAATAAGATGTTCAGATGTTGTGTCCTCATTCAATTAGACGACATCTAGAACAGTGGCATATAATGAAGACTGGGTACGCTTACCATGAAAGGTGGACCCACAAACCGATGGTAGAGGGTCAAACAGGCTTTGATGGACCGACAAGCGGTACCTCTGAGTGGAACCAGTTTTGGAACGTTGGGAAATGGACGAGACTGTGCCAACGCAACAGTCTGTACTCACTGACCTCCAACTAGTTTAGATGGTAGAATATTCAAAACTTCGTTGTTCAATAAGGTATTATCGGAATCCTCAATGTATCAGGAGCATGAAATAAAAAAGAGAGAGGACCTCCTCATAGTGTAAAAAAAACGGATTACCGGATCTAAAATTTATTTGAGGAGTATGCAACTTCCAGAAATTAATTTTCCATAAAAGTAATTGTAAAATCAAGGAAACGCAGTATAGGTGGTGTAGCTGGCGTATTCACCCTACACAGACTTCTGCTGTGGGGCAGCACAGTGGTGTAGTGGTTAGCACTCTCACCTAGCAGTAAGAAGGGTCGCTGGTTTGAATCCCAACCACGATACTACCTGCCTGGAGTTTGCATGTTCTCCCTGTGCCTTCGTGGGTTTCCTCCGGGTACTCCGGTTTCCTCCCACAATCCAAAGACGTGCAGGTAGGTTAATTGGCTTCTGTCCAAAAATTGGCCCTAGTATATGAAAGGGGACCTTGGATTGTGGGCTCCTTGAGGGTAGGGACCGATGTGAGTGTGCAATGTACAGAGATAGGGACAAATTGGAAGGCCGCGTAACGGCCTGAAGTTATGGGAGGAGCCCGGAGGGTATTTAAGCAGCCCAAAGGCCGCCGGTCTTTGTCGGTTTCCTGTGCGAGATATCTGATACGTCAGACATCTAGGACCGACTCGTTCGAGACAAGCGCTGTTGGTGCCGGTTCGTGAGCTCCGTTTCGTCTGTCCGTCTCCTGGTGTTGTTGCAGTCCCGCGTTCCGTGTTCGTAAGTCGTGTTGTCCCTTCGTGTCGCACTCGTGTCGCCGAGTCGCAGTTCTGTACAAAGAGTCTGGTTCGGCTGTCGCAGGTAGGGCTTCGGCTCCCATGTTTTACGTTCCCATGCACTGCTTATCATGTCACTAAACTGTGGTCTGCGTAGCTCACGAACCACGCACCACTTGTCTCGAAAACACTATACAGCTACACGCACGTTTTTGGTTGTACACGATCGGGAGCCACCTAGTGGCACGCACTTTCAGGGCCGCCCGCCATGACACTCCGACCGATGCCGCATCCGGCACTCAAGGGTTCCCCTTACGCGGTCGGAGTACGCAGGCTTTGAATCGTTGCATTTTCATGTCAGGTACGTATACCATAGGTTACACGTCCAAACTCATTTCTTGTCACCTCTTTATAGGCCCAGCCTGCAGACACGTGACCAGTCAACTAAGCAACGGGTCCTGGCAGCCGCCATGTCGTCACTCGGCAGCGAGGACCTCACCACCCCGCTATCTCCGGCGTCAGCCTCCGAGGCTGGCAGTGTCCAGTCACTTAGGGCATGGACAATTCCCAGGCTGTCCGCCGAGCTGAGACGCAGAGGGATACCCTTCTCGTCCGCGGCTAGGAAGGCGGAGCTATTCAGGCTCCTCTTCCCACCACCGGCCACAGCCGGTTCCAGCAGCCAGCAGGCGTCCCTGGAATCCATTTCAACCGCCGTCGCACAGCTACACGCCCTCGTATCTTCCCTGTCTTCCTCGATCATTGAGGTCCAGGACAGGGTGACACGTCTAGAGACCAGCCCGGCCGCCACGGTTCCGGACCCTGCCGTGGTCCCAGCCATCAGTGCACCGGCCGCAGGTAGTGAGCTTGCCACAACTACCATTCATCCTTCCCACCTGGTGCCACCCAGCGTAAGGAAGGACATTTTAGAGGGCAGAGACGTTAACCTGGCCTCACTTATGATCTCGGTCCACGATTTGGCGGAGAACAAGGCCTACACCTGGGGGGACGTCTCGGTGGTTTTGAAGGCTAAGGATCCGAGGCTGAACAGAAAGCTCACGGTGCCTGAGTTCACGCTCGCTTTCGGTATGTTCAGGGACGTCCTGTGCTCAGCCTCCCCGGGCAGGCGGGAGGAACTGGACCTCTACCTCCATCTAATCGTAGACCTGGGCCACAAATACGGTGGTTCAGCGTTCTACGATTATCATCGGTCCTTCTCGGCCAAAGCCGCGGCCAGATTCTTACAGTTCCATTTGACAACGGACTGGAGTGTAGTGAACACCGAGTTGTTCTGCCGCCACTTTGCGGGTCTACGGTCCCCACTATGTGCTGTCTGTCAGTCAGCGTCCCACACCGCGGTCTGGTGTGCCAACATAGTCTCTGTCCACCCGACAGCTAGCACGGCCTCTACCAGCACGAGTCAGGCTCAGCAGGCCCCGGCGCAAGGGCAGAAGGTGGACAAGTTGGGACGTCCGGTGCGGATGGTTGGGGGAGCCGCCATTTGCAATAACTTCAACTACGGCTCCTGCAATTTCAGCCAGTGCCGGCTGTTGCACGTCTGCACCCTATGCCAGAGGGCGCACCCCAGGGTCCTGTGCGAGGTCAAGCAGAAGAAACCGTGACTAAGCCGGGTCAATGTCCTTTGGCTCGATGTTTACCTGACCTCACACCCCACTCCGTCACTCGCCAGCTACCTCATCCGAGGTTTGACCGATGGGTTTCATACCGGTCTCATCACCCTGCCCCACACCACCCATGAATGTCGGAACTTGCGCTCAGCAGCAACAGATGAGCCAGCGATCGACGTCCTTCTTCAGACGAAGTTGGATCGGGACTTCATGATAGGCCCGTTCAGTCAGTCCCCCTTTAGTATCTGGAGGGTCAGCCCTATCGGGCTTGTACAAGGAAAATTTTCAAATAAAAAACGTCTGGTGTATGATCTGTCAGCGCCTCATTCTTCCGTCGTTCCCAGTCTCAACTCACTCATTCCCTCCGAGGAGTTCTCACTGAAGTACGCTTCAGTAGATATGGCTATCCAGGCCATACTCAGGGCTGGGGTGGGTGCCTGGCTCTCGAAGGCGGACATATCTGACGCCTTCAAGCTGCTGCCTATACATCCCTCTCTGTGGTGCTGGCACGGCATCAAGTGGAGGGAGCAATATTATTTCGCAACCAAGTTGACCTTCGGGTCTAAGAGTAGTCCTTGGTTGTTTGATAAGTTCGCGGAGACCCTGGCGTGGATCCTTCTCCACGAGGCACAGTGCCACGAGGTCATCCACTATTTGGATGACTTCCTTTTGATAGAACCACCCGGGGCTCCCCCAGGGGACCTTGGAAAGTTGAGGACGGTTTTCAACAATCTGAACGTCCCCATAGCGGAACACAAGGTTGACGGCCCGGCGCACAAGATCACGTTCTTGGGCATCGACCTTGACACTCTAGCCATGCAGGCCAGCCTTCCCGCAGACAAGTTGGACCGTATCAGGACGGTTCTACAAGAGTTCACCCGGGTGGGGGGATGTACTCAGAAGCAACTTCAGTCTCTCCTCGGGATGTTGAATTTTTCTATGAGGATCATCCCCCAGGGCCGCTCCTTTGTGTCCCGGCTGCTGGTCTTCCTGTCCTACACTCAGGACCCAGACCAGGTCATCAGGCTGGATTCAGCAGCCAGGGCAGATCTGGCCATGTGGGAAGACTTTCTCAGTAATTGGAACGGTGTGTCCCTGTTCATCCCAGTAGTGTCCACGCTGTCACCTCAGGTGGTGACAGATGCGGCGGCATCCACAGGATGCGCCACCATTTTTGGCCATTTGTGGTTCGCCGCCCCTTGGCCTCCTCAGGCACTAGCCACACCGGGCTTCACTACCACGTCAGCCCTCTTTGAGCTGTTCCCCATCGTAGCAGCCGCTCACCTATGGGGTCACCGTTGGTCTGGACAGACTGTGGCTTTTACGACAGATAATCAAGCCACAGCCGAGATCATCAGCAAGGGCAGGTCTAGATCCAGGCCCGTCATGTCCTTCCTTCGCAGACTGGTCCAGCTATCCCTACAACATCAGTTTAATGTTTACTGCTCATTCATTCCAGGGAAGTTCAACTCAGCAGCGGACGCACTCTCCCGTTTTAACTTTATTTCTTTCTTTGAACAGATGCTAGGAGCCTACCATCTCTCAGCCACTATCCCGGATTGGTCACAACTGACCTTGGACTAGCCCCACATTTACAGTCAGCTACTAACATCATCAACTCTTCGCTCGCCCGCAACACCCGTCGGGCCTACCGGACGGTCTGGAGGGCATTTAATAAGTTCCTGCCCCAACGCCCCCGTGAATCTTCCAGCGTCAAGCAGGTTCTGGCGTTTATCGCTTATTGCCATTCTCACCTGGCACTGTCACACAGCACGATACGCCAGTACGTGGCCGGGGTGCAGCACTTCTTGTCACTTCAAGACCCCGCGAGGCCTTCAGTGTTCTCCTGCCACGCAGTGAGGGCTCTACTGCGTGGGGTTCAGAAACACCAGCCGCCAGTCAGCCCGAAGCGGCTGCCTATCACTGGGGAGATCTTTAAGGGGAGGTCTGACATCCTGGATAGGTCCCCTTTTGGTCTCCTCCTCAGCACCGTCCTGCAGGCTGCGATACACATGGCATTTTATGGGTTTCTACGGCCCAGCGAGTTCACTCGCAGCCACCCAGCTGGTCCAGTCTTGCATAAAAGTAACCTCTGCCGCCACCAGGATCACTATGTTCTTCACTTGGCGATGTCTAAAACTCAGCAGCGAGGTTCCGGAGTAGATACACTGGTGCCCAGTTGCCGTGTTAAACCGCTTGATGGCACTGCTATCCGACCGCTCAGGTTCCAGTCCGCTTTTACCCTTTCCAGTTAAACCCCTCAACTCGTCACAGTTTGTGGAACATGTCCGGGTCCTTCTCGGCAATCTTCAATTGGACCCCAGCCAGTACTCCGGGCATTCATTCCGGATCGGGGCGGCCACGACGGCCTCAAGACAGGGGGTTCCGGACCATGTGATCAAGAAACTAGGTCGGTGGAAGTCGGCCTGCTTCTCTCGCTACATACCTAACCCACAGTTGGAGATGGCTCAGGCCTTTGCCCGACTTACTCAGTGACATTTACCTTTAATAAATAATTATCCCCTACCTGAAAGTTTTTGCCCCCTTATTTTGGTGTACCATACGGTAGACCAAGGCACGCTTTCAGGTCTATTTAATGTTGGTAAGTTTTGTGTTGTTCCTGTGTGTCGTCGTTACTCATATCGTCCGTAGGGCTCTAGACCATAAATTGGAAGGCCGGGTACCGGCCTGAAGTTATGGGAGGAGCCCGGAGGGTATTTAAGCAGCCCAAAGGCCGCCGGTCTTTGTCGGTTTCCTGTGCGAGATACCCACCCACCCTCCCCTTTTTAAAAGCCTCTTCCAAGTATTCTTACCCCAGACTGAATACTCATTTAACATTATTCCATAACTACTTTTATCATTCCTTATCTAGGGTATGCCCCCTTATTTTGGTGTACCATACGGTAGACCAAGGCACGCTTTCAGGTCTATTTCATGTTGGTAAGTTTTGTGTTGTTCCTGTGTGTCGTCGTTACTCATATCGTCCGTAGGGCTCTAGACCATAATTGTAGACACTCACTCAGGTTGAACTGGATGGACTGATGTCTTTATTCAACCTTACTAACTATGAAACTATGAAACTACTAACTATGAAACTATGCTGGCAGCTTTGTTCACGGGAGGCGCAGTTATTTTCCTTACAATTTATAGTCCCATATTAGAACCTGATCCTAAGGCTTTATAGATGTGGTTATGAGGTGAGAGTTCTGTGAGCACTGAGGTGACTGGTGAAAGCACAGCGTTTTATTGGATTTCAACAAAGAAGGATTATACACCCTACTTGAATAGATCACTTTATTTTATATTCAACACATTGACTTTGGTTCATTATTGATTCATGGTTTATGGTGATTTGCACGACTTTATATACAACAATCACTGAATATATGTTACAAATGTTTATGTTGATTTCACATTGAGGCATGAGAGGAATTGTGCAACACCACTTGCATTAGCACACCATGGAATTGGGAATCTTAATGTATATTATCAAATCCGAAAAAATGCTAATGTTAGTTATATTGCTATTTAATTGATCATTGATCGACTAAAAAAAAAAATTAGACTACCACCTCTCCCTGTCATCATGGCATAAGCACAGGGGATTTGGAAGGTTCTGTTGGGGAAATGCTATCAACACATGCATTTCCTGCGCCCGGCATATGTGACAGATCATGACTGTGTATGCTCAGCTCCTGAAGAATTCTATGTGGTATCATAGGTGGAATGTGTTAAGTCAAATTATGATTTACATTAAAAATCTCAGAAATATTAGTTTCTGGCAGGAACATTTCCAAAAATGGAAATGTTCTATCAGAAAAAGTGCTTTCACGAGACTAGTTTTGCAGTCCTCTGATACAATGGGGATATAGACACTATTGTTGTATATTTGGCCCAAGCTATGTCCATAAAGATAAACAATAGTTTTGACTTCATGACATATATGACACCATCATCAGAAAATGAATTATTTAACAGGTTTTTAACTCTGGCAATGCATTTAGGTCTAGGTGCATTACAAATGGACTAAGCAACAGCTTATAGAGCTGATTGTGTGATCTTTTCTCCACATTTTGTATAAAGCAGCCAATGGGCAATTTACTAAATCATTTAGGTGAATCTTCCTGCTGCATGAGTTTTAAGGTACAGAGAATGATTAACCACCATAAATATCACATTCATCGTGAATAGGGATGAGCCGAACACCCCCGGGTTCGGTTCGCACCAGAACCCGCGAACGGACCTAAAGTCCATGTGAATTTAAGAACCCTATTAATTACAATGGACGCGAACGTTTGAAATCAAAAGTGCTAATTTTAAAGGCTAATATGCAGGTTATTGTCATAAAAAGTGTTTGGGGACCTGGGTCTTGCCCCAGGGGACATGTATCAATGCAAAAACATGTTTTAAAACGGCCATTTTTTCAGGAGCAGTGATTTTAATAATGCTTAAAGTGAAACAATAAAAGTGTAATATTCCTTTAAATTTCATACCTGGGGGGTGTCTATAGTATGCCTGTGAAGGGGCGCATGTTTCCCCGTGCTTAGAACTGTCCCTGCACAAATTGTAATTTTTGCAGGAGAAAAAGCTATTTAAAATCACTTGCGGCTAATGAATTGTCGGCTCCCGTAACACAGAGAACAGTCATTCATTGAAAGTCATTGATAAAAAAAAAAGTCTTTGATAAAAAACAAAAAAAAAAAGCGTGGGGGTCCCCCCAAATTCAATTACCAGGCCCTTCAGGTCTGCTATGGATATTAAGGGGAACCCCGGCCAAAAAAAAAAAAAATGGCGTGGGGTCCACCTCAAAATCCATACCAGACCCTTGAGGTCTGGGATGGATTTTAAGGGGAACCCCGGCCAAAAAAAAAAAAAATGGTGTGGGGTCCCCCTCAAAATCCATACCAGACCCTTATCCGAGCACGCAACCTGGCAGGCGGCAGGAAAAGAGGGGGGACGGGAGCGCCCCCCCTCCCTCCTGAACCTTACCAGGCCACATGCCCTCAACATTGGGAGGGTGCTCGGACATGTTGATGAGGACAAGGGCCTCGTCCCCACAACCCTGGCCCCACCCTGTGTGAAATGGTAAGGGGGTACAAAAGTACCCCTACCATTTCACCAAAAAAGTGTCAAAAATTGTAAAAATGACAGGAGACGGTCTTTGACAATTCCGTTATTAAAATCTTCTTTCTTCTGGTCTTCTTCCTTTCTTCATCCTTCGGTTTCTTCATCTTCTCCTTCCGGCATCTTCTTCCATCTTCTTCTTCCATCTTCTTCCTCCGATCTGCTTCTTCTTGCTCTGGTCTTCTCGTCCGGCATCTTCTTCGACGGCGTTGGTGTCTCTTCTGGGCCGATCCGTGGGGTACGCCATTTTTTTTTTTTGGCCGGGGTTCCCCTTAATATCCATAGCAGACCTGAAGGGCCTGGTAATTGAATTTGGGGGGACCCCCACGCTTTTTTTTTTTGTTTTTTTTTTGTTTTTTATCAATGACTTTTTTTTTATCAAGGACTTTCAATGAATGACTGTTCTCTGTGTTACGGGAACCGGCAATTCATTAGCCGCAGATGGCTGCCTTAGATGACACAACAGGATGAAGAAAGGAAAGAGGGTGTTTTAATGTGATACTGCAATGCTGTACTAACAGCACCCACACACTAATCCCCAGAATCACAGCACAGATAATGTCAGCAGTCAGCAGTACTGCAGAATGGATCACAGCCACATATCACTGACACGCCGGAACACAATATACGAGGCCGCCGGCGCGGCGGCCTTATATAATGTGGGGCGTGTATTAAACCCCCTGAGCTATAATTGGCCACAGGCATCCTGCCTGGGGCCAATTATGGCTCTCCTCGCCGCTGGCTCTATGATTGGCCAAGCATGCAGGGTCACAGGGTATCAATTACAGTCAGGAAAGTAGATAGTTCCTGAGATGACCAGACCCTGCTGTTGTTTGCAGGCATCTTTCTCCTTTATCTGGACTGAACGGCGACGTGGTGGTTGTTTGGCACTTTCCTTTGACATCAGCATTTTCTGTCCGCTAATCAGTGGAATGTATCATGTGACACCAGTAGCTCCGCCCTAACCGTACCGTTCCATTTTCTATGGCCCCACATCTGAAGCAGGACCCTGAATGGTGCGGTATGATTCGGTTGTATGGGCCATTTCCATAATGGAAACACTGAAAATAGCGCACCGTACCGAACCAAATCAAACCGATCCGCTCAGTGGAAACGAGGCATTAGCCAAACAGTAGTTGGGACCCCACAAGAGGTGCTTGCAGTTCGGGGCACATTCCAAAGGGGTGCCACAACCCTCAGCCTAGGTCTTACTCCCTCAGGAACAAGATGCCCCTGCTCTGGGTTCCAGCCTATTTATACCTCCCTCAGCTCCCTGCTGGTCTCATGCCATAGTGACCAGGGATTGGATGTGGAGATATTAACATGCAGGCTGGGGTCATGATTCTTCCACCCACTATGTCCCAGGGTCCCCTGGGAGACAGGGGGAAGTAATTGAGCCCATACCAACAGAAGTTGATGGGAGTGTGGAATGTCCAGAGCTGGTGCAGATTTATGGGGGGTTAAACAGATAGGAGAAGAGAAGAGATAAAGGTAACAGGAAAAAAAGTTCAGGAGGATCGCTGCTAACTTACTGCACAGATTGTGCAGACAAGGTAGAGATAGATGCAGACTGGTGGAGAAGAAGAGCGAATCAAATGTGACCAAAGAAGAAGGTGAAGTGACACGGGAAGAGAACATGCTGAGGGCTGGAGGGGAGTGATTACTAGCTGCAGGAAGAGAGATAAGGAAAAGTTTGAGTAACTGGAACTGCAGTGTTGGTCAATTGGCACATCGTGCAAACAGTGAGAACAGCATCCCTCGCTCCCCCCTCCTCACCTCACAGATTAAGAGCGCCTGGGGTGGGCTCTTCACTCAGTGTCCATGCTGTCCTTCTTGCTGTCTTGGGGCCCCTCCCACAGTGGCAGAATGCCGGGCCCAGTCGCAAGTGCGACTGCTGCAACCCTGGTAGTTCTGCTACTGCTCTTTTGCCTGACGATTTAAAAAACAAAAAAAACAAACTTGAATTAAAGGCCTAGGTTTTTGGTAACAAATATAACTGCCCTATCATTAGGATTTTGTAAGTGTGCATATATTTAGTATATGGCCTGTGTTGTGATCATTACCTGTGGAAGTGTGGATTCTTTAGTGTCTATACAACTCAGCTCCTAGGCTCTTACTGAGCAGCCCCCAGCTTGTTGGCCCTCCTCCGAAGAGTCCCCCCCTGGTCACTTGTACGAGTTGCCGTGTCCCTCCAATACCGAGAGCACACCGGGATGCCTTTGAATCCTCCTTCAGTTACTGGGCCTCGGAGCAACGGGTTCTGAGGCTCGGGAACAGACGGATCCCTGCCCCAGACCATGAGGGCCACTGGGGCTGGTCGGAATGACCATGCTTGCGGGACAGCAGATGCTCCTAGGCCCGGGACCCCTCGCGGGGCTACCCCGGACCAGAACCAGGAATCAATACTGCATGCCGAACCCTGAACACGTGACTTCAGCACCTTAAATACCCCTTCCCAGACTACGCAGCAGGGCCAGACACGTCCACTGATTGGCTCCGGGAAAGATTGGTACCTAAGACGTCCAACCAGGCCTGGTTCTCAGCCTGTCTTGGGTGCCTCACTGCACCTATGACCAAGCGGAACCTTAGTACAGCCCAGCTAGACTGATGCCAAAGTTAAACCTTTACAATTAACCCTCAGAACTCCATTACAGTTCTGAGCAAAAACTAAATTTTCACAGATAGCGCACACTTGGTGAAGTGTGACCGCTACAGATATAATTCTTAAACAATGGTACGCTTGTTCTGTATATAATGTGCATAAAGTGACGTGCATAAATCAATCGATAAATTAAAAATAAATGGATAAATACATATTCATTTCAGGCATAAAATACAAAAAAAAATCCAAAACTACAGTCAATATATAATGGATATTCATAAAGTGCTCCTCCACAAAGTGTAATGCTTGGTTATATTATCCGTGTCACCACTTCCACCAGCAGGTGCAATGCCTGCTCACCTTCGGAGGCGACCCCCTTGGGTCATGCAAAGCTCTTAATAATGTATTTAAAGACAATCTAACTGTTTCCTTAGGAGACGACCCTCTTGGGTCATGCAAAGCTATAAAAAATATGTTGGTCCAGCCATTTTCTAAATTGACTCAGAAAAAGAAAAACAGGCTTCCATCGCGCAACAATGTAATGAAATTCAGGGTCAGAAGAAAAAAACATATAGCGATATCCCACTCACATGTTACATCATCTTGTATATAGCTTATATATGTAAGGCTAATCAGGGAGACACTGCTCTCCTCCTCACCGTTACAACCGTGTAACTGAGACACCGGATGGACGCGTCACCAACTCCTACCAACGCGTTGACTGATCACACTCATCAAGTGAGTTTTTCAAGGGATAAGGAGTATCGCGACGAGCGCCGAGGTTTTAAGCTCAAGCTTATTTACATGTTACTATGGTGACGGGTGACTCATCGGATCATCATGCCTTACTTCCGTGAGTAGCGATAACTATCGCTTTTCATAAGAATAAACAAACAACTTTAATCCATAATAAACTCCCTAATGTTGAGACACTCTTACTGAACCATAAAAACCTTGATTCTAAATATGCAGATATATATATTGTTTACATAAAAAACTGTATAATAATTGGCTAATGTTAAAATATGTTTTCTATATATATATGTAACGAAATGTCCCACCCTCAGCTTGAGTGCTTTCATCATATACCACTTCCTCCCAGTCTGAATATAGATATCAGATATTCCAACTGCTCACAAGCACAAAACAAGATGATACTGGTTTAGTTGCTGAACATGGACTGTTTATTAGAACCAAAATACAAGTCTTATATCCTGCTCATATTACTCTAATGCCCCGTACACACGGTCGGATTTTCCAACGGAAAATGTCCTATCGGACAATGTTGTCGGAAATTCCGACCGTGTGTAGGCTCCATAGGACTTTTTCTGTCGGATTTTCCGATGGACAAAGTTTTATCTCCTGCTCTCAAATTTTCCGACAACAAAGTCCTATCGGACTTTTTCTGATCGTGTGTAGCGAATTCCGACAGACAAAGTGCCATGCATGCTTAGATCACATTACAAGACCAAAGCTATTGGCTACTAGCCTCTACGTAGTCCCGTCGTAGGCAACAAACGTCACCACGTTCAGAATGATCGGATTTTCCGACAACTTTGTCTGACCGTGTGTATGCAACACCAGTGTCGGACAAAATCCGTCGGAAAAAATCAGATGGATTTTGTGGTCGGATTTTCCGACCGTGTGTACGGGGCATAACAATACAACTGTAACCAGAAACCTAATTAACATGAGCTAATTAACTAATCCCTTAAAGCAGCCGATGTGACTCTGAGGATTGTTATGATTAATCAGGAATTTACTACAGGTCAGACTTGTTATCACCGAGCTTCACACAGTAGATTATACATTATCATAAGTATAAACACAGGACATCTTCACACAATAGCAGGAGCTCCAGCAGAAGTAGGCCCGTCTCCTATATTGTACAGAGGCCAATGTGATCAGCTCTCTCAACTAACATGTTGAGTTCAGAATCAAACAAACCAAGAATAGTCTTTACATATATCCTGGAAGATATTGAGGATAAATATTACTGTCCCATTTTAAGTAATACAAGATATCTTTTCTCAGTTATATATATATATATATATATATATATATATATATATATAGTGATGGGAGGGCGCGCGACCCGGTCGGGAGCTCCGTGACCACGGCCGCGGGGACCAGCGGACCCGATCGCCGCTGGTATCCCGCGATCGGGTTACGGAGCTGAAGAACGGGGAGAGGTTTGTGTAAACAAACCTCTCCCCGCGCTTCCTACACTGACTGTCAGTGATCGGCGGTTCCCTGTCATCGGGAACGCCGATCAATGACGTCAGACGTACAGCCACGCCCCCCTACTGTAAAAAAAAACACAACCCGTCACACTGACTCCTCCCCGCCCCCTAGTGGTTAACCCCTTCACTACAACTGTCATTTACATAGGAATCAGTGCTATTTAAATAGCAGTGATTGCTGTATAAATGACAAATGTCCCAAAAATGTGTCAAAAATGTCCGATGTGTCCGCCATAATGTCGCAGTCACAATAAAAATCGCTGATCGCCGCCATTACTAATAAAAAAAAAAAATATTAATAAAAATGCTATAAAACTATCCCCTATTTTGTAAACGCTATAACTTTTGCGCAAACTAATCAATAATCGCTAATTGCGATTTTTTTTACCAAAAATATGTAGAAGAATACGTATCGGCCTAAACTGAGGAAAAAAAAAGTTTTTTTTGATATTTTTTGGGGATATTTATTATAGCAAAAAGTAAAAAATATTGCATTTTTTTCAAAATTGTCGCTCTATTTTTGTTTATAGCGCAAAAAATAAAAACCGCAGGGGCGATCAAATACCACCAAAAGAAAGCTCTATTTGTGGGAAAAAAAGGACGCCAATTTTGTTTGGGAGCCACGTCGCACGACCGTGCAATTGTCAGTTAAAGCGACGCAGTGCCGAATCGCAAAAAGGGGGCCTGGTCCTTTGGCTGCCAATTGGTCCGGGGCTGAAGTGGTTAAAAAGAGATATCTTAAACAAGGGAGGGAGGGGGGAGGAGTCAGGAATACATGGGGTCCGTTTCAATCGTCATATATACGGTGGAAATTGCACATAAATATTTTTTATATTTAGTAGTCTGATATAAAGCAGTTTCAGTCAAATTCTGCATTCATTCCATACAGCGAAAAAATGTGTCCAAAAATCAATTTTGACTCACGTTTACTCAACTCTCTAATTTTATGGCTCCCCCTCCAGTGTGGTTTGTATTTTTCTATAGCCCAAAATTTCAGACATGAAATTTTGGTAAGTTCGGTAAGTGGAACGGATAGTTAGACAAGTTAGAAAGTCAGGAAGCCAGGAATCAGCGTAGTGGAACAGCAAGCAGGATCTGGAGCCAGAAGTCAGCCAAGCAAGTTTTTAACAGGAGCGCAGGAGAAAGTCTCTTTGATGTTGACCAAGGCAAAGACAGAGACCATCTGGGCTGCATGGTTTAAGTAAGCAGGACCGATGAGCAGGATATCATCAACAGGTGAGTCACTGTGAAGAGATAGGAGCTGGCAATTAGCCGACAGCTGAGCAACCAGCTCAGAAAAGGAAGGGCTGAGCCCAGGCCTGACACTCATTTACACGGTTGTAACGGTGAGGAGGAGAGCAGTGTCTCCCTGATTAGCCTTACATATATACAGTGGTGTGAAAAAGTGTTTGCCCCCTTCCTCATTTCCTGTTCCTTTGCATGTTTGTCACACTTAAGTGTTTCGGAACATCAAACCAATTTAAACAATAGTCAAGGACAACACAAGTAAACAAAATGCAATTTGTAAATGAAGGTGTTTATTATTAAAGGTGAAAAAAAATCCAAACCATCATGGCCCTGTGTGAAAAAGTGATTGCCCCCTAAACCTAATAACTGGTTGGGCCACCCTTAGCAGCAACAACTGCAACCAAGCGTTTGCGATAACGTGCAATGAGGCTTTTTCAGCGTCCTGGAGGAATTTTGGCCCACTCATCTTTGCAGAATTGTCCTAATTCAGTTACATTAGAGGGTTTTCGAGCATGAACGGCCTTTTTAAGGTCATACCACAACATCTCAATAGGATTCAGGTCAGGACTTTGGCTAGGCCACTCCAAAGTCTTCATTTTGTTTTTCTTCAGCCATTCGGTGGTGGACTTGCTGGTGTGTTTAGGATCATTGTCCTGCTGCAGAACCCAAGTTCGTTTCAGCTTGAGTACACGAACAGATGGTCGGACATTCTCCTTCAGGATCTTTTGGTAGACAGCAGAATTCATAGTTCCTTTTATCACGGCAAGTCTTCCAGGTCCTGAAGCAGCAAAACAGCCCCAGACTGTCAGAGGTACTCACCCGGGCCGATATGCTGAGAGCTGCTCCTCTTGCGACTAAGCGCACAATGCCTCTGGAGTGGGTACAGAGGACACCGGGCTCAAAGATGCACGGGTTGCCAGCAGGAGTGTAGCAGGTGGTGTGCAGTAGCGTCGTAGACCAGGAGAGGCTGAAGCTGCACTGGGAGTAGACACCTGGCAGGGTTGTGATCAGGTAGAGGTTGCAGAGGTACCAACACGTATACTGAAGGAGGACCCTCGGGAGCATAAGAGAACTGCAAGTCCTGAACACTGAGCAGGGGATAGTCCGGTAAGCAGGCCGAGGGTCAAACACAGGCAACCAGGCAGTAGAAGTATCCAAAGGCAAGCCGGGGGTCAAACACAGGTAAGTAACTCAGAGAATGTCCAGGAGGCAAGCCGGGGGTCAAGCACAGGTAATCAAGCAGTAGAGGTGTCCAGAAGGCAAGCCAGGGGTCAAACACAGGTAAGTAACTCAGAGGATGTCCAGTAGGCAAGCCGGGGGTCAAGCACAGGTAATCAGGCAGTAGAGGTGTCCAAAAGGCAAGCCGAGGGTCAAACACAGGTAAGCAACTCAGAGGAAGTCCAGTAGGCAGGCCGAGGGTCAAACACAGGTAATCAGGCAGAGAGGTGTCCAGGAAGCAAGCCAGAGGTCAAACACAGGTAAGTAACTCACGGAAGGACCAGTAGACAGGCCGAGGGTCAAGCACAGGTAATCAAGCAGTAGAGGAATCCAGGAAGCAAGCCAGGGGTTCAAACACAGGTAAGTAGCGGTAGCGGTAGTCAGGAGGATTCCGGGTCGGCACTGGTAGTCAGGTAGATGCAGGGTACAGGGTACAGGATACAGGATACAGGATACAGGATACAGGATACTGGACTGGAGACAGGACTCATAAGAGACAACAAACCAGCAATTTGGAAGCGGACAGGGAAGGCCTTTTATAGGCCAGGTAACTGGTCAGGTGGGATACCCGGACGAGTGCGCATGCGCACTCGTCTTCCGTCAGCGCCGCGCACAGTGGTGAGGCGTACTGGCTGGGTTGTGACAGATACCCGAGAGCCGCGGACCCGCGCATGCGCACCTGTTACCCGGCGTACCTGTAAACTTCGTTGCGCCGCTCTACCGCGCGTACGCAACCCTGGAACCCGGCGGAGAGACCTGGTATTTCCCTGACAGTGCCCCCCTCCTAAGGGCAGCCTCCGGATGCCCACTTCAGGATGTCTTTGGTGATATTCCCGGATTAAGCGGGGGGCATGAATGTTTTCGGATGGCTCCCAGGAGCAGTCTTCTGGGGGATACCCCTTCCATTTAACAAGATATTGGACCTGCCCTCTTCTTCTTCGGAGATCCAGAATTTTCTCAACCTCGAATTCTTCCTCTCCTTGGATGGTGATGGGAGGAGGAAGTGGCGTTTGCCTATCAGGGAAAGAATTAGCAATTATGGGTTTCAGCAAAGAGGCATGGAAAACTGGGTGAATCCTATAGGAACTGGGGAGATCTAGTTCAAAGGCCACTGGGTTGATCACCCTCTTGACCTCAAAGGGGCCGATGAACCTGGGACCCAATTTCCGAGAAGGACAAGGGAGTTTTAAATTAGCGGTTGATAACCAAACTTTCTCACCAATCTGGAAAGGCGGACATTCCTTCCTGCCCCGGTTGTATTGTACCTCATAACCCTTCTGTGCTTCCTTCATGGCCTGTTGGATCCGGGTGAAGTTGTCTTGGATACTTTTGACTAGGTCCTGTGCAGCTAGAGTAGGGACGTCTGGAATGGAATCTGGAAGAAAAGAAGGGTGATAACCGTAGTTTGCCCAGAAGGGCGTCTGATTAATGGCAGAATGCAAAGAATTATTGTAGGCAAACTCCGCGTAGGGTAGTAAGCCTGACCAGTCATCTTGGGAGTAAGAGCAAAAACACCTCAGGTATTGCTCGAGGGTTTGATTCGTGCGTTCAGTTTGACCGTTGGATTGGGGGTGATATGCTGAAGACATGGAAGTCCTGATTTCAAGGGATTTGCATAGGTCTCTCCAGAACCTAGAGGTGAACTGTACCCCTCGGTCCGAGGTGATGTTAGCTGGAACTCCGTGTAACCTTATAATTTCCCTGATGAAGATGTCAGTAGTAGCAGAAGCCGAGGGGGTACCTTTCATGGGTAGGAAGTGAGCCATCTTTGAGAGACGGTCAATGACAACCAGAATCGTGGTGAAGGAATCTGAAGGGGGTAAATCCACGATGAAGTCCATGGAAATCTCCTTCCATGGACGTTCCGGGACAGATAATGGACGTAACAGACCCCAGGATTTAGTGTTGGACCCCTTGTTCCTTTGACAAATGTTGCAAGAGAGAACGTATTCCTGACAGTCTTTTCTCCAGCCCGGCCACCAGTAAGATCGACCTACCAAGTCCACTGTTTTCTGTACTCCAAAATGGCCGGACATCTTGTGGTCATGAAGGGTCTGCAGAACTTGGAGTCTGACAGGAGGAGGGACAAAGATTCGGGCATGGGCCCAGAGTAAATCCTGCTTCCTTTCAAGAAAAGGTAATGTGGGGGAAGAGAACTGGTTGGAAGCCTGTTTGAGGGCTGTGGTTAAGTCAGGCTGAATGGCATGGAGAAAATTGTGGGCGGACAGGATAGTAGCAGGTTCTTTCGAGGATTCAGTGTCCAGAAACATACGGGATAAGGCATCCGCCTTGCCATTCTTGGAGCCAGGACGGTAAGTGATGTGGAAATTAAATCGGGAGAAGAACAAGGCCCAGCGGGGCTGTCTGGGTCTAAGGCGTTTTGCAGCCCTGAGGTACTCCAAATTGCGGTGGTCAGTGAAGATGAGGATGGGTTGGGAAGCTCCTTCAAGCAGGTATCTCCATTCCTCGAGAGCGAATTTAATCGCAAGTAATTCCCGGTCGCCTACATCATAATTCTTTTCAGGGGGACTTCGTTTTCGGGAGGAAAAGGCGACTGGGTGAAGGAGGGCCTTTGGGCCACTTCTCTGCGATAGGATTGCTCCTAAAGCAGAGTCTGAAGCGTCCACCTCTAGGACGTAAGGGAGTTCGGGGTCAGGGTGCTGTAAGATGGGTGCAGAGGAAAAGAGTTCCTTGAGCTTCTCAAAAGCGCTCTGCGCTTGGGGGGTCCACTGGAACTTAACTTGCTGGCGAGTCAGTTGGGTGATTGGGGACACAATGGCAGAAAATCCCTGAATGAACCGTCTATAAAAGTTGGCAAAGCCGATAAAACGTTGGACTGACCTCTTGTCTGTGGGAGCAGGCCAATCCTGGATGGCCTTCACTTTTTGGGGATCCATCAGTACTCCTCCGGTGGTTATGATGAAGCCCAGGAACTGGATGGTATCAGTCTCGAACTCGCATTTCTCTCCTTTGACGTAGAGCCCGTGTTTGCGGAGGATGAGAAGAACTTTCCGGACATGTTGACGATGGGCTTCTAGGGAATCGGAGAAAATCAAGATATCATCAAGATATACAATGAGGAAGTTATCCAAATACTCACGAAAAATGTCATTGACAAGGTGCTGGAAGGTAGCTGGGGCATTACAAAGTCCGAACGGCATGACCAGGTACTCAAAATGGCCGAATCTGGACCTAAAAGCCGTCTTCCACTCATCCCCAGAGCGTATTCTAACTAAATTGTAGGCCCCACGAAGATCCAGCTTGGTAAACACTTTGGCAGTCCTGAGCCGTTGAAAAAGTTCGGGAATGAGCGGAAGTGGGTACCTGTTCTTGATAGTAATTTTATTGAGTTCCCTGTAATCTACACAGGGTCTGAGGGAACCGTCTTTTTTTTCAACAAAGAAGATCCCAGCCCCTGCTGGCGAAGAAGATGGTTGGATGAACCCTTTGGCAAGATTCTCGTCGATATATACCCGTAGGGCTTCAAGCTCAGTTTCAGACAAAGGGAAAATCCTTCCGAAGGGGATCTCAGCCCCTGGTAGGAGGTCAATCGGACAATCGTATGAGCGATGAGGGGGAAGAACGGCCTTTTTTTCATCGAAGATGTCCATAAAGTCTTGGTAGGGTGTTGGGACGTGTTGCAGGTCCTTGGCACTGGGTTGCAAGGCAAGATGGGTGAGAGGTACTGCGGGTTGATCCGGAAGGCAGTGCTGCAAGCAGTAAGAGGAGGAGAACTCCACTTCCTTGTTGACCCAGTCAATCCGAGGGTTGTGAGCCAGTAGCCAGGGGTACCCCAGGATGATGGGGAACATGGGAGAATGGATAATGTTAAAACGTAAAAGTTCCTGATGACCTGATTTGGTGCAGGTCAGGATGGGAGCGGTTTCCTGGGTAACCGGTCCCGAGCAGGGTGGAGAGCCATCAGCTAGCTGGATCTGAAGAGGTTGTTTCTTGGTAGCTAAAGGGAGGTTCAGGTGTCGTGCCAGGGTCAGGTCCATGAAGCAACTGCAGGCTCCAGAGTCAAGGATGGCTCCCAACTGGAAAGACTCTCCCGCTACCTGTAGGGAGAGTGGAACAGACAGATGAAAATGCGGCACTTTGACAGAGTGTGAACTTGAGAGGGACCCAGAAGGACACTCACTGGGTCTTATGGGGCATTTCTGTAGGTAGTGCCCCGTGCCCCCACAGTAGAGGCAGAGGTTGGCTTGACGACGACGGAGCCTTTCTTCAGCAGATAGGGGGGACCGTGCCAGGCCCAGCTGCATGGGTTCCCCATGAGGAGGGGAGCGAGAGTTCCAAGAAGGAGAAGGTGCTGGAGGGACCCGGGGCATCGTCCAGGTGGGACGAGGGCTCTGCAGTTTCTCTGCTCGCCGTTCTCGTAGTCGACGGTCAAGTTTAATGACAAGTTGGCAGAGATCTGTGAAGGTACTTGGGATCTCTCCTCGAGCCAGTTCATCCTTTAATACCTCGGATAGCCCTAAACGGAATTGATATTTTAGGGCTGATTCGTTCCAGTCAGTATCAGCTGCCCATTTGCGGAAATCTACTACATAGTCCTCTACAGGTCTTCTCCCCTGGGATAGGGTATGCAGGGTGGTTTCTGCTGTACCTGTGCGTTGGGAGTCCTCGTAGAGTGCTGCCATAGCGGAAAAGAAAGTCTCTACAGAATTCAATTGTGGGCTTTTCTGTTCCATCAAATGGTGCGCCCAGGATTGAGGGTCATCAGAAAGGAGAGAGATGATGAACCCTACTTTAGTGGATTCCAACTGGAAGGTCCTGGGTTGTAGGGCTAGGTGAAGCAAACAGGAGTTTTTAAAAGAGCGAAATTTCCTCCGGTCCCCGGAAAAACGTTCTGGTGTGGGGACCCTGGGATCAGGATGGGACACATCATAGGCAGGGAGAGCACCTCCAGGTGTTGATAGAAGAGTGGAGGTGCTGGCTACCGGGGGTGACTGGTCCGCTTGGTTTGGGGATAAGGTCAGATGCTGAAGACGCCCCTCGATCTGAAAGTATCCATCCTGGAGGCGTTGTACAGCCTGGGTAAGGGTTGTCACCTGCTGGCATAAGGCCTCAAGGGGTGAACCAGCTCTGTCGGCCTCGGACATTGGCTGGTTTGTACTGTCAGAGGTACTCACCCGGGCCGATATGCTGAGAGCTGCTCCCCTTGCGACTAAGCGCACGATGCCTCTGGAGTGGGTACAGAGGACACCGGGCTCAAAGATGCACGGGTTGCCAGCAGGAGTGTAGCAGGTGGTGTGCAGTAGCGTCGTAGACCAGGAGAGGCTGAAGCTGCACTGGGAGTAGACACCTGGCAGGGTTGTGATCAGGTAGAGGTTGCAGAGGTACCAACACGTATACTGAAGGAGGACCCTCGGGAGCATAAGAGAACTGCAAGTCCTGAACACTGAGCAGGGGATAGTCCGGTAAGCAGGCCGAGGGTCAAACACAGGCAACCAGGCAGTAGAAGTATCCAAAGGCAAGCCGGGGGTCAAACACAGGTAAGTAACTCAGAGAATGTCCAGGAGGCAAGCCGGGGGTCAAGCACAGGTAATCAAGCAGTAGAGGTGTCCAGAAGGCAAGCCAGGGGTCAAACACAGGTAAGTAACTCAGAGGATGTCCAGTAGGCAAGCCGGGGGTCAAGCACAGGTAATCAGGCAGTAGAGGTGTCCAAAAGGCAAGCCGAGGGTCAAACACAGGTAAGCAACTCAGAGGAAGTCCAGTAGGCAGGCCGAGGGTCAAACACAGGTAATCAGGCAGAGAGGTGTCCAGGAAGCAAGCCAGAGGTCAAACACAGGTAAGTAACTCACGGAAGGACCAGTAGACAGGCCGAGGGTCAAGCACAGGTAATCAAGCAGTAGAGGAATCCAGGAAGCAAGCCAGGGGTTCAAACACAGGTAAGTAGCGGTAGCGGTAGTCAGGAGGATTCCGGGTCGGCACTGGTAGTCAGGTAGATGCAGGGTACAGGGTACAGGATACAGGATACAGGATACAGGATACTGGACTGGAGACAGGACTCATAAGAGACAACAAACCAGCAATTTGGAAGCGGACAGGGAAGGCCTTTTATAGGCCAGGTAACTGGTCAGGTGGGATACCCGGACGAGTGCGCATGCGCACTCGTCTTCCGTCAGCGCCGCGCACAGTGGTGAGGCGTACTGGCTGGGTTGTGACAGATACCCGAGAGCCGCGGACCCGCGCATGCGCACCTGTTACCCGGCGTACCTGTAAACTTCGTTGCGCCGCTCTACCGCGCGTACGCAACCCTGGAACCCGGCGGAGAGACCTGGTATTTCCCTGACACAGACCATCACACTACCACCACCATATTTTACTGTTGGTATAATGTTCTTTTTCTGAAATGCAGTGTTCCTTCTACGCCAGATATACTTGGACACACACCTTCCAAAGAGTTCCACTTTTGTCTCATCGGTCCACAGAATGTTGTCCCAAAAGTCTTGGGGGTCATCAAGATGTGTTGTGGAGAAATTGAGACGAGCTTTGATGTTCTTTTTGCTCAGCAGTGGTTTTCTCCTTGGAACTCTGCCATGCAGGCCATTTTTGCCCAGTCTTTTCCTGATGGTGGAGGCATGAACGCTGACCTTAACTGAGGCAAGTGAGGCCTGCAGTTCCTTGGACGTTGTTGTGGGGTCTTTTGTGACCTCTTGGATGAGTCGTTGCTGCGCTCTTGGGGTAATTTTGGGCGGCCGGCCACTCCTGGGAAGGTTCACCACTGTTCCATGTCTTCGCCATTTGTGGATAATGGCTCTCACTGTGGTTCGCTGGATTCCCAAAGCTTTGGAAAGGGCTTTATAACCCTTTCCAGACTGATAGATCTCAATTACTTTCTTTCTCAATTGTTCCTGGATTTCTTTGGGTCTCGGCATGATGTGTAGCTTTTAAGGATCTTCTGGTGGACCTTACTGTGTCAAGAAGCTCCTATTTAAGTGATGCCTTGATTGTGAACAGGTGTGGCAATAATCAGGCCTGGGTGTGGCTAGAGAAATTGAACTCAGGTGTGGACAACCACAGTTATAGTATGTTTTAACAAGGGGGGCAATCACTTTTTCACACAGGGCCATGATGGTTTGGATTTTTTTTCACCTTTAATAATAAACACCTTCATTTACAAATTGCATTTTGTGTTTACTTGTGTTGTCCTTGACTATTGTTTAAATTGGTTTGATGTTCCGAAACACTTAAGTGTGACAAACATGCAAAGGAACAGGAAATGAGGAAGGGGGCAAACACTTTTTCACACCACTGTAAGCTATATACAAGATGATGTAACATGTGAGTGGGATATCGCTATATGTTTTTTATTATGACCCTGAATTTTATTACATTGTCGATGAAAGCCTGTTTTTCTTTTTCTGAGTCAAACGGCTGGACCAACATACTTTGTATAGCTTTGCATGACCCAAGGGGGTCATCTCCTAAGGAAAAAGCTGGACCATCTTTAAATACATTATTAGAAGCTTTGTGTGACCCAAGGGGGTCGCCTCCGAAGGTGAGCAGGCATTGCACCTGCTGGTGGAAGTGGTGACACAGATAATAAGATCAGGCATTAAACTTTGTGGAGGAGCACTTTATCATTATCCATTATATATTGACTGTAGTTTTGGACTTTTGTTTGTATTTTATGCATGAAATCGATAATATGTATTTATCGATTTATGTTCAATTTATCTGCAAGCCACATCTTTGGTGCGCTGTAGGAGCGGTATATTTATTTCCAAACCCACCCTTTTTCGGCCGCTCGCGGGGGTAAAACCGCCCCGCTAGCGGCCGAAATTCGCCGCTAAAACTACGGTACAGCGGCGCTAAATATAGCGCCGCTTTACCGCCAGCGCCCCCAACGCCCCAGTGTGAAACCAGCCTTAGGGGGTTATTTACGAAAGGCAAATCCACTTAGCACTACACACCACCCAGTGTGTAGGAGCGGTGAATACACCGCTCCTATACCGCTCCAAAGATGCTGCTAGCAGGACTTTTTTTACCGTCCTGCTAGCGCACCACTCCAGTGTTAAAGCCCCCAGGCTTTCACACTGGAGTGAATGGGGCCGTTTTTTTTCAGGCGCTATTTTTTAGCGCTGTACCGCCTGAAAACCGCCCCAGTGTGAAAGGGGCCTAACACAATGGGGGTTATTTACAAAGGCAAGTCCACTTTGCACTGCAAGTGCACTTGGAAGTAAAGTCACTGAAGATCCGAGGGGGACATGCAAGGAAAATGAAAAACAGCATTTTAGCTTGCACATGATTGGATGATAAAATCAGCAGAGCTTCCACTCATTTCAGATCTACCCCTTAAGCCCCATACACACGGTAGGATTTTCCGATGGATTCTGTCCTATCGGACAATGTTGTCGGAAAATCAGACCGTGTGTAGGCACTATCGGACAGTTTCCATCAGATTGTCTGACGGACAAAGTCCTATCTCCTGCTGGATAGATTTTTTGACAACAAAGTCCGATCAAACCAAATCCGATCGTGTGTAGCGAATTCCGACCGGACAAAGTGCTACGCATGCTCAGATCACATTACAAGACCAAAGCTATTGGCTACTAGCCTCTACGTAGTCCCGTCGTAGGCAACAAACGTCACCACGTTCAGAATGATCGGATTTTCCGACAACTTTGTCCGACCGTGTGTACGCAAAACCAACATCAGACAAAGTATGACGGACATGGTCTGACGGACCTGGTCCTCGGATAATCCGCGCGTGTGTATGGGGCTTTAGACTTAGAGCGACTGCACTTCCAAGTGCACTTGCAGTGCAAAGTGGATTTGCCTTTTCGTAAATAACCCCCACTGCAAGAAGCATTTGAGAATGCTTAGGTGTGAAACCAGCTCTAATACTGCTGCGTTTTACTAACATTTTAGTTTTTAACATGTATAATTTAAAGTAGAAAAAATGCTTGTGTGTAATTTAGTGTAATATAGCTCATTGTGATATCTTAGAAGGCTGGCCGCAGGCTAGCCTGTATTTGAAGGAGGAGTCTGAAGGCTATTTATCCCTCCTCCTCTATTAGATACTTGTCGGCTTGTTTCTGGGTTCTCACCCTCCTGTTCCCCCTACTTTCATTATTTCATTTACATTTCATACTTATTCATTCAGGTTATGCACTCTTTTAGGAATACTGACAAGCTTGGCCAAGGCACACCTCAGGTCTTGGTAGTTAGGATTATCGCATTTCCAAGTGAAGACAGTACAAACTGTATACATAATCTACATGGATGCCTATTTTCATGCATTTTGTTGTGTTTTACATTTATTTTAACACAACAAAATGCATTACATGTTAAAATGCAAAAGTGTAAATGCAGTACCCCTGAATAACATATATATATTGTTACTTAAATATAACTGACACTTGCAAGAAAACTCATAGCATTTATTTTTACAGCAGCTAGGATTGCTAAAGCCAGGTCCTGGAGGTCTTCCACGATCCCCTTCAACTTGGGAACCCTGGATTAACTACTTGTCAGCACCCTTGTAAAGTATTGGTCCTCAGACAGGTATAAAGTTACGGAATGCACTCCATTTCATATTGTCAGGAAAGGATCCGTCCGCTGGTAAGATCCATCATTTGGCGTGCAGTACTGTGGTCCACCAGCAGGTGTCTCCTGGCAGTTTGTAACTGTCAGGAGAGACTTTCCCTGCTGGTGTTATGTCATCATTGGGCCGCAGTACTGGCGTCCACAAGCGGATGGATCCCGGCAGTGTGGAGCAGACAGCACCTTCTGCGCTCAGCTGTTACATGAGGTCAATCACTGGCAGTCTTATAAATACCCGGAAAGCCCTCACACGCTTGCCTTGGTATCTTTTTTCCATGCGCCCTGACCTGCAACCTGTATCCTGTATCCTGAACCCTGTAACCTGCGCCTGAACCTGAGCCTGTACCCGATCCCATCCTGATCCTATGTTTCTGTTCCCTTGTAGCCTTTCCCATCCTTAATCTCCCTCTCCTGTCCTGCCCTTGTTCTTCTCCTGATCCTCTGTGTATGACCCTGGCCTGGCTAGCGTTTGTGATTCCGGAACTGCCCTTGTTATCTGCTGATCTTCTGTGTATGATCCTGGCCTGGCTACGTGTTTGATTTCGGTACTTCCCTTTGGCTGTATATATTTTCTGTTGTCTGTGGGTTTCTGTTTGTTGGTTGAGCACTATTTGTATTTGGGGTGTTTACTTATTTATATCACTTATATCACTTATCTTAAATAAACATTATTCTTATTTCACTTTACATGCGTTTTGGTTTCCTCTTTGCAGTCCACACAATCTGGTCACACCTGTTCATGACACCTATCTTACTCTTTTCGCCTCCTTTTCCTATCCTTTTTCCTTCCTCTGGCTACCTCTTTTCCTTCATTTTCCCTGAACTACCAGGGAGATAGACAATAGGAGAATTGTAAACAAAGGGGGGGGGTGACCTAACTAAAGAATAAATACAAAATAATATATAAAATGGGAAGCTGCCAACATAAAAGTGATCTCACACAGTAGAAGTAAATGTTTCAGATGGTATGTGGCGCTACCCTTCCGGGAACAGTCCCGTCTATATATAAATTAATAATCTAAATAATTCTCCCAAGAAATCTTATTAATAATAATAACAATAAATATAAAGTGCAAATTGTGCAATCCTTAAGTGCAATAATCCAGATATGTGCAAAATCACAAATGAGCATCCAAATGTGTACCACAAAACCCTTCCTAAATAATATTGTGCAATGTTAATCTTAATCTTATCAATAAAGTGCCAAAATTCTTATAATCATCTAAAAATTCCACCAATAATTTTGCCTTATTAGTTCATTCATTATAGACATTTGTGAATGAACTAATAAGGCAAAATTATTGGTGGAATTTTTTATACCTGGAGTCACATGGATTTGATTATTTATTTGTATTAATTGCATTTATTTCATTCATTTTTATTTGCATTTTTATTTGTATTTATATTATCTTTTTTATTTTTTTTTAGTTATATATTTTTTGGCTATATCACATTGGATGTTCTTTGGAATCCCTTTTTTTCTGCCAAGGAAGTTGTGAGGCACGGATACGGATGCACTTTACACATATGTTCCTTGCACAATTTAGATGATTATAATAATTTTGGCACTTTATTGATAAGATTAAGATTAACATTGCACAATATTATTTAGGAAGGGTTTTGCGGTACACATTTGGATGCTCATTTGTGATTTTGCACATATCTGGATTATTGCACTTAAGGATTGCACAATTTGCACTTTATATTTATTTTTATTTATATTAATAAGATTTCTTGGGAGAATTATTTAGATTATTCATTTATATATATACGGCACTGTTCCCGGAAGGGTAGCGCCACATACCATATGAAACAGACACTAGGAGAAAGTACCAAAATGTTCCCCCAGCTCCATTGCCAATATTAGAGTCCACGAACTGTGATCCGGTGTTCTAGCCAGGACGTTCAGGCCCAACAGGTACAATGCTTGAATCAGGAAGGCTGGCAACTTGGAAGCTCTTATATAAAAGTACCTTTTTTGTTACATGGATACATGGGTACAGTCTAAATGCTGACGTGTTTTGGCTATAAAGCCTTCAACAAAGCATACATATTTGATTTAAAAACTGATATTTTTAACAAAGCAAACCCTCAAAAAGGGTGGGTACATCCTGATTAGAAACAATTAAATCAATTAAAAACACATGGAGAAAAAGGGAAGAGACAAAGCAAGCATATGAAGGACATATCATGAACAAATATAACATGTTCTGCCATTGCTCCAATGAATATAACAAAACAATGTAATTATGTTAAGAAAAGATTTATGTCCACCCTATCATTCAAGCCATATGGTTTTCTAGTCTTGAGGGTATTGATCCACCACACTTCACATTTAAGCAAAATATTATGAGTATCACCTTCTCTTGTATTTTTTTTAACCTGTTCAGCACCAAAAAAAGAAAAGGTGTCAAGATTACCATGGTGTATTTCTCAGAAGTGTTTTGACACATTTGAAATATTTTTAGCATTAATATTGGTGGTGTCATTCACATGTTCTTCTGACTCTCAATGGGCATATAGTATTCCCAACATATTGCAGGTTGCAGACACTACATTGAATTACATAAACCACCAATTTAGAATTGCAATTAATATATTGTTTGATGGTATATGTTTTATTAGTTGAGAAGAAGAGCACTGAGGTACTTTATTTATGTCTATGACGCTCTCTCTAGGTATTTTGGCCACACATGTAAGATCCTATAGTAGAAAGCCAAGTCTGTGGTTTGTTTGGCTTCTGGGAGCAAAACAAACTGGGTGACAACATTCTACCTAAACTGGGGGCCCTTCTACAAGAAAAGTTGCAACCCCCCCCCCCCCCCCTTTATGGTACTGTACAAATCTTTACAGGATAGGAAGATGTTCTTTGACCGCTTGCCGACCATCCGCCACAGTTATACAGCGGCAAAATAGCTCAGGCAGGCTAATCGCCGTCATGTTACGCCAGCCGTGATGATCGGATTCTATCAGGAACCGATCAATCCCCAGGCCAATGAAATCTGGCCTGGACCTGGTGTTTGGTCCTGACGATTGAGATCCTTCCCCTGTCGTGTAAGTGTAAACACAGAGGGGAAATGATGTAATCTCTCCTCGTGTCGGTCTTTCCTTTCCAGACCGAGAGGAGAAAAGACATTTGGCGTGCAGTACTGTGGTTCACCAGCAGGTGTCTCCTTGCAGTTTGTAACAGTCAGGAGAGACTTTCCCTGCTGGTGTTATGTCATCATTGGGCTGCAGTACTGGTGTCCACCAGTGGATGGATCCCGGCAGTGTGGAGCAGACAGCACCTTCTGCGCTCAGCTGTTACATCAGGTCAATCACTGGCAGTCTTATAAATACCCGGCAAGCCCTCACACGCTTGCCTTGGTATATTTCTTCCATGCGACCTGTATCCTGAACCCTGTAACCTGCGCCTGAACCTGAACCCGAGCCTGTACCCGAGCCTGAGCCTGTACCCGATCCCATCCTGATCCTGTGTTTCTGTTTCCTTGTAGCCTTTCCCATCCCTTATCTCCCTCTCCTGTCCTGCCCTTGTTCTTCTCCTGATCCTCTGTGTATGACCCTGGCCTGGCTAACGTTGCTGATTCCGGAACTGCCCTTGTTATCTGCTGATCTTCTGTGTATGATCCTGGCCTGGCTACGTGTTTGATTTCGGTACTTCCCTTTGGCTGTATATATTTTCTGTCTTCTGTGGGTTTCTGTTTGTTGGCTGAGCACTATTTGTATTTGGGGTGTTTATTTATTTATATCACTTATCTTAAATAAACATTATTCTTATTTAACTTTACATGCGTTTTGGTTTCCTCTTTGCAGTCCACACAATCTGGTCACACCTGTTCATGACACCTATCTTACTCTTTTTGCCTCCTTTTCCTCTCCTTTTTTCTTCCTCTGGCTACCTCTGTTCCTTCATTTTCCCTGAACTACTAGGGAGATATACAATAGGACAATTGTAAACAAAGGGGGGGGGGGGTGACCAGTGCGCACAACCTAACTAAAGAATAAATACTAAAAAATATATAAAATGGGAAGCTGCCAACATAAAAGTGATCTCACACAGTAGAAGTAAATGTTTCAGATGGTATGTGTCGCTTCCCTTCCAGGAACAGTCCCGTCTATATATAAATTAATAATCTAAATAATTCTCCCAAGAAATCTCATTAATAATAATAACAATAAATATAAAGTGCAAATTGTGCAATCCTTAAGTGCAATAATCCAGATATGTGCAAAATCACAACTGAGCATCCAAATTTGTACCACAAAACCCTTCCTAAATAATATTGTGCAATGTTAATCTTAATCTTATTAATAAAGTGCCAAAATTCTTATAATCATCTAAAAATTCCACCAATAATTTTGCCTTATTAGTTCATTCGTTATAGACATTTGTGAATGAACTAATAAGGCAAAATTATTGGTGGAATTTTTTATACCTGGAGTCACATGGATTTGATTATTTATTTGTATTAATTGCATTTATTTCATTAATTTTTATTTGCATTTTTATTTGTATTTATATTATCTTTTTTATTTTTTTTAGTTATATATTTTTTGGCTATATCACATTGGATGTTCTTTGGAATCCCTTTTTTTCTGCCAAGGAAGTTGTGAGGCACGGATACGGATGCACTTTACACATATGTTCCTTGCACAATTTAGATGATTATAATAATTTTGGCACTTTATTGATAAGATTAAGATTAACATTGCACAATATTATTTAGGAAGGGTTTTGCGGTACACATTTGGATGCTCATTTGTGATTTTGCACATATCTGGATTATTGCACTTAAGGATTGCACAATTTGCACTTTATATTTATTTTTATTTATATTAATAAGATTTTTTGGGAGAATTATTTAGATTATTCATTTATATATATACGGCACTGTTCCCGGAAGGGTCGCGCCACATACCATATGAAACAGACAATAGGAGGAAGTACCAAAATGTTCCCCCAGCTCCATTGCCAATATTAGAGTCCACGAACTGTGATCCGGTGTTCTAGCCAGGACGTTCAGGCCCAACAGGTACAATGCTTGAATCAGGAAGGCTGGCAACTTGGAAGCTCTTATATAAAAGTACCTTTTTTGTTACATGGATACATGGGTACAGTCTAAATGCTGACGTGTTTTGGCTATAAAGCCTTCAACAAAGCATACATATTTGATTTAAAAACTGATATTTATAACAAAGCAAACCCTCAAAAAGGGTGGGTACATCCTGATTAGAAACAATTAAATCAATCAATTAAAAACACATGGAGAAAAAGGGAAGAGACAAAGCAAGCATATGAAGGACACATCATGAACAAATAAAACATGTTCTGCCATTGCTCCAATGAATATAACAAAACAATGTAATTATGTTAAGAAAAGATTTATGTCCACCCTATCATTCAAGCCATATGGTTTTCTAGTCTTGAGGGTATTGATCCACCACACTTCACATTTAAGCAAAATCACCTCCTCTTGTATTTTTTTTAACCTGTTCAGGACCAAAAAAAGAAAAGGTGTCAAGGTTACCATGGTGTATTTCTCAGAAGTGTTTTGACACATTTGAAATATTTTTAGCATTAATATTGGTGGTGTCATTCACATGTTCTTCTGACTCTCAATGGGCATATAGTATTCCCAACATATTGCAGGTTGCAGACACTACATTGAATTACATAAACCACCAATTTAGAATTGCAATTAATATATTGTTTGATGGTATATGTTTTCTTAGTTGAGAAGAAGAGCACTGAAGTACTTTATTTATGTCTATGACGCTCTCTCTAGGTATTTTGGCCACACATGTAAGATCCTATAGTAGAAAGCCAAGTCTGTGGTTTGTTTGGCTTCTGGGAGCAAAACAAACTGGGTAACAACATGCTACCTAAACTGGGGGCCCTTCTACAAGAAAAGTTGCAACCCCCCCCCCCCCTTAATGGTACTGTACAAATCTTTACAGGATAGGAAGATGTTCTTTAACTGCTTGCCGACCATCCGCCACAGTTATACAGCGGCAAAATAGCTCAGGCAGGCTAATCGCCGTCATGTTACGCCAGCCGCGACGATCGGATTCTATCAGGAACCGATCAATCCCCAGGCCAATGAAATCTGGCCTGGACCTGGTGTTTGGTCCTGACGATTGTGATCCTTCCCCTGCCGTGTAAGTGTAAACACAGAGGGGAAATTATGTAATCTCTCCTCGTGTCGGTCTTTCCTTTCCAGACCGAGAGGAGAAAAGACATTTGGCGTGCAGTACTATGGTCCACCAGCAGGTGTCTCCTGGCAGTTTGTAACTGTCAGGAGAGACTTTCCCTGCTGGTGTTATGTCATCATTGGGCCGCAGTACTGGCGTCCACCAACGGATGGATCCCGGCAGTGTGGAGCAGACAGCACCTTCTGCGCTCAGCTGTTACATGAGGTCAATCACTGGCAGTCTTATAAATACACGGCAAGCCCTCACATGCTTGCCTTGGTATCTTTCTTCCATGTGCCCTGACCTGCAACCTGTATCCTGAACCCTGTAACCTGCGCCTGAACCTGAGCCTGAGCCTGAGCCTGTACCCAATCCCATCCTGATCCTGTGTTTCTGTTCCCTTGTAGCCTTTCCCATCCTTAATCTCCCTCTCCCGTCCTGCCCTTGTTCTTCTCCTGATCCTCTGTGTATGACCCTGGCCTGGCTAACGTTTGTGAATCCGGAACTGCCCTTGTTATCTGCTGATCTTCTGTGTATGATCCTGGCCTGGCTACGTGTTTGATTTCGGTACTTCCCTTTGGCTGTATATATTTTCTGTTGTCTGTGGGTTTCTGTTTGTTGGCTGAGCACTATTTGTATTTGGGGTGTTTACTTATTTATATCACTTATCTTAAACATTATTCTTATTTCACTTTACATGCTTTTTGGTTTTCTCTTTGCAGTCCACACAATCTGGTCACACCTGTTCATGACACCTATCTTACTCTTTTCGCCTTCTTTTCCTCTCCTTTTTCCTTCCTCTGGCTATCTCTTTTCCTTCATTTTCCTTGAACTACCAGGGAGATAGACAATAGGAGAATTGTAAACAAAGGGGGGGGGGGGGTGACCAGTGCGCACAACCTAACTAAAGAATAATACTAAAAAATATATAAAATGGGAAGCTGCCAACATAGAAGTGATTTCACACAGTAGAAGTAAATGTTTCAGATGGTATGTGGCGCTACCCTTCCGGGAACAGTCCCGTCTATATATAAATTAGTAATCTAAATAATTCTCCCAACAAATCTTATTAATAATAATAACAATAAATATAAAGTGCAAATTGTGCAATCCTTAAGTGCAATAATCCAGATATGTGCAAAATCACAAATGAGCACCACAAAACCCTTCCTAAATAATATTGTGCAATGTTAATCTTAATCTTATCAATAAAGTGACAAAATTCTTATAATCATCTAAAAATTCCACCAATAATTTTGCCTTATTAGTTCATTCGTTATAGACATTTGTGAATGAACTAATAAGGCAAAATTATTGGTGGAATTTTTTATACCTGGAGTCACATGGATTTGATTATTTATTTGTATTAATTGCATTTATTTCATTCATTTTTATTTGCATTTTTATTTGTATTTATATTATCTTTTTAATTTTTTTTATTTATATATTTTTTGGCTATATCACATTGGATGTTCTTTGGAATCCCTTTTTTTTGCCAAGGAAGTGGTGAGGCACGGATACAGATGCACTTTACACACATGTCCCTTGCACAATTTAGATGATTATAATAATTTTGGCACTTTATTGATAAGATTAAGATTAACATTGCACAATATTATTTAGGAAGGGTTTTGCACATTTGGATGCTCATTTGTGATTTTGCACATATCTGGATTATTGCACTTAAGGATTGTACAATTTGCACTTTATATATTTTTTTTTTATTATTAATAAGATTTCTTGGGAGAATTATTTAGATTATTCATTTATATATATACGGGACTGTTCCCGGAAGGGTCGCGCCACATACCATCTGAAACAGACAATAGGAGAAAGTACCAAAATGTTCCCCCAGCTCCATTGCCAATATAAGAGTCCACGAACTGTGATCCGGTGTTCTAGCCAGGACGTTCAGGCCCCACAGGTACAATGCTTGAATCAGGAAGGCTGACAACTTGGATGCTCTTATATAAAAGTACCTTTTTTATTACATGGATACATGGGTACAGTCTAAATGCTGACGTGTTTTGGCTATAAAGCCTTCAACAAAGCATACATATTTGATTTAAAAACTGATATTTATAACAAAGCAAACCCTCAAAAAGGGTGGGTACATCCTGATTAGAAACAATTAAATCAATTAAAAACACATGGAGAAAAAGGGAAGAGACAAAGCAAGCATATGAAGGACACATCATGAACAAATAAAACACGTTCTGCCATTGCTCCAATGAATATAACAAAACAATGTAATTATGTTAAGAAAAGATTTATGTCCACCCTATCATTCAAGCCATATGGTTTTCTAGTCTTGAGGGTATTGATCCACCACACTTCACATTTAAGCAAAATATTATGAGTATCATCTCTTGTTTTTTTTTTAACCTGTTCAGCACCAAAAAAAGAAAAGGTGTCACAGGTACTCACCCGGGCCGAGATGCTGAGAGCTGCTCCCCTTGCGACTAAGTGCACGATGCCCCTGGAGTGGGTACAGAGGGCACCGAGCACAAAGATGCACGGGTTGCCAGCAGGTGGGTTGCAGGTGGTGTGCAGTGGGGCTGATGACTGTGTGTAGATGAAGCTGCACTGGAAGTAGACACCTGGCAGGACCAACACAAGGCAGAGGTTGTAGAGGAACCAGGTCATACACTGGGAGACAGTCCTGGGGTGCATATGTGTCAAAACCACGGTTAAGGCAGCAAGAAGTCCAGGAAGCAGGCCGAGGGTCAAACACAGGTAATCAAGCAGGAGGATATCCAAGAGGCAAGCCAAGGGGTCAAACACTGGTAAGTAGCAGAAGAATGTCCAGGAGGCAGGCCGAGGGTCAAACACAGGTAATCAAGCAGGAGGATATCCAAGAGGCAAGCCAAGGGGTCAAACACTGGTAAGTAGCAGAAGAATGTCCAGGAGGCAGGCTGAGGGTCAAACACAGGTAATCAAGCAGGAGGATATCCAAGAGGCAAGCCAAGGGGTTAAACACTGGAGAGTAGCAGAGAATGTCCAGGAGGCAAGCCGAGGGTCAAACACAGGTGGTCAAGCAGAAGGATATCCAAGAGGCAAGCCAAGGGGTCAAACACTGGAGAGTAGCAGCAGTGGTCAGAAGAGGTTCGGGTCAAGCACAGGTAATCAGGTAGGCACAAGGAGCAGGATACAGGATACAGGAAGCCAGGTACTCAGGAAACAGAGACAACAAACCAGCAATTTCTGAGGGGAAGGAGAAGACCTTTTATAGGCCAGGTAAGTGGTCAGGTGGGGTATCTGGGCGCGCGCATGCACACGCGCTTCCTGTCAGGGCCGCGCATGGACGTGCGCCGCGCTGGGTGAACAAGGACACATACCCGAGAGCCGCGAACCCACGCATGCGCACCCGCTGTCCCGCTTACCTGTGTGCGCTGCTGAGCCGCTCTATCCCGCATGCGTACCCTAGGAAACCGGCGATGAATAGCAATATTTCTCTGATAAAAGGTATCAAGGTTGCCATGGTGTGTTTCTCAGAAGTGTTTTGACATATTTGAAATATTTTTAGCATTAATATTGGTGGTGTCATTCACATGTTCTTCTGACTCTCAATGAGCGATTAGTATTCCCAACATATTGCAGGTTGCAGGCACTACATTGAATTACATAAACAACCAATTTAGAATTGCAATTAATATATTGTTTGATGTTATATGTTTTCTTAGTTGAGAAGGAGAGCACCGAGGTACTTTATTTATGTCTATGACGCTCTCTGCAGATATTTTGGCCACACATGTAAGATCCTATAGTAGAAAGCCAAGTGTGTGGTTTGTTTGGCTTCTGGGAGCAAAACAAACTGGGTGACAACATGCTACCTAAACTGGGGGCCCTTCTACAAGAAATGTTGCAACCCCCCCTTTAATGGTACTGTACAAAACTTTACAGGATAGGAAGATGTTCTTTAACTGCTTGCCGACCATTCGCCACAGTTATACAGCGGCAAAATAGCTCAGGCAGGCGAATCGCCGCCATGTTACGCCAGCCGCGACAATCGGATTCTATCAGGAACCGATCAATCCCCAGGCCCAAGCCAATGAAATCTGGCCTGGACCTGGTGTTTAGTCCTGACGAATGAGATCCTTCCCCTGCCGTGTAAGTGTAAACACTGAGAGGGAAAATTATGTAATCTCTCCTTGTGTCGGTCTTTCCTTTCCAGACCGAGAGGAGAAAAGACATGCACAACACTACACTGACACCAGGTCATGTAGGCACACAATTCACCCCACGATCACCTCCCAGTTAATCCCTTCACCACCTGTCACTGTGTCACCCAGTGCAGCTTCCAGATTTTTTTTTGATCGCTGTACTGGTGACATTAGTGACACTAATCAGTGTTAGGGTAATTAGTATTAGGCTCAGATAGGTCTAGGGACCCCCCCTAACCCCCCCCCAATAAAGGTTTAACCCCTTGATTACCCCATGTCACCTGTGATCACAGTATAAGTGTCACAGGTGATGCAGTTTAGCTAGTTTATTTTTTATTGTGTCAGGGCACCCACCGTCTTTTACTCAATAAAGGTTTAACCCCCCTAACCCCCAAAGTTAGGTTTTAGCGTCAAATAGGGTCTGCGTTGCCCCAGGCAGTGTCAGATCAGTGCCAGTACCGCTAACACCCATGCACACAGCATACACCTCCCTTAGTAGTATAGTGTCTGAACGGATCAATATCTGATCTGATCAGATCTATACTAGCGTCCCCAACAGTTTAGGATTCCCAAAAACGCAGTGTTAGCGGGATCAGCCCAGATACCTGCTAGATCCTGCATTTAGCCCCTCTGCCCACCCAAGTGCAAAATCAATCGATCATGTCACTTACAAAACACAACACACACAACTGCAGCGTTCGCAGAGTCAGGCCTGATTCCTGCGAAAGCTAACAGTTTTTTTGGTAGCGTTTGAATCAGTCGCTAACAGTAAGGAGCTTTTTTACCTGTGAGTCTCACTAGTGTACCAGTAAATTTAAAGACCAAAATGTCAAATCGAAGAGCACTAGGGAAGAGGCCTACACGTTTATGAGCATGACAGATAGTGAAGAAGAGGAAGTCACTCATCTGTCAGAGTCAGGCTCAGAATATGCACTGTAGACAGCAGCGGCACCCTGACAGATAGCTCTGACGACGGAGTTGTGGTCCCTGCCAAGGTCAGGCGTACCAGACCCCGCTCTTCTGCTGTTGTTAAGGTGCAAGAACCACAGGGCTCTCGTATGGAGCAGAGAGCCAGTACTAGTGCCACTCATCCTTCTGGTGAACTGTCAAGTACCAGTGGCCTAGTACATTCTGGTCGCACATCCAGCACTGCAGTAACACTTGGTGATGTGGTGAGTCCCATAAGTGCAGTTCAAGCTGGCGAGGTGGCAAGCACGAGTAGTGTCCCGCTACCAACAAGAAGAAGACAAAGACAGGCCCATAGTGCCCTTCCTGCTGCATTCGCCAAACCTAATTGGGAACCCACCATTTCTGCAGCACTCGTACTTCCCCCATTCAGTGGCCAACCCGGCATTCAGGTGTAAACAGTTGATTTTACGTCACTTGATTTTTATTCGCTGTTTTTCACCGAAGATCTCTATAGATCTATTGTGGACCAAAGCAATTTATATGCTGGTCAATTCATCGCCGCTAATCCCCAGCTGACCCTTGCCAGAGATTGGAGACCAATTACAGTCTCCGAATTTAAGACCTTCCTGGGCCTATCCCTCCTCATGGGCGTAACTAAAAAGAGTGAGTTGCGGTCATATTGGTCCACTGACCCAATTCACCATACGCCCGTGTTCTCTGCCTCCATAACCAGGACACGATACGAGCAGATCTTGTGGCTCATGCATTTCAACGATAATGAACTCTGCCGTCCTCGGGGTGACCCTGAATTTGATCGGTTCTACAAAATTCGGCCCCTCGTAAACCACTTTAACCAACGTTTTGCAGCCTTGTTTACTCCACATCAAGTTGTCTGCATTGATGAGTCCCTTATTAAGTTTTCTGGCCGCTTGTCATTCAAACAGTATCTTCCCAGCAAGCATGCCAGATACGGGGTCAAGATGTATAAGCTCTGTGACAGGGCCACAGGCTATACATATAGTTTTATGGTTTACGAGGGAAGAGATAGTTACGTAGAGCTGGAGAACTGCCCTGACTACATAGGGCGTGCTGGTAAGATTGTGTGGGACTTGGTGTCACCCTTATTCGGAAAGGGGTACCACATGTATGTGGACAATTATTACACAAGCGTGGCACTTTTGTCACATTTTTGATCATCAAATTGGCGCATGTGGCACCGTGCCATCTAATCGTCTGGACTTACCCCAGTGGCTTGTAGATTCCCGTCTTAGGCTGGAGGAGAGAGCCTGCTTGAGATGTAATAATTTGCTTGCTGGGAAGTGGAGGGATAATAAGAATGTTTTCATTCTGTCCTCCCTTCGCGCAGACACGATGGTCCAAATTTCTACCGCGACTGGTGTTGTGGAGAAATCCCTCTGTTTCCACAAATATAACCTTAATATGGGAAGGGTGGACCTCAAAGACAAGTTGTTGGCGCCGTACCTAATTGCCCGTAAGGCCAGATGCTGGTACAAAAAAGTGCCTGTTTATTTAATTCAATTGGCTTTGCTGAATGATTTTGTGCTATACAAAGCTTCAGGACGAACTGGATCCTTCCTTAAATTCCAGGAAGAGATCATCAGAGCCCTTCCGTTTCCAGACGGGGCACTGGCCCAACTTCCCAACGCAAATGCAGTAAGTCGGCTGCATGAGAGGCATTTTCCGCATGTCCTCTCTGGTACCCCTACCCAAAGAACATCCCAAAGAAGAGGTCGTGTCTGTAGAAAGCGCGGATTTATGCGTGACACTCGCTTTTATTGTCCCTCCTGTCCTGACCAACCTGGTCTTTGCATTGGTGACTGTTTCGAATGCTATCACACAATAGTTGAGTATTAGCTTAGGGTACAGCACCACACAGTCATAGGCACACGTACACAGGGTCTCGGGGTCTCGAAAGATGTGATGGCCATCACATTTTGAGAGACCCTAATCTTCAACGTTCAGTTAATAGTTTTTTTACAGTTTTTATAAAAGTGAAAAAAGTGAAAATAAAAAAAAAAACACACACACACAAAAACACAAAAAAATATATAAAATAAAAAGTCCAAAAATAGTTGTGGTTGTATTTTTCTTCGCTCTCTCTATTGTTCTCTCTCTTATGTTCGCTTTCTACTGTCTGCTCTACTATTTGCTCACTATTGTTCTATATCTATCATTCTCTCTCTGTTTTATTTTTACTATGTTTTATTGTATTTGCTTTGCAGGTATGGTATGTTATACTGTAATGTTTGTTTTATTGTAACCATCATTTGCTTAGCAGGTACACTATTCAGCTGCAGCACGGGTTTATTTATCTTGACAGCAACAGCGTTTGCTCCCACTATACATAAAGCCGTGACTCCATCGCTGTCGGCGGTGATTTCACCACCACAGTTTAAAAAAAGCGCATATATGCCGAAGCATGTGGGCAGGGGTGGAGGAGCAATTTGCTCCTAACATTAGGGGCGGATACCCCCATGCTTCGGCGTATATTTTTTAGGCACAGATTGCATTAAAAAAAAAACTTTACTATGTTTTATTGTATTTGCTTAGCAGTTAGGGTAAGTCTCACTGTTATACTGTAATGTTACTTTGTTTTATTGTTAACTGTCATTTGCTTGATTGAACTGATTTATATATCTTGACAGAAACAGCGTTTGCTCCCATGATACGTAAATCAGCAAATCCATCGCTGTAGGAGGTGATTTCACTACCACAGTTAAAAGAAAATGGTGCATGTATGCCCATCATTAGAAGTGGGTGGATGAAGGGCGGTATTCTAATGGTGGGCATACCCACTGATTATGTAAGCGAATCTACACCAAATCTTTTCTAAAATAAAGACCAAGAGTAGATAGCGGCGCTAAACATATATCAAATGCATATGTAACTCTATAGAACTACTCAATAAAAAATAAATAAAATAAAAAATAAAATATGAAAATATAATATCACCAATGGTGTTGAGTGAAACAAATATAACATGTGTATAAAAACAAATTATATAAATAGATCACAAATAATAAGTGCACAAAAAAATGTGTGTAATGATCAGTATAACACTGATTTCTGCAGAAAAAACAATTAGTGAAGACATAAGTCGCATAAAAAGTCCATGCAGCTTTTCACACGATGTGCAAATAAACAGACGTGAAAAACTCTTCCTTTGATCTTCCACCACACCACAGTGATCCGTGTTTTCACTCCCCCAAAAGAAACGCACTCACCGCATCTATCGCCCGCACTTTTGTGACAGGCTAATAAACTTTTGAATTCCACCCAAGAAGGTAAGTGATCAATCCAAAATCCATCTATGTCCGGATCTCTCCATATGTGAAAATAAAGGGATTGCTCCAATAGTGTAAAAACATTTAAATTTTATTCACACCACACTAAAAGTCTCTCCAATAGTCACACTCACATTTGATTAAGTTCAAGCCAGCATAAGTAAAAGTTACCACAGCACAGCACGCTTCACTTCAAATGAACACACGGATAGAGCGTTTGCAGTCACGGCGGACTCGAGGTGTGTACAGGCAGTATCAGATGTTGCTCACCCCCTCCTTCCTGCTCGTGCTCCAAACAACGGGATCGATTTCCTCCAAGGGACTCCTCACATTAGCGTGTTACTAGATCAATTGCCGCTCAGCCACGCCCCCGACATGTTTCGTCATCAGGACTTAATCATAGGGTTGGCTGAGCGGCGTGGCAATCAATCAATTTATACCCTCCCCGTGGCGGCCATACTGCGCATGCGCGATCTCTCTACACCCGCGCATGCGCCCAACACCTGTTGCGCCTGCGCACTCCTCGTGTCCCCGTTCATGCAGTACACAGTCATTTTAAATGGGGCACCCTTCGGCACAGGATCTTATCAAAGCTTGGCAACCACTATCACTCAGTAACGAATGTCTATGGTTACACATGATGCACTATATAGCTGGGGCCGAATCAGCACTCCACTGCCACATAGCGCCACATATCATAAGTTATGTGCCAACATAATCTTAATGGGCGCGGTACTGCATCAATTAACTCTGTATCTGCCGGTCACTATAATGAACATACAAATAATAATATCATGCATTGAATCCGCATAATGGTCCATAGTATTCTTTGGCTGTTGAGGTAAAATTTCCCTCAGGTGCCTATCCCTGCAGAGAATGTGCCAGTGTTTTTTACCTCCTATTCATTTGGGAGGGCTCCAGGGAGTCGGTAATAGGATTTTTGGAATCACTGAATCGCAATGAAAGAAATATAAGGCTGGATTACCAAATAAGCGATGAGTCAGTAAATTTCTTGGATGTCACAATAAATAAGAACTCAAATACCCTCAGTACAAAGGTGTACTTTAAAGTAACAGATCGTAACAGTTACTTATCCATCAGGAGTGGTCATCACCCTGCATGGATAAGGAACATACCTAAAGGGCAAATATTACGTGTTCGGCGTAACTGCACGGAGCTGGAGGATTTCCTCACACAAGCTGATGTGTTAAAGCAAAAGTTCGTTCAGAAAGGTTATGATGGGTACACTATAGATGGAATAATCAATAGTATTGCAAAGATACCGAGAACGGAGTGCTTTAAGAAAAAAGAAATACAACCAGCTCCCAATCAACACCAGGTTGGCTTTATATCAAGCTTTCACTGCCAATATAAGGAGATTGAGAGCATATATAAAAAACACTGGCACATCCTCTGCAGGGATAGGCACCTGAGGGAAATTTTACCTCAACAGCCAAAGTTTATATACAGAAAAGCTCCAAGCTTTGGAGATCAGGTTGTCAAAAAGATTCTGGATCCCCCAGGGGAAGGAAGGCTGAGGATAGACTTAAAAGGCTTCTTCTGTTGTAGAAAGTGTGTGTGCTGCCGAACAGTTAAAATACAGAACAGGGGAGTAACGGAGGTAACTAATAATGATAATGAAACGTTCTCTATTAAAGAGTTCATAACCTGCAATACACCCTTCGTTGTATATTTGATGTGGTGTCCCTGTGGCTTATTCTACATTGGGAGAACTAAGAGGCTATTGAGAATCCGTATAGCAGAACACCTGGCCAATATACGTAAGGGTTTTAGGTATCATAGTGTATCCCTTCATTTTAAAGAGAAACACCAGCAGGACCCCAGCCTTCTACAATTTGTTGGAATTGACGTGGTACACCCAGCCTGGAGGGGTTCCAATAGAGTGAGGGACCTGTCACAGAGGGAGACTAGGTGGATCTTTCTTTTTAAGTGTTTAACGCCTAGGGGGTTAAACATTGAGTTAGACCTGAATTGTTTCATTAATAATTTCTGAGATTTAATTTTAATTTATTTATGGTATATGATGAGATGAGTGAATGATGATAGAGTGGGGAACCAATAGGGTCCCCGCCTCGTTATTTACCTCCCAGTCCCACTCAGGATATTTTAGACATGAAACATTGAGTATTAGTAATGAGGAGTAATATATAATGTTTTTTTGACCCAGTCATTGACTCTGGTTATATATTTATACACGGCTTATATTTATATTCCATTGATATAGACGTTGGTATACTTTTAGGGGTTTTTGAATTATGAACATATTTTAAGAATATTTTAAAAAATATTTTAAATGAGATATTTTAAAATACATATTAATGCACTTTAAATTTTATACATATGGTTCATGTAGAGATATCCAGTCGTCTGGTGGTGTATACTGTCTATAGTGGACAGTATTTATTAACTGGATGCTCCATCCGCAGTTTGTTCCTGATCATTTATGATTTAGTTCTATAATGATTGTTAACTCTCATAATGATTATTAATACTATGGACCATTATGCGGATTCAATGCATGATATTATTATTTGTATGTTCATTATAGTGACCGGCAGATACAGAGTTAATTGATGCAGTACCGCGCCCATTAAGATGATGTTGGCACATAACTTATGATATGTGGCGCTATGTGGCAGTGGAGTGCTGAATCGGCCCCAGCTATATAGTGCATCATGTGTAACTATAGACATTCGTTACTGAGTGATAGTGGTTGCCAAGCTTTGATAAGATCCTGTGCCGAAGGGTGCCCCATTTAAAATGACTGTGTACTGCATGAACGGGGACACGAGGAGTGCGCAGGCGCAACAGGTGTTGGGCGCATGCGCGGGTGTAGAGAGATCGCGCATGCGCAGTATGGCCGCCACGGGGAGGGTATAAATTGATTGATTGCCACGCCGCTCAGCCAACCCTATGATTAAGTCCTGATGACGAAACATGTCGGGCGTGGCTGAGCGGCAATTGATCTAGTAACACGCTAATGTGAGGAGTCCCTTGGAGGAAATCGATCCCGGTATTTGGAGCACGAGCAGGAAGGAGGGGGTGAGCAAAATCTGATACTGCCTGTACACACCTCGAGTCCGCCGTGACTGCAAACGCTCTATCCGTGTGTTCATTTGAAGTGAAGCGTGCTGTGCTGTGGTAACTTTTACTTATGCTGGCTTGAACTTAATCAAATGTGAGTGTGACTATTGGAGAGACTTTTAGTGTGGTGTGAATAAAATTTAAATGTTTTTACACTATTGGAGCAATCCCTTTATTTTCACATATGGAGAGATCCGGACATAGATGGATTTTGGATTGATCACTTACCTTCTTGGGTGGAATTCAAAAGTTTATTAGCCTGTCACGAAAGTGCGGGCGATAGATGCGGTGAGTGCGTTTCTTTTGGGGGAGTGAAAGCACGGATCACTGTGGTGTGGTGGAAGATCAAAGGAAGAGTTTTTCACGTCTGTTTATTTGCACATCGTGTGAAAAGCTGCATGGACTTTTTATGCGACTTATGTCTTCACTAATTGTTTTTTCTGCAGAAATGAGTGTTATACTGATCATTACACACATTTTTTTGTGCACTTATTATTTGTGATCTATTTATATAATTTGTTTTTATACACATGTTATATTTGTTTCACTCAACACCATTGGTGATATTATATTTTCATATTTTATTTTTTATTTTATTTATTTTTTATTGAGTAGTTCTATAGAGTTACATATGCATTTGATATATGTTTAGCGCCGCTATCTACTCTTGGTCTTTATTTTAGAAAAGATTTGGTGTAGATTCGCTTACATTTACCTTTTTAAAGTGGCAGCTATAGTTAAGTAGGTAGATTTTCCTGAGCGCAGTGGATAGGCATTCAAATAGGGGCGGTTGTTTTGGATTCCTATACTTTGTGATATACCCACTGATTAGTCTCTTTTTTTTGTTCAGCCCACAGGCTGCATGAAAAAAAAAAACATTACAATGTATGCCCAACAAGGACCACAACGTACTGGTATGTTGCTGAACTTTGAGTGGTTATACCAGAATGATGCCTGCAGGTTTAGGTATCATCTTGGTATCATTATTTTCAGCCAGCGGTTGGCTTTCATGTCAAAGCAATCCTAGCGGCTAATTAGCCTCTAGACTGCTTTTATAAGCAGTGGGAGGGAACATCCCCCCCTCCCTCTGTCTTCCATGGTTTTCTCGGGCTCTGCTGTCCCAACAGCGGTCCTGAGAATGCTGCCGGTGGTTCCGGCAGTTGACCATAGAGCTGATCAGAGACCAGAATGGCTCCAATCATCTCTATGGCCTAAGAAACCAGAAGCTACGAGCATTTCGTGACTTCGGTTTCGCCGGATATAAAAAGCGCCATTGGGAAATTGGCAAAGCATTTTATCACACCGATCTTGATGTGGTCAGATGCAGAGGAGGAATTTTTTCAAAAAAGAGTACCTGTCACTACCTATTGCTATCATAGGGGATATTTACATTCCCTGAGATAACAATAAAAATGATAAAAAATTAATAAAAGGAAGAGTTTCAAAATATAATAAAAGAGCATAATAAATAATTTTAAAAATGTATAAAAAAAAAAAGCAGGGGGTCCCCCCGTGCTCACGCGCAAAGGCCGACGCAAACATCAGTCTGGTGTCATATGTAAACAGCAATTGCACCATGCATGTGAGGTATCACCGCGTCAGATCGAGGGCAGTAATTTTAGCAGTAGACCTCTTAAATGCTTTTAAAAATGTATGTAGTTTGTCACCGCTGCACGTTTGTGTGCAATTTTAAAGCAGGTCGTGTATGGTATTTATGTACTCGGCATAAAATCATCATTTTTATTTCATCAAACATTTGGGCAATATAGTGTGTTTTAGTGCATTAAAATTTAAAAAAGTGTGTTTTTTTCCAAGAAATGTTATTTAAAAAATCGCTGCGCAAATACTGTATGAAAAAAAAATTGCAACACCCAATTTATATATAATGTTTGGGGGTTCAAAGTAATTTTCTTGTAAAAAATATATTTTTGAATGTAAACAAAAAGTGTCAGAAAGGACTTTGTCTTCAAGTGGTTAGAAGAGTGGGTGATGTGTGACATAAGCTTCTAAATGTTGTGCATAAAATGCCAAGGACAGTTCAAACCCCCCCCCCCCCCCCAAAAAAATGACCCCTTTTTGGAGAGTAGACACCCCAAGCTATTTTCTGATAGGCATGTTGCGTCCAGGGAATATTTTATATTTTGTCACAAGTTTCGGGAAAATTACACTTTTTTTTGCACAAAGTTGTCACTAAATGATATATTGTTCAAACATGGCATGGTTATATGTGGTATTACACCCTAAAATGCCTTCTGCTGCTTCTCCTGAGTACAGGGATACCTCATGTGTGAGAATTTTTGGGAGCCTAGCCGCGTACAGGACCCCGAAAATCAATCACCACCTTCAGGATTTCTAAGGGTGTAAATTTTTGATTTCACTCATCACTACCTATCACAGTTATGGGACTTTGAGTGAGGTGGGAGAGATTTAGGCACACGTTCACAAAGAAATGTGATAAAGTCAATTTATTAATCACATACTGCTGTATGACCAGTTGGGAACAGCAATAAAATGGAAAATTGTATACTTACCTTTCCGTAATTTTCCTTTCCTGACGCATCTTCATGGCAGCACACACTGGGTTGTGACTCCGCCCCCACAACCTGACAGGATTGGATAGCTATAAAGTTGAAGGGGAGATCCCCCGCTGTATTCTCTGTATATATCATCACAAAAACGGGGTGGGAAATTGTGTGCTGCCATGAAGATGCGTCAGGAAAGGAAAATTACGGAAAGGTAAGTATACAATTTTCCGTTTTCCTGACGCCTTCATGGCAGCACACACTGGGAAATAACTCGCCAGTCGGGTGGGTGCAAGAAAAATAATGTTTATTCCTATAATGCGGAAGAATTGGCTCTAACAACGGATCTTCCGAAGTCTGACATGGTCAAATGGGCAGAATCTACTTTGTAGTGAGAAATGAAAGTATGTCTGGAAGACCACGTTGCTGCTCTGCATATTGTCTCTGGTGATACCCTGCAATATGCTGCCCAGGAGGTAGCCACTGCCCTAGTAGAATGAGCCTTGACATCTTCAGGAATCGTCAGGTGCTGAGTGGAATATGCCTTCTTAATGGCTTTGACTAGCCAGGACGAAATAGTCCGTGAAGAGGCTGCTTGCCCGCGTCTGGTTCCATAGGGAATGATCATGAGGGATTCCGTCTTCCTAAAGGAGGTGGTAGCTGCCAAGTATTTAGAGATCGTTGTTTTGACATCCAACGGATGCGTTTCACCCTGATCGTTGGTGAAAGATGGCAGAATGATGTCTTGGTTGTAATGAAAGGAAGTTACCACTTTAGGTGTGAAGCGCTCTGATGGTCTTAGAACTACTCCGTCGGGTAGAAAGACTAAGTGGGGTTCCGAGATCATTAGTGCTTGTATCTCTGACACTCTCTTAGCCGATGTTATTGCTATGAGGAATGATAGCTTCAAGGTCAGGTCCCAAAGAGATATGGTTTCAAATGGAATAAACGGAGGGTTGGAAAGAGCGTGGAGAACTACTGATAGGTCCCATGACGGAAAAACTGGTTTTCTGGGGGGTTTTATCTTCAGGCAGGCTTTTAGGAACTGTATTACCAGTGGGTGGAATGCCCACCTAGTTCCCGTCTTTGCTGACAGAGCCGACACTTGTACTTTAAGGGTACTTGAGCTTAGGCCTTTGCTTACCCCTGACTGGAGAAACTCTAGAATTTGGTAAGGTTCTGGAGAGAGGTAGTTCCACCCTTTCTGTTGTGCCAAGGAGCAGAATCTCTCCCAAACCCTCGTATAGATGGTATTGGTAGATACCTTCCGGGCTTGCATCATGGTTGATATGACCTCTTGTGAACAGCCTTGTGCCCTTAGCCTAACCCTCTCAACCTCCAGGCCATCAGATGTAATCTCTCTGGTGCTGGGTGAAGGAACTGCCCCTGAGATAGAAGGTCCGGGATCATTGGAAGAGGAATTGGAGGTTGAAGGCTGAGTTGTAGGAGGGTCGTGAACCACGGTCTTCTCGGCCACATCGGGATTACTGCTATTACTGTTACCGACGATCTCCGAAGTCTGGACAGGAACCTCGCAATCAACGGGGTTGGAGGAAATATGTACCCCAACTTGAAGTCCCATGGGTGGATCAGGCAGTCTATCCCCTCTGCTGATGGAAATGAGCCCCTCGTCAGGAACCTGTGGCACTTGGTGTTCATTGGAGTGGCCGCCAGGTCTATTTCTGGCATTCCCCAGGCTTCTGTCAGGAGAGAGAATGCTTGCGGACTCAAGGACCACTCGTTGTTGGACAACGTTTCCCGACTTAGGTAGTCGGCTAGCATATTCTGGGCCGCTGGAACGTACACTGCCTTCAGACTTGCCAGGTGTATTTGAGCCCATTCTAGAATGGGTCGGACTTCTTCCATCAGGGTGGTACTCCTGGTACCTCCTTGCTTCTGAATGTAGGACACTGCTACCTTGTTGTCCATCCTGATCAGCACATCCTCCCCCTCTAGTAGCGGTGTAAATGCCCTTAATGCATGGAAGGCTGCCCTGAGTTCCAGGATATTCGAAACTATCCCCTGAGCCTGAAAGGGCCATCGGCCTTGGGCTGCCCGATCTTGAAAGTGGGCTCCCCAACCGCTCTGGCAAGCATCCGAGGTGATGACTTTGGGATCTGGAGGGATTATGGGCTTGTATTTCCTGAGGTTGCCTTGACGCGTCCACCACCATACTGATCGCTTCACTGCTCCGGATATAGAGATGGTCTGATGCATCGACACTCCATCCCACTGCCTGAGAAATGAGTTCTGCAGGGTTATCATATGCCACTGTGCCCATTGTACCATTGGTATGGTTGCGGACATGGATCCCAGAATGCTCAGACAGGCTCTGGCAGGTAGGTGATTGGTGGAAAGTAGTCTCTGCATTTTCTGAATTAGAGGCTGTATTTTCTCCTGCGGGAGCTGTATCCTGTTCGTCTTGGTGTTTAAATCTGCTCCCAGGAAAACCATATTTTGGGTGGGTTGTAGACTGCTCTTTTTCCAGTTGATTATCCAACCAAATTTCTGGAGGGTTGCGAGTAGAACTTCTCGGTGGTGAATCAGCGTCTCCTGATCCTCTGCTAACAGTAGGATGTCGTCCAGGTAATGGTGAATGCGTAACCCCTTTTGTCTGAGGAGTGCTACCAAGGGTAGTAGAACCTTTGTAAATGTTCTGGGTGCTGAGGAGATGCCGAATGGGAGGCACTGGAACTGAAAATGGCCTTGGTTTATGGCAAACCGGAGGAATTTTTGAAAAACTGGATGGATTGGTATGTGCAGATAAGCGTCTGATAAATCGATTGAAAGCATCCAATCTCCCAGATTCACTGCCAGTAATATGGACTGGAGACTTTCCATCTTGAAGGCCTCGACCTGTATTCCCTTGTTGAGTCTTTTGAGGTCCAACACAGGGCGTAGATCCCCTGTCTTCTTCTTTACCAAGAATAGGGGGGAGTAGAAACCTCTCCCCCTTTGACATGCTGGGACCTCCAGTATTGCCCCCTTCTGCTTCAGTTCCGCCACATACTTTATTAACAGGCTTCTTCTGAGTGGTGAGGATGGTTGTTTGGTTGCCTGGAAGTGATTTCCCGGAGGTCTGTTTATGAACCTCCACCTGTGTCCGAACTTTATTGTGGACAATGTCCATGAATCCTCTATGTGACTTGACCAGATTTGGGAGAAGTTTCTTAGCCTGGCGCCCACCTGACTGTTCCCTGGAGCCGAATGGGCAGGCGAGACTTCAAAACGATTTCTGTTGATCCCCTGCCGGGGTGGACTTGATTTTCTGCATTCTAAGAAAAGCCGGCTTTGTGTTCTTCCAGTCCCTCCTAAATTCCCTACCAGGGCGGTAGGATCTGGCCTCTCTGTACTTATTCGGAAGGTTACGCCTGAACGCTGGTCCCTTCTGTGCCTTGGGTCTCCTATCGGAGGGAATTAACCCTGACTTTCCCCCCGTTACTTTGGAGATAGCAGAGTCCAATTTGGTTCCAAACAGATTTGCGCCATCATACGGGATCCTGCACCAGTTCAGTTTAGATGCCGTATCAGCCATCCATGGTTTGAGCCATAGGGCTCTCCTTGCTGTAACTGATGCCAGCATCGTCCTGGCTGACGATCTTATGACGTCTACAGACGCCTCTGCTACGAAATCCCCTGCCAATCTGATTTCCTGTAGGGAGGAAATTATCTTCTCCATCTCGACGCCATCCTGCAGGTCTTTCTCCACCTTAGATGTCCATCCCGAGATGGCTCTTCCTACCGCTGCTGTAGCTATTGCAGGTTTGCAGGCACCCCCGGCTGTGGAGTAGGCCTTCTTTAACTCCAGGTCCATCTTCCTATCGAGCACATCCCGAAAGGATACCGCATCCTCAATTGGTAGGGTGACGTGGCGGGCGAGACGCATCAAGGAGGCGTCAACGGTAGGTGCGTTGGTCAATGGGTTTATTTTTGATTCCTTCAAGGGATACATCTTGGCCAACCTGTTGGTCAGACTAGATCGTTTATCAGACCTTTCCCATTCATCCTTTATGAGATCTTCGAGCTCCTCTATAAAAGGAAAGGTTTCCGGATCCCTCTTTAAGTTTGGAAAATATTTCCGAACCTTTTGGGGTTCTGCCTTGTCATCTTCCCAGCCGATCGCCTCTTTGACTGATTTGGCGAAAGGCTCCACCAGGGAAAAATCGAACCCTGCTGAGACGTCTTGGACCTCGTCCTCAGAACTGGGGAAATCCGAGGCCTGGGCGTGAAGTAGTTCCGCCGAGGATGTACTGGGTGCAGCTTTGTCCATTAGTGGTGCTGTGGTTTCCAGTAGTGACTCCCGCACTGACTCTCTTATGAGCTCTGTCGCCATCCTTGCATCTGCTTCCTTCTCTGTAGTGGCCTCGTTGAAGCAAGAGTGGCAAGCAAGTTTTCCCGGTAGTGCCGGGGCGCCGCATACCCAGCAGGCATTGGCTGCGGGACGGGTGTGGCGGCTTCGGTGATGCGAGGAGGGGGACCTCCTGCGATTTGACCTGCTGCGGCGGGAGCGATGCCGTGAGTAGCTTCGCCGTGAGCGGCTGCGCCGGTGGCGTGAAGGAGATCTTGAACGGCTCCTGCGGGACCTCCTACTTGAGGTATGGCTTGACCTTTTCCCATGCCGGGAACTGGTGGTCCGTGATCTCGCCGGGCTGCCAAGAGAAATGCAGCATTTTAGCGATCTGGCACTCTTTTTTCTCCCCTTCAATACTTACCCACTTTCGGTCCAGCCTCTTACCTAGTTTGCTGATGGTGGTCTGCGTGGGCAGTGGGCTCCATAGGGAGAAAAGGAAGGAGACAGGGCAGTCTGGGAAAAGATAAAATAAACGTACATATAGTTTTTTTTTTTTACACCTATACATATACATATATATATATACACATATACACATGTATACATACCCATATATACGCATACATACACACTTCTAATTTGCTTTTTTTTTTTTTATTAATTATTTAATTTATTTAAGTATTTGCACATACATACATACTTTTGCACTTTGTTAATTAGGGCTCTAGGAGATTTACCCAGATAGGGGCTTACCTTGAGTCTTTAGCAGTCTTGTTTGATTGCAGAGCAGTAAGTTTTCTGTTCTTTCCAGCATGCAGAGTTTGCACAGGGATTTCCCATTTAGAATTTCCGTTTTTAAATCTGGCGCCATTCCGGCGCCTAAATGACGTTTCCGCGCATGCGCAGATGCGTCCCGAGTGCCCCTGCGCCATCTTGGATCAGGGCATAATACACCTGGAGTATAGCGGTGTTTCCCGACCCTGTAATGCGCATGGGCGATGCGGGGATGCGGCGGTTCACCCCCCCACGCTGAGCCACAGGACAACAAGGGTCAGCCAGCCCAGATGTAAGTACATACACATTGTTTAATAATCGGCCACACCGGACTGCTGTACCTCTAAGCCTTCATGCTGCACATACTATATCTGGGGAATTAGACTTAACCCATGCATAGTCAAACCACAGGAATGTAAGTACATACACAGGAAAGGAGAAGGTAAAGATAAGGGAGCCCACTGCAAAATTAAAGCTTCTTTAAAGCTTATTTTTACTTGCCGGAATCCTCGACGCCCCCTGAGACCACCAGAATGGGGGTTCCCTCCATAGAAGCTCCTTTAGAGACTGTACAGGAGGGACTTCCAAACAGGAGAGGCTTGAACCTGCTGGGGCGATTGCGGTAAGAGGCTTATTTCATCTGTAGGAGAAATGTCCGTCCAACCTGTTCAGGTGAGGAAAAAAAGGAGAATACAGCGGGGGATCTCCCCTTCAACTTTATAGCTATCCAATCCTGTCAGGTTGTGGGGGCGGAGTCACAACCCAGTGTGTGCTGCCATGAAGGCGTCAGGAAATGTGCGTTACCCGGCATAGTAGCCAAGTCAACAGCAGAAATACAAGTAAAAAATAATAATTAATAAATAACAGTACACTACATTTCATATACATCCATAGAGCAGTAAAATTCATCACGAATAGCTGAATCAGTTGATACATGTACATAACATGAGGTAGAAAGTTGTACATACATAATAAAAACAATGTGTGAGCCAAAATCCACACAACAAAAATACCCAACAATATAAACATGTAAGGAGCATTCGTAGTGCCCCAGCAGGAAATTCCCAGCCATGTGAGTATATAAAAAGCATCGATGGTGCCCTACACATTTCGCGAGTCTGTGCTCGTTCTTCAGGGGCAGATGCATATTTGTTTAATCTGAAACAAGAGATAGTGAATAAATGGGTATATGTTGGTAATTGGAATCATGAAGGCAGAAGGGAAGATAGTAAATGGCAGAGAGGGTCAACGAGAAAGAGACCCCATACTCACCAAACCACTGGGCTAGGTCACCAAACGTTAATGTCATGATGGCGGCAATAGATGTCCAGCTCGGGAGCTGAGGGGACACAGTGAATGGATACTGCAGCAGGGGACACCGGAAAGAAGGGCATGGACTGGAGCAGGCATTCGGTTAAAGGTCTAGGATATCTCCAAGGATGTATCTAAAAGAATGAAATTAATATAGAGAAGCAAAGGGCTTAACAAAGAAGGTGGAAACACCTAGGGACCATAGATGACCTAGCCCAGTGGTTTGGTGAGTATGGGGTCTCTTTCTCGTTGACCCCCTCTGCCATTTACTATCTTCCCTCCTGCCTTCATGATTCCAATTACCAACATATACCCATTTATTCACTATCTCTTGTTTCAGATTAAACAAATATGCATCTGCCCCTGAAGAGCGAGCACAGACTTGTGAAACGCGTAGGGAACCATTTATTTATTATTTTTGACTTGTATTTCTGCTGTTGACTTGGCTACTATGCCAGGTAACGCACATTTATTGCTGTTCCCAACTGGTCATACAGCAGTATGTGATTAATAAATTGACTTTATCACATTTCTTTGTGAACTTGTGCCTAAATCTCTCCCACCTCACTCAAAGTCCCATGGCGATTTCTCCTTTTTCTATGTATTTCAGGGATGGAGTTGGTAGAGTGGTTATGACAGTCCTTATTCCCCTTTTCTCTGTATCACAGTTATGGAGGCCCTGAAATGTCCAGATAGCACAAAATTCCAGAAAATGTACCCTAGTTTGTAGATGCTATAACTTTTGCGCAAACCAATAAATATACGCTTATTAAAAAAATTTTTTACCAAAGATATGTGGCTGAATACATTTTCGCCTAAACTTATGACTAAAATTGAGTTTATAAAAAAAATTGTATAACTAAAAGTAGAAAAATATAATTTTTTCCCAAATACCATCAAAATAAATCTCTATTTGTGGGAAAAAAAGGACGCAAATCTTGTTTGCGTACAACATTGCCTGACCGCGCAATTACCAGTTAAAACAGTGCAGTGCCAAATTGTAAAAAGTCCCCTGGTCATTGAGCTGCCAAATCCTCCAGGGCTGAAGTGGTTAAGAATTGCAACAGTTTTATTGTATTCTATGGAAAATCTAGTAACAAAATTAACTTTATTAAGTGGTCTTGCATAGCAAGACAAATTACTGTTATCTCACATATATATTATTCTTATTATTGCCAAATTTACCACCCTAACTCCTCCCACAGCTTTTACACTACATAGACAGAAATATACCGAAATGTGCGGATTGTTCCCGATTGGTGTGCTATTACTTTGTGGAACGTTTGCAGTGGGAGGTGACAAAAGCTCTGAGGAGAATTATAGCTCCTCCCACACAGCTCTGAGGGGAATTATAGCTCCTCCCACACAGCTCTGAGGGGAATTACAGTTACTCAAGCGACTCCACCCAATTACAAAAAAAAATTTTTTTTCTAAAATGATTTTGTTTTTCAAAATTATATATTTTTTTCTAAAATGTATTTTTTTTTCAAAAGTGTTAAAAATCTTAATATTTTAAAAAGTATAAATAGTAGTTTTCAAAAATGATTTTTTTTTCAAAAAATTTTTATTTTTTTTAAATTAAAGAATTTTTTCAAAAATGATTATTTTTTTTCCAAAATGATTATTTTTTTTTTCAAAATGATTTTTTTTCTAAAATTATATTTTTTTTTCTAAAATTATAATTTTTTTTTCAATTTTTTTTTCTAAAATGATTTTGTTTTTCAAAATTATATATATTTTTTTCTAAAACAATTTTTTATTTCAAAATATTTTTTTTTTCAAAAATATTTTTTTTTTCAAAAATATTTTTTTTTCAAAAATATTTTTTTTTCAAAATTGATTAGTTTTATTTTTTTTCAAAAATGATTTTATATTTTTTTCCAAAATTATTTTATTTTTTTTCAAAAATTATTTTATTTTTTTTCAAAAATTATTATTTTATTTTTTTCAAAAATTATTTTATTTTTTTTCAAAAATTATTTTATTTTTTTTTTCAAAAATTTTTTTTTTCTTGCCTCCACCTACTGGAGTGGGCGGAATAACTGGGTGGAGTATAAATCATAAACAGAGCTGACAGAGCCCCGGGAATGATTGCGGACACCACAGCGACTTCCCGGGGCTAATTCTCTGGCGTTTGAAGGTAGGAGCAATCCCTTATGATAGGGATATGTGGGTTTTGTCTATCTGAGGTCTGAATGTATTTTTCTTATTGCTACAATACAGGTATCTGTTTATTGTGTACTATAGATGCTTCACTGCCCCCTAGTGGCCAGCCCGCTCATGTTAGGTAGGTTCTAAAAATACATCCTTTTGTATTTTTGAATTTGTTGAAGAGAGTAAGCATAGGCAGCGAGTTTGACCTGTCCCTTCTGTCTGTTTTCTGTGTTTACAGCCCTTCTAAATCTGAGCCACAACCTAGTGCCTATAGACGCAGTGGGTCGTCAAAATCGCACCACCACAAATCCTCCTCAAAGTCCAGCCACCATAGGTCCGCCAGGTCGGAACAGCGTGACAGAGATTATTCTCGCCCCCCTGTGGCTCACTCCAGCAAGAGGCCAGAGAAATCATGTTGGGGGTGCAGGATGCCCGTGCCAGCTGATAAATCCCTATGTGACCATTGTTTCACCAAGGCAGCGGATGAAAGAGACGGCGCTGATCAGCGCTTAGAATCAATGGTGAGGCGAGTGGTAAAGGAATCCCTGCAGGAAAGGGAAGCCCAACAGCCTTGTGAATCCCCATCTGACCCATTAGATCCTACAGTGGGAGAGGGGTTACTACAAGAGACATGGGAATCATCCCAGCCTAGCCGCCACTCAGCTCCTGTCTCAGACAGTGAATCGGATCCGGAGATCCAGGATTAGGGTTTGATTATGGTCTGGTTCCCTCCCTGGTCAAGGCGGTGAGAGAGGCTCTGAAGTGGGAAGATCCTATCACTTCCCCCCGCAAAGCAAAGGAAATTTTTTAAGCAGCTCAATAAGGAGCGCCAATTTTTTCCGTTTCTGTCCGAATTGGGTGATATTATTTCAGAGGAATGGAGCAAGATGGACAAAAAGAGTTCCATGCAATCTAAAATCCTTAAACTATACCCTTTTAAGGAAGAAGATGTGAAACACCTGGAGTCAGCTCCACTGGTGGACGCAGCGCTTATGCGTTTGGTGAGATATGTGACTCTTCCCTTAGAAGATACTGTGTCATTCAAGGATCCTTTAGAGAGACGGATCGATTCAGATCTGAAGAGAATCTATTTGACGTCAGGGATGGCGTGCAAACCAGTGCTTGCGATTGCAGCAGTTTCAAAAGCCATAGAATTCTGGGCCGACAGCATTGAAGAATACCTGAGAGGCATTTCATTGGACACGGCTAAAGATTCCCCTATTCAGGAGATTAGGATGGCTTCGGCCTTTCTGGGGGAGGCATCCATCGATGTCATTCGCCTGATGTCTCGGGATATGCTGGCAGCCGTTTCGGCACGCCGTGCGTTGTGGCTCCGTCCGTGGCTCGCAGACCCTGCATCTAAGCAGGCTTGGTGCCGCATCCCCTTTGAAGGGTCCTCATTATTCGGCAATAAGCTTGATTCTGCCATATCCCGGGCCACAGGTGGGAAATCTGGTTTTCTCCCTCAGGATAGGCGTCCTCAAAACCAAAGACGCTCTTTTCCGAGAAGGCAGAATGCGGATCGTGCCAGGGATGCACGCAGCTACAAACCCGGCCGGGAATTTTCCAGGACATGGAGGTCCAGGCAGTCTTCTTTTAAGAAGGCCTCTAAAGGTGGTTCCTCCGGGAACCAGGACTCTGGGAAGTCTTTTTGAAATTGGGCCCGCTCAAACATGTCGGGTGGGGGCTCGTCTTCTCCACTTCAAACATGTTTGGGCGGCCTCAATTCGGGACTATTGGACCGTAAAGAAGGTGTCGTCTGGTCACAAGTGGGTCTTCAGCAACACTCCAAAACTCAGATTTATCCATACTACTCTTCCAGGCTCAGAAGAGAAAAGACAGGTCCTATTGACCTATGTGAGCTGTTTATTGGAACAAGGCGCAGTCGTACCCGTCCCAGAGGAAGAAAGGGGCGAAGGCATGTATTCACCCTTGTTTTTGGTGCAGAAGAAAAACGGCACATGGAGGCCAGTAATAGACCTGACCCATCTCAACTCCTTCATCCGCAAGGAAAAATTCAAGATGGAGTCCCTGCTTACCATACAACAGTCAGTACACCTTGGAGACTGGTTAATATCAATCGACCTGAAAGACGCATATTTTCACGTGCCTGTGACAAAGGACTTCCACAAATTCCTCCGCTTCGCGGTAGGCAACCAACACCTACAGTTCACATGTCTACCCTTCGGGTTAACCACGTCACCCTGGGTCTTTTCCAAGGTGCTATTGGCGGTAGTGGCTCTTCTCAGGGTCAAGGGTGTTCGTCTCCACCACTACCTGGACGACTTGCTTTTACTATCTCAGAGCAAGGATCAGCTATTAGATCACAAAGAGGTTGTCATCTCTACCCTGCAAGAGTTCGGGTGGCTCCTGAATTTAGAGAAAAGTCAGCTGGAGCCGTCTCAGTCCCTTGTGTTCTTGGGCGCTCAATTCAACACCGTGGAGGGTACCATCTCCCTCCCAGAGGAGAAAATCGTGGTGATCCGAGACAGGATTCATGCAGCTCTTGGATCTTCTCACCTTTCTGCTCTCCAGTGCCTGAAAATAATTGGCACAATGACAGCAACCATTCCCATGGTGAAGTGGGCCCAGTGGCATACTCGTCTCTTTCAGAAGGGGTTTCTGCATCAATGGAACTCTGTCAACCAGAATCAGCACATCCTTCTTACCCCATCTATGAGGACATCTCTCCTCTGGTGGCTTCAAGGGAAGAATCTGCGCTACCATCATTCGATTATCCCCATCTCATGGATCACGGTGACCTCAGATGCCAGCAACCAAGGTTGGGGCGCTCATTGCCTTTCGGAGGTGGCTCAGGGCAGGTGGACATTCCAGTCTCAAGGAGTCGTTTCCAACATTCTGGAACTGAGGGCAGCCTTTCAGGCACTCCTATCCTTTCGCCATCTAGTGTTGAACTCTTCCGTCATGCTAAGGTTGGACAACACAACCGCAGTGGCATAAATAAGGAAACAAGGCGGAACGCACAGCTGGTCCCTGTTACAAGAAGTGGAGCCGATAATGAGTTGGGCTCAAAAGAACTTAGCCAACATCTCGGCAGTGTACATCCCAGGGGTCCAGAATGTGCAAGCAGACTTCTTGTCTCGGGTCGAGTTGGACAACAACGAGTGGTCCCTTCACAGAGAGGTTTTCGAGTGGCTCCTAACACTGGGAGTATCTCCGGAAGTCGATATGTTCGCCTCCCCGTGCAATTTCAAGATGCCGAAGTACTTTGCGAGGTTCAGGGACCCTCAGGCGTTCGGGATAGATGCTCTCACGACCAGTTGGGATTTCCAGAGGGCCTATGCCTTCCCCCCAGTCCCGGTGATTCTACAGTTTCTGCGCAGGCTCAGAACAGAAAAAGTGGAGATCATTGCGGTCATTCCATTCTGGCCCAACAGGCCGTGGTTTCCTCTGCTGCTGCTCCTCAGCGATCAAGACCCAATTCCCCTGCCTCTCAGGCCGGATCTATTGTCTCAAGGCAAGACGTTACACCCGTGCCCATCTTGTCTACACCTCAAGGTGTGGTTCTTGAGAGGGGAAGGCTAGAAGCTCTTGGTTGCCCTTCTTAATGCTAGACGAAGAAGCACTAATAGGGTGTATGAGCGTATTTGGTCCAGGTTTGCTGTACACATGTCATCAAGAGAAAACTTGTGTAACTCTCCAGCGGTTCATGATATTCTGAGCTTTCTTCAATCCGGACTGGATTTATCTCTCGGCTCGTTAAGAGTGCAAGTGTCAGCCATCTCAGCCTTCACGGGAGTCTCATGGGCGAATCACGCCTTAGTTCGGCAGTTCTTTAAGGGTGCCATTAGGCTCAGACCACAAAGAAGACCCAGGTTTCCCAAATGGGACCTTCCATTAGTTCTGGATTTTCTGTCAAATCTTGGGAAAGATTCAGCTCAACCTTTGTCTGTTAAGGATCTTACTCTGAAGACTATCTTCCTAGTGGCGATAACGTCAGCGAAAAGGGTATCAGAGATCAGGAATCTGGGTTCAGAGGAACCTTTTCTGACCTTTTTTTGAAGACAGAGTGGTGCTGATTCCAATGTTAGGGTCAAACCCAAAAGTGACCACAGTCTTCCATGAGAATCAGGAGATTGTACTCCCTACCTTCAAGACATCAGATGACCAAGAGATCCATCCTCTTGATGTAGGCCACACCTTAAAACAATATCTGGAGGCAACAGCTCCCTTCAGGCAAACGGAATTCCTCTTCATTCTTCTTCACGGCAAGAATAAAGGGATGCGAGCGTCAGTTAGGTCAATTTCTGCTTGGATTGTGCAGACCATTCAAAGGGCATACAGAGCAAAGGGCTTGGCTCCTCCTGAGGCAGTGACGGCTCATTCAACCCGGAGCATCTCGACCTCGTGGGCGGCTTCTCGGCATGTGGCGCCTGATGTTATTTGTAGAGCGGCCTCTTGGTCCACAATTAATACTTTTCTTTCTCACTATTGCGTTGAACCAGCTGCGCTGTCTTCTATTAATTTTGGTCTACAAGTTTTGTCGGTAGACAATGTTAAATAAATTTTGGTTTCTTTGCTCAACATTTTGCCCACCCGGGTGTGTTTGGCGAGTTATTTCCCACACATATGCTGCCATGGAGCCTGTCAGGAAAACAGAAAATTTATATCAAATACTTACCGTAATTTTCCTTTCCTGGCTCCATGGCAGCAGGAGTTCCCTCCCAAATGTCTGGAGTAGGCTAGTTACGGAACACGGATAGCAGCCAGGAGCAAAGATTTATGGGAGAGGGGTCCTATTGGGTAGTTATGGAGGCGGGGCCAACCCACACGTATGCTGCCATGGAGCCTATCAGGAAAGGAAAATTACGGTAAGTATTTGATATAAATTTTCCGTTTTTTCATTTTTATTTTATAATTTTTTTCACAATGCTTTTTTGGGGAATTGAATTGTGTCAGTAATTTTTTTAATTTTTTTTTTAATTTTTTTTTTCATTTATATTCTGTTATTTTTTTTTTAAAATGTATAATTTTTTTCACATTTCTTTTTTTTGGGCGTGAACAATGTCAGCATTTTTTGTTTTTTATTTATTAAATGTTTTCACAGTGCTTTTGGGAGGGCGTAGTGGAGGGTGTCTTTAGGGAAGTCAGCAGTGTCAGTACAGCAATGGACAGTGTCAAAATTATTTACATTTTTGTTTATTTTTTATGTATTATTTATTTTTTTTATAATTTAATATTGGTAATTTTTTTCACAATGCTTTTTGGGGGAAGGGGGTTAGGACAGTGTATAGTTTCAATAGCGCAATGGACCGTGCCATTTTTAAAAAACATTTTAAGCTTTTTATTTTGAATTATTATTTACAATTTCTTTTTTTTTTGCATAATTAGTTTTAACATTATTTTTATTTTATTTTTTAGGGGGAAGGTGTAGACGGTGACAGTAATTTTTATTTTACCTCTTGTTATTATTTACAATTTAGTGTTTTCATATTTTTTACATTGTTTTTTAACCACTTGCCTACCAGGCACGAACACCTCCTTCCTGACCAAGCCATTTTTCAGCTTTCAGCGCTGTCGCATTTTGAATGACAATTGCGCGGTCATGCAACGCTGTACCAAAATAAATTTTTTCCCCACAGATAGAGCTTTATTTTGGTGGTATTTGATCACCTCTGCATTATTTATTTATTGAGCTATAAACAAAAGAAGAGGGACAAGTTTGAAAAAACATAATATTTTTTACTTTTTATTATAATAAATATCCAATTTTTTTATTTTTTTTTAACAAATTTTTTCCTCAGTTTAGGCCGATACGTATTCTTCTACATATTTTTGTTAAAAAAAAATTGCAATAAGCGTATTGATTGGTTTGCGCAAAAGTTATAGCGTCTACAAATAGGGGATAGATATATGACATTTTTATTATTATTTTTTTTTACTAGTAATGGCGGCGATCTGCGATTTTTATCGTGACTGCGACATTGCGGCGGACATATCGGACACTTTTGACACATTTTTGGGACCATTCACATTTATACAGCGATTCGTGCTATAAAAATGCATTGATTACTGTATAAATGTGACTGGCAGGGAAGGGGTTAACACTAGGGGGCGCTGCAGGGGTTAATATGTTCCCTATATGAGTGATTCTAACTGTGGGGGGAGGGGACTGACTGGAGGAGGGGACCGATCGGTGTCCCTATGTACAAGGGACACACCATCGGTCTCCTCTCCAGTGACAGGACGTGGATCTGTGTGTTTACATACACAGATCCACATCCTGCTCGGTTACTGGGCAATCGCGGGTGCCCGGCGGACATCGCGGCCACCGGGCACGCGCATCGGGTCCCCAGCGACGCGAAGCGCGCACGCACCCCCTAGTGCCCAAAATGGTAGCGCCGTCATATGACGGCAGCCCGCCACAAGAGCCGCACCGCTCCGCCGTCTTTTGACAGTGGGCGGTCGGCAAGCAGTTAATCAGCCCTGTTGGGTGAGATTTGGTTTACTGAAGGCCCGTACACACGGTCGGACTTTTTGACAACCAACATGCAAATTAGGTGGTTTGGACCAACATCCGACCGTGTGTACGCTCCATCGGACCAACTTTTTCCAGGTTGCATCGGACTTTTGTTGGCTGTGCGAACGGACCAACTTTCTGCCAACAAAAGTCCGAAGGACAAAAGTCCGAACGTGTGTATGCAGTACCAACTGACTTTTGTCCACAGTACAAACACGCATGCTCAGAACCAATGCAAAAGATCAGACAACAATATAGAAGTTGACCAAAGGTGGCGCTGGAGTATTCGAACGTCCTCTTTTGAAGTGTCGTCAGTACGTTGAAACGTCACTACGTTCGTGTTGGTTGTCTCAAAAGTCCGACCGTGTGTATGCAGTACCAACTTGAGGGCCAACGCCCTTTGGACAAAAGTCCAAGGGAAAGTTGGTCCACGGTCCGACCGTGTGTATGGGGCTTTAGGCCTACATGCTTACTTCAACAGGTGTTCTCTTTACTGGGGGAGGGGTCAGGCCAACAGCTTGAAGCAATGGGAGTGGGGGAGGGGTTATGAAATAAAACATTTCCCCTACATATAGGAATCAGCTGACAGGAGAGGGAGTGGGGGAGGGGTGTGTCAGAACTTCTCTATACAGAAGACTCAGATTACATCAGAGGGGGAGGTGCAGAGAGAGGGGGTGTAAACACTTTTGTACACAGAATAGCTCAGAACAGAGAGAATGGGGGAGGGGTCAGGTTAAAAAATAATAATAATTTAAAAAAAAAATTATTAAGCAAAAAAAATCTTTTTTTCCCCAGAAATTGTAACTTTTCTAGTTAAAGTGGAGGGCCACCCTGAAAAAAAAAACTTTCAAAAAATGTTAATAAAAAAAAAAAAAATGTTTTTTTTTACTTACCAGAAATGGCTGTTGCTAGGCAGATCGTCCTAATCTGCCTCTTTCTGTTCCGCGGCGCTGTTCTCTCTTCTGCTCCGAGCGCCGCCTTCTAGTAAATGGGGCGCGGTGTGTTATGGGAACTGTGTCCCACAACACATCGCATTCCCCATTCACAAAGCGCCACGCGACGACTTGCACATACGCAGTAGGCCGCGCGACGACTCGCGCATGCGCAGCATCGCTGCCGTTTCCCTTACTGAGGATGGCGGCGCTGGGACCGGAGCGCCGAGGGACATCTCGGCCTCCACGACCGACATCGCGGGTGCCCTGGGAGGGTAAGTGTACTTATTAAAAGTCAGCAGCTACTTTTTTTTTTGCTTTAAGTGTTCTTGTATAGCAAGACCACTTATTGTTATCTCACATATATATTATTATTCTTATCATAGCCAAATTTACCACCCTAACTCCTCCCACAGCTTTTACGCTACATATACCGAATATATACCGAAACTTGCAGATTGTTCCTGAATGGTGTGCTATTACTTTGTGGAACGTTTCGCCGAATGGTTCACGAAATATCGTAGTTTTTGCTGCGAAATTTGTCCCATAGGAATGGACGGAGAAATGTTCAAAACTAGAGTGGGAGGTGACAAAAGCTCTGAGGAGAATTATAGCTCCTCCCACACTGCTCTGAGGGGAATTATAGCTCCTCCCACACAGCTCTGAGGAGAATTATAGCTCCTCCCACACAGATCTGAGGAGAATTATAGAATTATAATTATGAAAAAAAAATTCTAATTTTAGAAAAATAAATAAAAATAATAATTTTTGAAAAACAAATAAATCATTTAAAAAAAAAAAAAAAAGTTTAGTTACTCAAGCCACTCCACCGTTACTCCGCCCATTCCAGTAGGTGGAGGCAAGAACACGTCACACAATTTCCCCAGAAATTGTAGCTTTTCTAGTTATTATTCTTATTATAGAGTGGGAGGTGACAAAAGCTGACAACCCCATGATCAGCCAAAACATTATGACCCCCCCATGATCAACCAAAACGTTATGACCACCCCATGAAAAAAAAAAAAAGAAAAAAAAATCATTTAAAAAAAAAAATCATCATTTTAGAAAAAATATATAATAATTTTAGAAAAAATATATAATAATTTTAGAAAAAATATATAATAATTTTAGAAAAATATATAATAATTTTAGAAAAAATATATAATAATTTTAGAAAAAATATATAATAATTTTAGAAAAAATATATAATAATTTTAGAAATTTTTTTTTTTGAAAAAAATAAAAATAAATCATTTCTGGGAAAAAAATCATTTTAGAAAAAAAATCATTTTTGAAAAAAAAAAATCTTTTGAAAAAAAAATCATTTTTGAAAAAAAAAATTCAAAATAATTTTTGAAGAAAATGTTCAGCTCTTTCAGCTAATGATGGGACTTCTTCAACTTGTTAGTACTTTTTACTACTATTTATACTTTTTAAAATATTAAGCTTTTTTAACACTTCACAGTTACTCCAGCCACTCCAACCACACAACGGTTACTCAAGCCACTTCACCCAGTTTCTCTGCCCACTCCAGTAGGTGGAGGCAAGAACACTTCACACAATTTCCCCAGGGAGTGGGGGAGGGGTATGAAAGAAAGCATTTCCCCCTACATATAGGAATCAGCTAACAGGAGAGGGAGTGGGGGAGGGGTGCCAACATTTCTCCTTACAGAGGATTCAGCTCAAAGCAGAGGGGGCGGTGCAAGGGGAGGGGTGTGTCATCACTTCTCTACACAGAGGACTCAGCTCAATACAAAGGGGAGGAGTAGGGGGAGGGGTGTGTCCGCACTTCTCTACACAGAAGACTCAGCTCAATACTAAGGGGGAGGAGTAGGAGGAGGGGTGTGTCCGCACTTCTCTACACAGAGGACTCAGCTCAATGCAAAGGGGGAGGAGTAGGGGAGGGGCGTGTCAGCATTTCTTTACACAGGGGATTCAGAATAAAACATTGGGGGCGGTGCAAGTCAAGGGGGAGTGTCAGCAGTTTTTACATTGAGGACTCAGCTTACAGCAGAGAACATGGGGGAGGGGTCATATGACTTTTCCACAAATTTAACCACTAGGCGCCCGTGCTATAGCCGAAAGACGGCTGCAGCGCGGACGCTCCCTGCCGGGAGGACGTCCCTGGACGTCCTCCTGTTTACTTCCCTAATGCGCGCTCCTGAGAGCGCGCATCGGGGAAGTTCTGTGCTGGCCGTGTCCGTCGGACACAGCCAGTCACAGATCACTGTAAACGGCCAATCACAGCGGCCGTTTACAGGGAGATCGGCGTGTCCAATGAGAGATGATCTCATATGCAAACATATGAGATCATCTGTCAGCGCCGCTCTGCCTCCTCACACAGACAGCATGTGAGGAGGGAGAGATGAACGGCGCCGCTGCGCCGTAAGTAAAAAAATAAAGTGATCTGTCCCCGCTGCCACCTGTCCCCGCTGCCACCTGTCCCCAGTACCACCTGTCCCCAGTACCACCTGTCCCCAGTGCCATTTGTCCCCAGTGCCATCTGTCATCAGTGCATCTGTCATCAGTGCCTCGTCAGTGCCATCTGTCATCAGTGCCACGTCAGTGCCATCTGTCATCAGTGCCATATCAGTGCCACGTGTCATCAGTGCCACGTCAGTGCCATCTGTCATCAGTGCCACGTATCAGTGCCATCTGTCATCAGTGCCACCTGTCAGTGTCACGTGCCATCTGTTATCAGTGGCACGTGTCATCAATGCCACGTATGAGTGCCATCTGTCATCAGTGTCACGTGTCATCAGTGCCACGTATCAGTGCCATCTGTCATCAGTGTCACGTGTCATCAGTGCCACGTTTCGGTGCCATCTGTCATCAGTGCCACGTATTAGTGCCATCTCTCATCAGTGCCACGTATTAGTGCCACATGATATCAGTGCCACGTATAAGTGCCATCTGTCATCAGTGCCACGTATTAGTGCCATCTCTCATCAGTGCCACGTATTAGTGCCACATGATATCAGTGCCACGTATAAGTGCCATCTGTCACCAGTGCCACATATTAGTGCCATCTGCCAGTGTCACGTGTCATCAGTGCCCCGGTATTAGTGCCATCTGTCATCAGTGTCACGTGTCATCAGTGCCCCCGTATTAGTGCCATCTGTCATCAGTGCCACATCAGTGTCACGTGTCATCAGTGCCACGTGTCATCAGTGCCACATCAGTGTCACGTGTCATTGTCCTGGTGCTCCAGGGCCTTCAAAAGTGTAATAGGTAGTCAACAAGTTAGATGTGTAATTTATGCTCCCAGAACACGTGATGGCGCTCCCTGCATGTTGGGCATCTCTAAGTGGCCAGGCTGTGTAAAAGTCCCACATATGTGGTATTGTAATACTCAGGAGGAGTAGCAGAATTTATTTTGGGGTGTCATTTGTGGTATACACATGCCATGTGAGAGAAATAACCTATTACAATGACAATTTTGTGGAAAAAATAAAAAATAAAAAAAATAATTCATTTTGCAAAGAATTGTGGGAAAAAAATGACAACATCAAAAAGCTCACCATGCCTCTTACTAAATACCTTGGAATGTCTACTTTCAAAAAAAAGGGGTCATTTGGGGGGTATTTGTACTTTCCTGGCTTGTTCGGGTCACAAGAAATTAGATAGGCCACCAGTACATCAGATGTGATCAATTTTGTATGATTCGCACCACAGATTGTAGAGTCTGTAACTTTCACAAAGACCAAATAATATCCACTAATTTGGGTTATTTTTACCAAAGATATGTAGCAGTATAAATTGTGGCCAAAATAATAATAATTTAAAAAAAAATTATTAAGCAAAAAAAATCTTTTTTTCCCCAGAAATTGTAACTTTTCTAGTTAAAGTGGAGGGCCACCCTGAAAAAAAAAACTTTCAAAAAATGTTAATAAAAAAAAAAAAAAAAATGTTTTTTTTTTACTTACCAGAAATGGCTGTTGCTAGGCAGATCGTCCTAATCTGCCTCTTTCTGTTCCGCGGCGCTGTTCTCTCTTCTGCTCCGAGCGCCGCCTTCTAGTAAATGGGGCGCGGTGTGTTATGGGAACTGTGTCCCACAACACATCGCATTCCCCATTCACAAAGCGCCACGCGACGACTCGCACATACGCAGTAGGCCGCGCGACGACTCGCGCATGCGCAGCATCGCTGCCGTTTCCCTTACTGAGGATGGCGGCGCTGGGACCGGAGCGCCGAGGGACATCTCGGCCTCCACGACCGACATCGCGGGTGCCCTGGGAGGGTAAGTGTACTTATTAAAAGTCAGCAGCTACTTTTTTTTTTGCTTTAAGTGTTCTTGTATAGCAAGACCACTTATTGTTATCTCACATATATATTATTATTCTTATCATAGCCAAATTTACCACCCTAACTCCTCCCACAGCTTTTACGCTACATATACCGAATATATACCGAAACTTGCAGATTGTTCCTGAATGGTGTGCTATTACTTTGTGGAACGTTTCGCCGAATGGTTCACGAAATATCGTAGTTTTTGCTGCAAAATTTGTCCCATAGGAATGGACGGAGAAATGTTCAAAACTAGAGTGGGAGGTGACAAAAGCTCTGAGGAGAATTATAGCTCCTCCCACACTGCTCTGAGGGGAATTATAGCTCCTCCCACACAGCTCTGAGGAGAATTATAGCTCCTCCCACACAGATCTGAGGAGAATTATAGAATTATAATTATGAAAAAAAAATTCTAATTTTAGAAAAATAAATAAAAATAATAATTTTTGAAAAACAAATAAATCATTTAAAAAAAAAAAAAAAGTTTAGTTACTCAAGCCACTCCACCGTTACTCCGCCCATTCCAGTAGGTGGAGGCAAGAACACGTCACACAATTTCCCCAGAAATTGTAGCTTTTCTAGTTATTATTCTTATTATAGAGTGGGAGGTGACAAAAGCTGACAACCCCATGATCAGCCAAAACATTATGACCCCCCCATGATCAACCAAAACGTTATGACCACCCCATGAAAAAAAAAAATAAAAAAAAAAAATCATTTTCACCAAATGATTTGGACCAGTGCACAAAGCAAGGTCCATAAAGACACGGATGAGCAAGTTTGGGGTGGAGGAACTTGATTGGCCTACACAGAGTCCTGACCTCAACCAGGCAGAACACCTTTTGGATTAATTAGAATGAAGACTGCGAGCCAGGCCTTCTTGTCCAACATCAGTGCCTGACCTCACTAATGCACTTCTAGAATAATGGTCCAACATTCCCATAGACACTCCTAGTCCTTGTGTATATCGTGTATCTGCTTTATTCAGACAGGCCCCCTGTTTCACTTTTAAAAAATGTTTTTGGGGCAGTGGATAGTGTCAGAATTATTTTATTTTATTATTTTTTACAATTCTATTTTTTTTTTTTTACCTTTTATAGGTTTTCACTATCATTTTGGAGGGCAGTGGACATTTTATCAATAGTTTTTTATTTTGTCTATTTTTTACAATTTTAATTATTTTTTATTACTTTTTAAAATTGATATTTATCTTTTTATTCACAATGATATGGGGGTCAGGAAGTTGCTGGTGTCAGCAGGGCAGTGGACAGTGTTTTTTTTTTTTTTTATAATTTTAATTTTTTGTTTATTTATTTTAATATATTTTAACAGTGGATTGTCTCAGTAGGGGCAGTAAGCCGTGTTAGTAGAGCAGTTACCGTTGTCAGTAGTTTTTTTACTTTATTTAATTTTTTCTACAAACGTATTTTTTTTATTTATATTTTAATTGTTTATAAAAAAATTTTTTTTACAGTGCTTCTGGGGAACAGTGCATCTTGTCAGTAAGGCAGTGAACAGTGTCAGTAGAGCAGTGGACGGTGTCAGTCGTTTTTTTAAATAAATGTATTATTTTACATTAAAATTTTATATTTTTTTGTTAAATCAGTGGGCAGTCAGTAGTTTTTCATTTTTATTTTATTTTATAATTTTTTTCACAATGCTTTTTTGGGGAATTGAATTGTGTCAGTAATTTTTTAAATTTTTTTTTAAATATTTTTTTTCATTTATATTCTGTTATTTTTTTAAAAAAAATGTATAATTTTTTTCACATTTCTTTTTTTTGGGCGTGAACAATGTCAGCATTTTTTGTTTTTTATTTATTAAATGTTTTCACAGTGCTTTTGGGAGGGCGTAGTGGAGGGTGTCTTTAGGGAAGTCAGCAGTGTCAGTACAGCAATGAACAGTGTCAAAATTATTTACATTTTTGTTTATTTTTTATGTATTTTTATTTTTATGTCCCATTCTAATCAATGGGAAGGAGCGGTATAGGAGCGGTGAACACACCGCTCCTATACCGCTCCAAAGATGCTGCTAGCAGGACTTTTTTTGTCATCCTGCTAGCGCACCGCTCCAGTGTGAAAGCCCGCCGGCTTTCAAACTGGAGTTAAAGGGGCAGGATTTTTTCATGCGGTGAACAGGCGCTATTTTTAGTGCTGCACCGCATGAAAAACGCCCCGGTGTGAAAGGGGCCTTAGGCCTACATGCTGCCTTACTTCAACAGGTGTTCTCTTTACTGGGGGAGGGGTCAGGTGAACACTTCTCCTCTTGACAGTGAACTCAGCTTGAAGCAATGGGAGTGGTGGAGGGGTTATGAAATAAAGCATTTCCCCTACATATAGGAATCAGCTGACAGGAGAGGGAGTGGGGGAGGGGTGTGTCAGAACTTCTCTATACAGAAGACTCAGATAACATTAGAGGGGGAGGTGCAGAGAGAGGGGGTGTGAAAAGAGGAGCTCAAAACAGAGAAAATGGGGGAGGGGTCAGGTCAAAAAATAATAATAATTAAAAAAAAAATTATTAAACAAAAAAAATCTTTTTTTCCCCAGAAATTGTAACTTTTCTAGTTAAAGTGGAGGGCCACCCTGAAATTTAAAAAAAAAAAAATGTTAATAAAAATGTAACCACTTCAATACCGTGCATTGACATATGACGTCCACAAGGTGGCTCTGCCATCCTGGGTGGACGTCATATGACGTCCTCCTATTCCCGGCCGTCTAGGGGGCGCGCGCGCGCCACCCGCGGCGCGCACACACGCCCGCGGCGTCACTCGGGACCCGGTGCGCGTGCCCGGCGGCCGCGATGTCCACCGGGCACCCGCGATTGCCCAGGAAAACAGCGGGACCGTGGAGCTGTGTGTGTAAACACACAGCTCCACGTCCTTTCACTGGCGAGGAGACCGATGGTGTGTTCCAAGTACAGAGGAACACCGATCGGTCTCCTCCCCTTGTGAGTCCCCTCCCCCCACAGTTAGAATCACTCACTCAGGGAACATATTAACCCCTGCAGCGCCCCCTAGTGTTAACCCCTTCCCTGCCAGTCACATTTACACAGTAATCAGTGCAATTTTATAGCAACGATCGCTGTGTAAATGTGAATGGTCCCAAAAATGTGTCAAAAGTGTCTGAAGTGTCCGCCGCAAAGTCGCAGTCACGAAAAAAATTGCAGATCACCGCCATTACTAGTAAAAAAAAATAAAAAATAAAAATGCAATAAATCTATCCCCTATTTTGTAAACGCTATAACATTTGTGCAAACCAATCAATAATCGCTAATTGCGATTTTTTTTACCAAAAATATGTACAAGAATACGTATCGGCCTAAACTGAGGAAAAAAAATGTTTTTTTTTAAAAAAATTGGATATTTATTATAGCAAAAAGTAAAAAATATTGTGTTTTTTTTTCAAAATTGTCGCTCTTCTTTTGTTTATGGCGCAAAAAAAAAAAAACCGCAGAGGTGATCAAATACCACCAAAAGAAAGCTCTATTTGTGGGAAAAAAAGTCAATTTTGTTTGGGTGCCACGTCGCACGACCGCGCAATTGTCAGTTAAAGCGACGCAGTGCCGAATCGCAAAAAGTGCTCTGGTAAGGAAGGGGACAAAATTGCCCAGTGCTGAAGCGGTTAACCACTTCAATACCCGCGTATAGTCATATGACGCCCACAAGGTGGATCTACCATCCTGGGTGGGCGTCATATGACGTCCTCGGATTCCCGGCCGCCTGGGGGGCGCGCGCGCGCGCCCGCGGCATCGCTCGGGACCCGGTGCGAGTGCCCGGCGGCCGCGATGTCCGCCGGGCACCCGCGATTGCCCGTTAAAACAACGGGACCGGGCGGGACCGTGGAGCTGTGTGTGTAAACACACAGCTCCACGTCCTGTCAGCGGGGAGGAGACCGATCATGTGATCCCAGTACAGAGGATCACATGATCGGTCTCCTCCCCTTAAGTCCCCTCCCCCTACAGTTAGAATCACTCCTATTAGGGACACACATTAACCCCTCCAGCGCCCTCTAGTGTTAACCCCTTCCCTGACAGTCACATTTACACAGTAATCATTGCAATTTTATAGCAACGATCGCTGTGTAAATGTGAATGGTTCCAAAAATGTGTCAAAAGTGTCCGAAGTGTCCGCCGCAATGTCGCAGTCACGAAAAAAAAATCGCAAATCGCCGCCATTACTAGTAAAAAAAAATTCAATAAATCTATCCCCTATTTTGTAGACGCTATAACTTTTGCGCAAAACCGATCAATATACGCTTATTGCGATTTTTTTTACCAAAAATATGTAGAAGAATACGTATCGGCCTAAACTGAGGAAAAAAATTGTTTTTTTTTTAAAAAATGGGATATTTATTATAGCAAAAAGTAAAAAATATTGTGTTTTTTTTTCAAAATTGTCGCTCTTCTTTTGTTTATAGCGCAAAAAATAAAAACCGCAGGGGCGATCAAATACCACCAAAAGAAAGCTCTATTTGTGGGAAAAAAAGGACGTCAATTTTGTTTGGGTGTAACGTCGCACGACCGCGCAATTGTTAGTTAAAGCGACGCAGTGCCGAATCGCAAAAAGTGCTCTGGTAAGGAAGGGTGTTTAAAAGCCCTGTATTGAAGCGGTTAAAATAAAAAAAAAATTAATTATTTTTTTTTATTTACCAGAAATGGCTGTTGCTAGGCAGATCGTCCTAATCTGCCTCTTCCTATTCCACGGCAATGTTCTCTCTTCTGCTCCGAGCGCCGTATTCTAGTGAATGGGGCGCGGTGTGTTATGGGAACTGTGTGTCCCACAACACATCGCGTACCCCATTCACAAAGCGCCGCGCAACGACTCGCACATGCGCAGTAGGCCGCGCAACGACTCGCGCATGCGCAGTAGGAAACGGGCAGCGATCGCTGCCCGTTTCTCTTACTGAGGATGGCGGTGCTGGGACCGGAGCGCCGAGGGACATCTCGGCCTCCACGACCAACATCGCGGGTGCCCTGGGAGGGTAAGTGTACTTATTAAAAGTCAGCAGCTACCTTTTTTTTAGCTGCTGACTTAATTTTTTATTTTTTTTGCTTTAAGTGTTCTTCTTGCATAGCAAGACCACTTATTGTTATCTCACATATATATTATTATTATTGCCAAATTTACCACCCTAACTCCTCCCACAGATTTTACGCTACATATACCGAATATATACCGAAACGTGCGGATTTTTCCCGAATGGTGTGCTATTACTTTGTGGAACGTTTCGCTGAATGGTTCACGAAATATCGTAATTTTTGCAGGGAAATTTGTCCCATAAGAATGAATGGAGAAATGTTCAAAACTAGAGTGGGAGGTGACAAAAGCTCTGAGGAGAATTATAGCTCCTCCCACACAGCTCTGAGGAGAATTATAGCTCCTCCCACACAGATCTGAGGAGAATTATAGAATTATAATTATGAAAAAAAAACAATTTTTGAAAAAAATAATAATTTTAGAAAAATAAATAAAAATAATAATTTTTGAAAAAAAAAAAAAAAGTTTAGTTACTCAAGCCACTCCACCCAGTTACTCCGCCCACTCCAGTAGGTGGAGGCAAGAACACGTCACACAATTTCCCCAGAAATTGTAGCTTTTCTAGTTATTATTCTTATTATATAGTGGGAGGTGACAAAAGCTGACAACCCCATGATCAGCCAAAACATTATGACCCCCCCCCCCCCCCATGATCAGCCAAAATAATAAAAAAATAATTTTTTTTGAAAAAATAAAAATCTTTTAAAAAACAGTTATTAAGTGGGGCGGGAGCAGGGCCGGATTAACATAGGGGCTATTGGAGCTGCAGCTCCAGGCCCCTTTCTCAAGATAGGCCCATTTGCCCCAAAAAAAGAAAAAAAAAAAAAGATCGACTTTGAGGGTCAGCGATCAGGAGTCACAGAGACCCCATGTGGGGGTAGGTAGATAAAGACGTACTCAAGCACTGGTTAAAACATGGGGTTGCTATCATCTATGGTTCTGGAGATACAGGGCTGCTTGCGCAGTCGGTCAGAAGCTACATACAGAGCGGCCAGTATAAATACAAGCTGGAACACTCTGCAGCAGACTGAGAGGAGGAGCTCACAGGGCTTATAATAATTATTTGTATATTACTTATGATAATTAACCCCTCGCCACCCAGGCCAATTCTGACACTTCTCTCCTACATGTAAAAATCATAATTTTTTTTTTTATAGAAAATTACTCAGAACCCTCAAGAATTATATATATTGTTTTAGCAGACACCCTATGGAATAAAATGGTGGTCTTTGCAACTTTTTATGTTACACGATATTTGCGCAGCAATTTTTCAAAGTTTTTTTTTTTAAAGAAACTGTTAGCATGATTGTTTTTTGTGTACTAAGCGATGCTTTAAATTTTTTTACAGGTCACATGTTTAGAGTTACAGAGGAGGTCTAAGGCTAGAATTATTGCTCTCGCTCTAACGATCGCGGCATATGTAACCTATGTGTATCTGGCTCTGATACTAACCAGTGCCTACCCAGCCACTGACTAGTATCTCTCCCCAGCCTGTCCCCACACACCCTCTCACCTGCTGACCTGTGGATGGGGGAATCACTCCCACAGTGTTATTGTGTTCTGCCAGTGAATACAATGATCAGTGTTGTTAACTATAGCTGGCAGTACTGATTGTTTTGGGGAAAACCTGACAGGCTGGTTGTACTCAAGTCGGTTAATAGGTTGACTTGTGTAAAACCAGGTAGCCCATACATAGATCGACTATGGCTGGTCTCTGCTTAATTGGTGTAATTTCAATCTATGTATGGCCCACTTAACCACTACGCAGTCCCTAAACATCCTTCCACAAACCTTTACATTTTTCCTTCCCAGATTCCTTCACCCTCCTCTCCTATACATAGTGCCCACTGTCATACTCTCCACACTTCTCTCCTGTGCATACTGCTCACTGTCATACCCTCCACACTTCCCTCCTATACATAGCGCCCGCTGTCATATCCTACACACTCCTCTCCTGTACATAGTGCCCACTGTCGTACCCTCCACACTCCTCTCCTGTACAAACTGCTCACTGTCATACTCTCCACACTCCTCTGCTGTGCATACTGCCCACTGTCATACCCTCCACACTCCTCTGCTGTGCATACTGCGCACTGTCATACTCTTCACACTCCTCTCCTGTACATACTGCCCATTGTCATACCCTCCACACTCCTCTGCTGTGCATACTGCGCACTGTCATACTCTTCACACTCCTCTCCTGTACATAGTGACTTCTGTCATACCCTCCGCACTCCTCTCATGTACATAGTGCCCACTGTTAGACCCTCCACATTCCTCTCCCTCACCTGCACATACTTCCCACTTTTATACCATCCATTCTCCTCCCCTATGCCTCTTACCCACAAAAACTGTTCTTTAAAATTATACTGAATATCCTCAATGTTACCAGCTCTATAATGGGCTCACCTTTGTTAGTTTTTCGGGTCTCATAGCAGACAGAGGGGAGACGTTTGACAGATAAGTATACATGCAGGAGGCATGTATATCCTTCTAGATAACCAATACTGCAGTAGTTTAGAAAGGATGAGAGTGGGTTTAAATCCACTTTAATGTAATAAATACCCCCTACTTCTGGAAGTTGCTGGAAACTTCCAGAAGAATGGGCGTGGAGGTAAGGAGGAGCTGCCTGGAGTATTCTGAGGGCCCTGACCAATCACCAACCGATGAGTTGGCAGGCCCCCTTAAATACTCATGGTCAGACCAGCTGGGTCAGTGTTGAGTTTGGGTGGAAGCTGGAGATGGAGTGTTAGGTTGTCAGTGGCCCTTGAGTGTTGCCCCCTAGTCTGGGGGGGGTGACCTCGGGTGCGGAAGGGACCCTCTTCACGACACACAGAGGTGTTCTGACCGGAGGCACGGGAGCAGGTGGAGGACAGCAGGAGAACACTGCTGGGCAAATCTCCAGGGAGGAAGACAGCCAGGAGGGCTGGTGAGTGATACAGTCAGAGGACTGAGAGGCATACCTGAGAGGACTGGGAGAGAGAAGTCTGGGAGGGATGCAGATTCAGTCTGGGACTGTGGAGACAGGAAGGCCAGTGATAGGGGTAGCTGTAGCCAGGTGGGCTGGCAGTGTCTAAAGAGGTGGTGCTGGGGTCAGTAGCCACAGGAGGAGGACGGCTGAGTACTAGGACTTTGCTACACAAACAAGGGGGCCAGCGGTCCCTGCCTGTAAAGGGCATTTGCTACCAGTTTAACTGAGTCTGTGTCAGATCAACCAAACAGTGCCAGCTGGCCCTGGGAGTTTTAGTTCTACAAGCAAGATTTGTGCTGGAGGTAGAGGAGAAGAGTATATATGGACTGTATATAGTTGTGTCCCTGTAGAGTTTCACTGCTTTGATCAAGTGAGCATCCCATAATATCCCTATCCAAGTTTATTCCCCTCAGAAAAATATAAAAACAAAGCAATAGATTGTTCTTCTGACTCAAGTATGCTGTGAAGATGTGGTGTGCCTGGCTGTGCAGGATGGGGGATCCCTATACACTTTTGGCTCCTTATTGGTCACAGCAGAAGACAATCAGCGGGTGCAGGCCAATGGAAGTCCACCAGCACCTGCTGGACGGAGCTCTGCCTATGTAAACAAAGCAGAGCTCCGTCCTGACAGCGGGGGAAGTGATGGATTTTCTTTCCCTGCAAATCAGGGAAAGAAATTCATCACGTTCCTTAGTAAAGACACCACACCAGGGGCGGACTGACCATTCGACCACTCGGGGACTGCCTGAGGGCCCTGGGCCACTAGGGGGCCCCATTAGGGTTGCCAGCCTCAGTAAAACCAGGGACAGTATGTAAAAATCTGTGTTTTTTTTACATCTGTTTCTGAAATATCCCTTACCGACATCCTTTTGGTCTAAAAATCCATAGATTATAGCTGCCCCACCTCTCCAGTACCTTCCCAGCCATATAAACATGTCTGTGTATACTGTGTACATGTATGTGTATACTGTGTGATTGTATACTGTGTGTGTGTGTATACTGTGTGGCCCCATAATCTCGAATTGCCCGGGGGCCCCATAATCTCCTATTGCCCCATGAGTTGTCAGTCCGCCCCTGCACCACACAAAGTACACAAAAACACTGGCTAGGCACGCATTTATCCCTTTGATCGCCCGAGATGTTTAACCTCCTCCCAGCTAGTGTCATTAGTACAGTGACAGTGCATAGTTTTAGCACTGACCACTGTATTATTGACTACACAAAGTGTCAAAAGCGTCAGTGTTAAAATGTCCACCACAATATCGCAGTCCCGCTATAAGTCACTGATCACCACCATTACAAGTATAAAGAGAAAATATATCCCATAGTTTGTATACGCTATAACTTTTGTGCAAACCAATCAATATACCCTTATTGGGATTTTATTTTACTAAAAAATAGGTAGCAGAATACATATTGATCTAAATTTATGAAGAATTTCGATTTTTTTTTTGGATGTGTTTTATAGCAGTAAGTAAAAAATAAAAAAATATTTTTTTTTTTTTTTTCAAAATTATCGGTCTTTTTTTTGTTTATAGCGCAAAAAATAAAAAACACAGAGGTGATCAAATACCACCAAAAGAAAGCTCTTTTTGTGGAAAAAGATTACAGAAATTTTATTTGGGTACAGTGTCGCACGACCGCACAATTGTCAGTTAAAGTAACGCAGTTTTGACATACAAGGACAAAAAAGAAAATGGGGTAGGCGGCCCAGCACAAGCAGGAGCAGGCTTGAGGGGACTCTACTTTACACAAAAGTTTCAAATTAACAAATGGTCCAGTCCCTAAAGCTTTATACAATTTATTACAAAATCATCCAAAAGCTGAAAACGTACTCATGTGCCCTGTTCCTTATTTCAGGATAGTGAGTCATGCTTATCATTCCTTATTTCCCCCGTGGCTAACTTTACATCTGCTTGTTATTACACTATATAAAGCGTTAATTTCCACTTAATCCAAGTTACTTTTTGTAACTTGCATTTGGCTGTTTTAGGGGCTTCGGGAAGGGTAAATTTGTTTAAATTAAAGAAACCCCTGTACAATTAACCCCCAGAACTCTGTTATAGTTCTGGGGAAAAATTTAATTTACATTGATAGCGCACACTCAAATAAAGTGTGGGCGCTACATAACTATGTAACTATGTAAATAAAATACAACAAGAAGGAAAATTATCTCCATAACCATTTGTTAAATGGCGGCTTAGTAGGCTTTTAAAGTGGATGCATGGAACAGAACAATAGGAAAGAAGAAGAAAAGAAAAAGGAAAAACGGGAATGAGGAAAAAGAGAAAAGCAAAGGGAAGAGAGAAGGGGCCTGCACATAGGTGCAGTCAGGCACCTGTGACAGGCTGAGAACCAAGCCTGGTTGGACGTGTTAGGTAGCAATCTTTCCCGGAGCCAATCAGTGGGCGCGTCTGGCCCCGCTGTGTAGTAGAGAAGGGGTATTTAAGGTGCTGAAGTCACATGTTCAGGGTTCGGCTGCTGCTTTGATTCCTGGTCCCGGACCCAGGAGTGTCTGCCGTTCCCGCAAGCATGGTCACACTGACCAGCCCCAGAGGCCCTTATGGTCTGGGATGGGGATCCATCCGTTCCTGAGCCTCCGAACTGGCTAGTTCGAGGCCCAGTAACTGAAGGAGGATTTGGAGGTGTCTCAGTATGCTCTCGGTATTGGAGGGACACGGCAACTCGTACAAGTGACCAGGGGAGGACTCTTCGGAGGAGGGCCAAGAAGCTGGCTGCTTGGTAAGAGTCTATGAGATGAGTTGTATGGACACTAAAGAATCCACACTTCTCACAGTATCGCCAAGAAGGCTGAGAGATCCAGGTACTGTGAGAAAGGTTCCTACTTATCTTCGGTTACAATCTAGTCTGTGGCAGAGACTTTGCAAGTTCTTCAGATCACATGTTGGCTGCTAAATCTATGGTAGAGATTTATCCAGCAGTGAAGCGCCCAGTTGCGAATGGCTTCTCTCTGGGCTGACTAAGAGACATTCAGTGGATGTCAGCAGTTCAAAGTGCCTGAGTTTTATCACCCGTGCCCTCTATTCCCACCTGAGACTGTGTTATTGTTGGATGTTGCCCCCTGCAAAATAAAAACCTTAAAAAGGACTTTTATGTTTCAGCATCTGAAGTCACTGGGTACTAACCCTGGGAACCCCTAGACAACAACCGACAAGACATGAGGAGGTAATTGGTAAGCCCAGAAAAGTCAAGGCCGCCCGGAGTGGTTATGGCCGCTACAGTTCCATAGTAGGTGAGGTTGAAAAAAGACACAAGTCCAACCTATGTGTGTGATTATATGTCAGTATTACATTGTATATCCCTGTATGTTGTGGTCGTTTAGGTGCTTATCTAATAGTTTCTTGAAACTATCGATGCCCCCCCACTGAAACCACCGCCTGTGGAAGGGAATTACACATGCTTGCCGCTCTAACAGTAAACAACCCTCTACATAGTTTAAGGTTAACCCTCTTTTCTTCTAATTTTAATGAGTTACCACGTGTCTTGTTAAACTCCCTTCCGCAAAAAAGTTACGGTATTTATAAATTGAAATCATATCCCCTCTCAAGCATCTCTTCTCCAGAGAGAATAAGTTCAGTGCTCGCAACCTTTCCTCATAACTAATATCCTCCAGACCCTTTATTAGCTTTGTTGCCCTTCTTTGTACTCACTCAATTTCCTCCAGTACATCCTTCCTGAGGACTGGTGCCCAGAACTGGACAGTATACTCCAGAGTCTTGTAGAGCGGGAGAATTATTGTTTTATCTCTGGAGTTGATCCCCTTTTTAATGCATGCCAATATTCAGTTTGCTTTGTTAGCAGCAGCTTGGCATTGCATAGTTACATACAGTAGTAGGTGAGGTTGAAAAAAGACACAAGTCCATCAATTCCAACCTATGTGTGTGATTATATGTCAGTATTACATTGTATGTTGTGGTCGTTCAGGTGCTTATCTAATAGTTTTTTGAAACTATCGATGTCCCCTGCTGAGACCACCACCTGTGGAAGGGAATTCCACATCCTTGCCACTCTTACAGTAAAGAACCCTCTACGTAGTTTAAGGTTAAACGGGGCAGTGTGGCTCTTGTTCTGGGATGCTGTCATAGAGCTGCCACCTAGGGGTTGAAATAGTGCAGACTGATTTCAGTGATTGGCAACAGGTTGTCTTATTTGAACACCTCAGCAACACTGTGTCTTTGCTGTCTGATCTGCAGCTCATACCTGTTCCCGTGACTTCCTGTTCCTGTGATCCGATCTGTTTCCTGTGTTTGACCCGGCTTGTTTGACTACGATTGATCTCTGTTATCCTGACCCCGGCCTACCTTGTAACCACGCTCAGCTCTACACTGCTTGATATCCTGTTGCCTGCATCCTGACCATTCTCTGCCTGTCGTCTATATCTGATCTGATATTTAGTGTCTCCCCAGCCCTGCACCTACCAGCCTGCTTCCTGTTTTCTGCTACACCAGCTGAACTGACAAGACCAAAGACGAACCAGGCACCCATACACCGCTAGACTCTTGCGGCCACTGTTGCAACACCGCTGGCCCTTGAGCTGGGGTTGTACGAGAAAGCCTTCCCACTGCACATCAGGCTCATCCGGCAGGTACGTAACAGACGCCGTTATATGACAGCGTCCTAGAAAGGCCGCCCTCGCCTGACCCCAATCTCTGTAAAGAGACGCATCCTTGGCTCTTTAACCATGTGATCGGCTGTGTCTTCGGCTGGGGCACACTCTGTGGGCGTGCGTGCACCCCTAGTGGCTAAAAGTAAAACTGTGGTGGCTGGTCGGCAAGCAGTTAATAAAAGCCTTTATAAAATAATTAAAATTCACAAAGGTCCAATCAGTTAATTTTTCCTTCCAACAAGTCCGAATCTCATTGTTGTCCACACACCACAGCTCCTCTCCTCTTATATCACAATTTCATTCTTACATCAGTGTCCTCTGCCCCTTCACAGTAATGTTCTTAACTCCTCCCCTTCACATCACCCCCCCCCCCCCACACACAAATACACATACAGCACTGTGTTCTCCTCTACACATACAGTTAGTGTTCTCCTCTGCCCCCTTCACATAACCCCCCCCCCCCCCGTTTACATTGCTCACTCACTGTGTCCATGCACACATAGGCGTTTCAGACATTTAGAGGCATGGGGGTTTAGAAGAAACCCCCCCCCCCCAAGGCTTCAAGAGAGAAGCGTTTTCCTACAAAAAAGCCTGATGTTCCTAAATACGCGTCTAAACATGCTCTAGCGATAGGTGTGTTTAGCTCTTGGGGGGGTTCATTCATTCTGAAAGCCAGAACAAATTAATATTCTAGTCAATGGAATGAATAAACACCCAAGCACTTAACACGCCAAAATGTGCCAGAAAAACGCATTTCAAAAAAGTTATAAATTGATTTGCATTTTAATGAGTGCAATAAGTATTCCCTATCAATCAGGAAGATTTCTGGCTCCCAGGTATCTTTTATACAGGTAACGAGCTGTGATTAGGAGCACTCTTTTAACCACTTCCCATCCCAGCCATTGTAATATGACGCCCGCAGAGTGTCCCTCCCATGCTAGGCGGGCTACATATGACGCACATGGCGCACTGCCACTGCGTCACTTGGGAGCCGATGCGCATACCCAGCAGCAGCGATGTCCACCGGGCCCCCGCCATTGCTTGTCACAGAGCAGAAACATGGATCTGTGTGTAAACACACAGATCTACGTCCTGTCAGGGTAGAGAAGACAGATCGTGTGTCCCCTAGTCAGTCCCCTCCCCCTACAGTTAGAATCACTCCCTAAGTAACACATTTAAACCCTTGATCGCCCACTAGTGATATCCCCTTCCCTGCCAGTGACCTTTAAATGGTAATCAGTGCATTTTTAGAGCACTGATCGCTGTATAATTGTCAATGGTCCCAAAATAGTGTGAAAAGTGTCCGATGTATCCACCGAAATGTCGCACTCCCGATAAAAATCGCAGATCGCCGGCATTACTAGTTACAAAAAAAAAACTATAAAAATGTCATAAATATATCCCCTATTTTGTAGGCGCTATAACTTTTGCACAATCCAATCAATATACGCTTATTGCGATTTATTTTACCAAAAATATGTAGAAGAATACATATCAGCCTAAACTGAGGAAAAAATGTGTCCAATCTCTCCACCATGGTCAAGACCAGCAGCTGCCTATCCATACGAGGTGCAGGGCGCCGCTCCCCTAATCCATGCGCCTGGCCCCTAATTTACACATGGGGCGCTGGACGCATGGATTCCAATGAATGATTTTTTTGTTTTAGTAGCATGAGGCTATAATTGGCTTCAAAAAAGGGTGGGCTCCGGGCGCAGGGCACTGTTCCCCGAGCCCACCCATTTGTGTGACAATAGCAAATTAATATTTGCTATTGTCTTTCTGATTCTCCTCCCAGCCGGCTCAGGAAGATTGTCTGAGAGGAGAAGAGATCCTATTGGCCGCCGAGGAGGGAAGAGATGCAGGAGAAAGCTGCGCCGCCGTGAAGCTGAGGAAGGAGGAGACGCAGGGTGAAGCTGCTGCCCGCCGCCTGGAGGAAGCCTATGACCTAGATAGGGTAAGTGCAAGGACCGATCACCGGGGGGGTGGTGGCGGACGGATTGCCGCCCCCCCAAAAAATATACCCCTAGCCACCACTGGCCAAGACCAAAGAGCTGTCCAAGGATGTCAGGGACAAGATTGTAGACCTACACAAGGCTGGTATGGGCTACAAGACCTTTTTATTTATTTGCAAATGGAAGAAACACAAAATAACTATCAATCTCCCTCGGTCTGGGGCTCCATGCAAGATCTCACCTCGTGGAGTTTCAATGATCATTAGAATGGTAAGGAATCAGCCCAGAACTACATTGGAGAATCTTGTCAATAATCTCAAGGCAGCTGGGACCATAGTCACCAAGAAAATAATTGGTAACACACTACACTGTGAAGGACTGAAATTCTGCAGCTCCCGCATGGTCCCCCTGCTCAAGAAAGTGCATGTACAGGCCAGTCTGAAGTTTGCTAATGTACATCTGAATGATTCAGAGGAGAACTGGGTGAAAGTGTTGTGGTTAGATGAGACCAAAATCAAGCTCTTTGTCATCAACTTAACTCGCCGTGTTTGGAGGAGGAGGAATGCTGCATATGACCCCAAGAACATCATCCCTACTGTCAAACATGGAGGTGGAAACATTATGCTTTGGGGGTGTTTTTCTACTAAGGGGACAGGACAACGGGACAGGACACTGCATCAAAGGGACAATGGACGGGCCGTGTATCGTCAAATCTTGGGTGAGAACCTCCTTCCCTCAATCAGGGCATTGAAAATGGGTCTTCCCCTTTAAGAGCCGCCAGAGGTGCGTGCGCCCGCGGCATGGTGGAGGTCGCTGACGGCCACCCGTGATTTCGGGAACGAGAGCTAGAACGGGGATTTGTGTGTCTGTAAACATTCACACAGGAGCAACTTTGGATCAGACTTGAAGTCGCCCCAAGTTGCCTCAAGTCGCGTGACATGATAAAATCAATGTAAGCAAATGAGAGCCGTCTTAATGCACACTACTGAAGTCGCTCCGACTTCAAAAAAGGTTCCTGTACTACTTCAATCCGACTTCTAGGCAACTTGTACCCATTGATTTCAAGGGGAGTTGCCTCCAAGTCGGAGCCCCTCCCTCCCACAGAGCTGATTATTATGTGATTGGCCACTGGCAAAGTCCCCTGTCCTGGAGGCAACTTTAAGTTGCCTTGTAAGTTGCCTTAAGTCGCGCTGTGATTCTTACTCAAGTCGTGTCCAAGTTGCCTCCTAAAGTCGCACTGGAAGTCGTGTTGCCCCTGTGTAAATGGGCTCTCAGGGGAGAGGAGACATATCGTTTGTTCCTAATAAGTAGGAACAACGATATGTCTCCTCTTCCAGTCAGTCCTATACCCATACAGTTATAAAGACTAACTAGGGAACACATTTAACCCCTTGATTCCCCCTAGTGTTAACCCCTTCACTGCCAGTGACATTTACACAGTAATCAGTGCATTTTTTTAGCATTGATCGCTGTATAAATGTCAATGGTCCCAAAAAAGTGTCAGACGCAATAAAATATAAGCAGTAACGCTAAAAATTGCAGCTCACCGCCATTACTAGTAAAAAAAAAAGAATAATACTAACAAATGCCATAAAAATGCCATAAATCTTTCCCATAGTTTGTAGACGCTATAACTGTTGTGCAAACCAATCAATATACGCTTATTGCTATTTTTTTAACCAAAAATATGTAGAAGAGTATATATCGGCCTAAACCGATGAAGAAATAATTTTTTTTTTTAAACATTTTTGGGGATATTTATTATAGCAAAAAGTAAAAAATATATATTTTTTTCAAAATTGTCGCAATTTTTTTGTTTAGAGTGCAAAAAAAAATGCAGAGATGATCAAATACCACCAAAAGAAAGCTCTATTTATTGGGAAAAAAAATTGTACATTTTGTTTGGGTAAAACGTTGCACGACTGCGCAATTGTCAGTTAAATTGACGCAGTGCCGTATAGCAAAAAATGGCCTGGTCATTAAGCAGCCAAATCTTCCGGTCTGTAAGCGGTTAAAATGCAAATCAATTTATAACTTTTTTGGGGATATTTTTGTTGTTATTCTGTCTCTGACTGTTAAAACAAACCTACCACTAAAACAAACCTACCACTAAAATTATAGACTGATAATTTCAAAAAGGAATTTAAATACTTTTTCCCTCCGTTTAAGAATTTTTCTTTTTTTTTAAACAGCATCTTTATTTTTAAATTTACTATGCAGTTGATTTGACATTGGTAGTTGGGGACTTTCAATAGAGAAGATCTTCCAATTAAATAGAAGGCCCGCTTTAAATGAAGACAACAGAGGAATGTGTCTGGGCAATGTGCGTCAGCACAGAAGCTAATAATTTTTTTCTGAGAGCATGGAAGCAGGAAGTTGTGTGAGACGGGGCAGAGCATGGTCACCACAAATGGCCCAAAACATGGATCCCTACATCAGTATCACCAGCTGTTATTTTCATGAAAGCTACTGTAACAATTAACAGCAAAAATTAGCCTGTGTCTAACCCCCCCCCCCCCCCCTATCACCCCTGCCTGGTGCTAACCCCTTCTCTATCACCCCTGCCTGTGTCTAACCCCCCCCCCCCCTACCACCACTGCCTGTGTTTAAACCCCCCTACAACCCCTACTTGTGTCTAAACCCCCCCCTCTCCTCACCACCTCTGTTTTGGTTTTGTCATGATATAAAATAATGAATGTGGGGACCTGTTGGTGGGTGTGATTTTTTTTTTTGGGGGGGGGGGGCAGCGGTTTGGGGGGGGGGGCAGCGGTGGCTCCTGGGTCCAGGCAGCACAATGTCTTGGGCCTGCCCTGCCTGTATGTTGTGGTCATTCAGGTGCTTATCTAATAGATTAATAAGATGATGTGAGGATTGGAAATGTATAGGGTACTGCCAACATCCTTGGTCAAATGGAATGGGAGGAAGTATGCAACCAGTGCATAAAGGGTCACCCTTTGGGGCCTTTAAGGCAGAAAAGTATTGAGAGTAACAATATGTAAAAAATGCACATAAGTGCCGACTTTATTTATTATAGAAAAAGTGATAGAAATATATATGAAAATCAAAATTCACTTTAAAATACATCAATGAATCAGTGGTATACAAGGTAATTATATCAACCCAAAACTCACAATACACTGCCTGAATCAAGTTGAGGTCAGACAGATAGATTTACAGCAAACATCCCGACATGTTTCGAAAATTTACATTGATATATAATATTCCTTCATCAGGGGATTTACAATTGGGTGATTTGATCCTTATCTGTAATATAAATTTAATTATATAATAGTAGAGATAATAACATCATTTGTGTAGTAATGTAGGAAAGTGCCAATAGTTACACTATACACAGTATTCTATATCAAGGCTTATGATACTTACATAAATAGGATTCATTACAAGTCATAGCAAGATAAAAACAGTAACCAGGAAGAAACAAGCTGGCTGAGAGGTCCACAGAAATATAGGATGGGCAGTCATGGATCCAAGACCGGTCACTGCAGCGCATCCACAAGAGATGCCTGGTTGGTGTCTAGCATTCAAAAATTGTACTGTTCAAAAAATCGGACAAATTAGATTGGTCCTATATACTGTATTTATTGGCGTATAACAAGCACTTTTTCACCCTGAAAATCGAGTGCAAATAGTGTGTGCGTGTTATATGCCGATTCTGCAATTTGGGCTGCCTAGGAGGGGACGGGGAGGGGGGCAGGACGAGAGCCGTCAGATTACATACAGCTCGAATATCCTGTTTACTCAGCACCCTCTAAAATAGGAAGTCCCGTCTCCTGGGCCGGCATTGGACGAGTGTTCTGAACTTTGTATTAAAGAGGCCGCCGAGTAAACTGGAGATTCTCGCTGTATGTAATCCGACAGCGCTCGTCCCGCCCCTCCTCCCTGTCCCCTCCAAGGCAGCAGTAATCGGAGGTGAGGCTGCAGATGGGCATTGATCAGGCTGTATTCATGGCAATGGTGAGGCTGCATATGGGCACCGATCAGGCTGCATTTATGGGCAATTGTGAGGCTGCAGATGGACATTGATCAAGCTGCATTGATGGGCAATTGCAAGGCTGCAGATGGCATTGATCAGGCTGCAGATGGACAATAGTGAGGCTGCAGATGGGCAATGGTGAGGCTGCATTGATGGGCACTGACCCTCATTTTGCTTCAAAGTTCTTTATTTAAAATGTAAGTTTTTTTTACTGAAACTTCCCTCCTAAAATGAAGGTGCGTGTTATACGCCTGTGCATGTTATATGCCGATAAATACGGTATATCATAAAGGGATGTAGAGCGTTACAGCATAAAAATAGGGGAATATATATCCCTGGTTAGCTTATATAAGTAATACATTTACCTCCAGCTGTACACATCTGAGATGCAGACCTCTGGGCCGCAGTCCAACGACTGAAAAAAGCCCACTGAGTGTCTGCATCTTAAGTAACACATCTGATATGGATTTAACCCATCAGTTTGACTCTCAGCAATGTAGGCTTGCCCCGCTGGGTCAGCTGTATGTAAAACAGCTGATTGCGGAGCTCAGAGCATCTCCCTCTTTTACTGTTTATATACTTAAAGAATTTCTTGAGGTTTTCTTGCTCTCCTCCGCTATGTGTCTTTCGTGTTCTATCTTAGCCGCTCTAATTGCACCCTTACATTTCTTGTTGCATTCTTTGTAAAGTCTGAATGCTGATGATGATCCCTCAGCCTTATATTTTCTGAAAGCCTTCTCCTTTGCTTTTATAAGCATTTTTACATTAGAGTTAAGCCATCCAGGTCTTCAGTTCGCTCTTTTAAATTTATTTCCCAAGACATCGCTTGTATATCAAGTCAAAATCTATAAAAAAAATGTAGCTTGTCTTACAAAACAGTCTCAAACCAAGTTACACTCTAGCTAAGGTTATACTGTACTTTATATCTTCCACCATCTTCTGTATGGCATTGTGACCACAGTCTAGCTGTGCAGCAAGCTCATGGATTGTGACTCATCTGTCCACCTGTCTTCAGTGCTGGTTTCTCCTTTTTTAAACTTCTTCATCCATCTATGCACATTGTTCTTGTCAGTGGTGTCACTTCCGTAAACATTCTTTAAGCCTTCTGTGGATGTGGGACAGCCTGCACCACTTCTTTGCCAAGAACTAAATAATAGCATTTTGCTTCTGCTTGGAATTTACTATTTTTTTTTTATTGGAAAGAAAGCAGGTTACAAATAACAAACAGCCATAGGCCCCTTTCACATGGATGGACCGTTCAGATCCGCCTGTCAGTTTTGATGGCGCATCTGAACGGGCGCTCCATGTTAGTCTATGGAGCGTCGGATGTCAGTGGAGACATGTCCGCTGACATCCGACCTGGTCCGATCCGCCAAAAGCAGACGTATGGCTCTACGTCCAGATCCGTTGCTGGCGGATCGGATCGGGTGAGATCTGATGAAAACGGACACACTGTCCGTTTTCATCCGATCTCTCCATAGAGACCAGCGGCGCTTGCAAGCCCCTCCCCGCTCAGTGAGCAGAGAGGGACTTGTCATCCGCCGGCTCAGCGGAGATCAACGGAGAGATCTCCCGCTGAGCCGGCGGACAGAGGCGGACTCCGTGGAAGCGGAGTCCGCCTCGTGTGAAAGGGGCCTTACATTGAAACAAATTTTAGATACGGCTTTAACAAAAACAATGGTGTACAATCTTATCTTCATGGTAGATATGGGATAAGAACAAAAGCAAGAGTAGAGTTATGGATTGAGCTGATAAGATTCGCCTGACTGGAGTGTTTTGAAGTCTGCGGAACGATTATAGGGTTGACAATGCCACAGACCAACATTTCTGAGGGATCCATGTTAGGGTATGTCTAATGGAAGCTTTATGGGATCCAGTAACTCTTCACAGCCTCACGCACCCCAAATGGGGGCTAACTGTGCGTGGGTGTGACTTTTGATCCTCTTATAGTCAGGTTTGAGAAATGATGGTCTTTTTGGGTAGAAACTGAGCGGCCACTATTGTGGTTGATAACATGGGGGGGGGAGCACAGTCGTGTCAGATGTGAGGTGCCGGTCTTAAGCGGCGTATGTGGGTCACAGATTTTACTATTTACCTGCAAAAAAGAAAAGTTATTATAGAGGAAGAGTTACCCTACAAACATGTGAAACATTTTAACAATCTATGCAATTTAATAAAAAAGTTATGCCCACTTGGGCATTACGTTTCATACAGTCCTCACAGCAGTATGTGTATTTGTGCAGGTCATACATACTTGGGAAGTTTCATAATTGGATGAGTTTGATGCATATCTTATCCAAACAAGCTCATGAGTTGTGAACTTTCTCCAGAGGTTGTAGCATAAAACCAAGTTGGGATAACTGTTATAAGAGCTCATAGTAAAGGCAGGCTCACATCTATAACAGTAATGTGGAATGTGTGTTTGTGAAATGTTAATGGAAAAATTGCCAGGAATTTCACTTGAATCCTGCGGTGGCTGCTATCTTCTCTGTTATCTATATGACAATATATTGTGTGACATTCTTGGTATCCTTGGAACTTATGTCATTTTATCTTAGTGAAATGGTTTATTGCAGGCAATTTTGATATATCTTGTTTCAGTTGGATATGTTGTTTTTGAGTGTTTCTTCTACTTAGAATCAATGGGAACAAATTGGGTAACAAAGTAAATGTAAATGTATATTGCAATATTCGCTTACCTTTATCTGGATCAGGGATAGGCACAGACCAAGGCTGTGGCGGACATTTTCCAAAGTGCAGAGCTTAGTGAAGGACACCAAGGTACATTTCAAATTAAAAAAAGAGAAGGACTGTACCAAAGAGAAGGAACAGTCAAAGTTCCACAAAATAGAGCCACAGGGATATAGTAATCAAAAAAGTAGAAAACAGAAAACATTCAAAAATGTATTGTTAAAAGGCATGTCAAATACAAAAAGAGACTTCTCCACCTTCACCTTCTCTAAAAAGACAATGTTGTCTGTATCAAAAAAACATCTAGGCGCCGCAATGCATCAACATACCCACACATAAATACAGTAACCGTAATGGGATGAATGGCTGGGTATACCCAATGCTAGCAAGTGTCCCTGTATGGAAACATACAAAATAGTAGGCTGGACACAACTTTGTCCCCCCAAAGAATTTTGTAGCAGCGCTATTAATGAGATTTCTCAAATCAATGTGAAAATAAATATGGAAAACACGCTAATTAAAGTGATCATAAATTAAATAGATAAATAAATAAATATATAAAAATATTAAATAAATATATAAATATATGAGCAAGGTGAGTGTGGATAAGAAAAAATTATATAAAATAGAGTGAATCAAATAAAAATAGCATTCCATGTCTTTAAAAAAAAGAGACTAAAGTCCACGTGTAAAAAAAGGTGCTTGCCAATATAATCAAACAAGTGGCAAGATTACAATAGTGACAGTTCCATGTTGATGTAAAAAACAGTTCTAGGTTAATATTCCTTGAGAGATCCGACCACCATAGACTTCACCACGTGGTGGTTGGATCTCTCAAGGAATATTAACCTAGAACTGTTTTTTACATCAACATGGAACTGTCACTATTGTAATCTTGCCACTTGTTTGATTATATTGGCAAGCACCTTTTTTTACACGTGGACTTTAGTCTCTTTTTTTTAAAGACACGGAATGCTATTTTTATTTGATTCACTCTATTTTATATAATTTTTTCTTATCCACACTCACCTTGCTCATATATTTATATATTTATTTAATATTTTTATATATTTATTTATTTATCTATTTAATTTATGATCACTTTAATTAGCGTGTTTTCCATATTTATTTTCACATTGATTTGAGAAATCTCATTAATAGCGCTGCTACAAAATTCTTTGGGGGGACAAAGTTGTGTCCAGCCTACTATTTTGTATGTTTCCATATCTCTATATCTTAAGCAGCAGCTGTAAATAATGTATGTATAAGGACCATTATACACTCACATTACATCAAAAATAATTTTGTACACCACAGAATATTTTTAAATTCACATTCGCATATATATACATATATTTATTTATTTATTTATATATAACATTTTTGCACACATATATATTTATTTATTTATTTATATAATCATCTATTTCACACACTACTATTTCTAGGTTAGTTCAATCACTGACTAGCCCACCCATTGCAAGTAATATATCTTTGTAGCGCAGAGCGGTGTTTATTTTAGGAGGGCGGAACTATTAAACATCTGCATACAAGTGTCCCTGTATGCCAGTAAATGATGAGTAGCAGTCAATAATGTAATAGCTCAGATATCTGGAGGGACATAGGTCAAGGCTGGATCAATAGGACATCAAGATAACAATGCAGTCTCATGGATCCTGCTCTGATGAGTGTGTGCTAATGCCGATGATTGTGGAAGTCGAACAAAAAAGGATAATAGGTTGCCAATGGCAAACGTCGGCAGAGACATGATCAATAAATAGCCACAGTACATGGGTAGCTGGACATGTCAAGATTGAATAAATGATGATGTCCTTACTGCAAACGGGAAACAGATTGCACAGCGATGATTATGGGGCGATTACCGTGACCGAGTGTCAACTTGTAGATTCCATGAATCCGACAGAATCCTGCTGAAATGTATCCAGACTCCCGATGGTTCTCCTAGTGGTGCAGCCAGTCAGTTTTTATAGGTAAACACCGTGCCTGGTATATCTGTGGACAACTCGGATAGGTCTGGAGCCGAATGCTGCTGCAAAGGTCCGGTACTAGCAGTTAGATCCGTGCCATGTCAGCCATGCTGCACTGGGGACATGGGATGCAATGGACAGCGTCAGACGCACAGAGGCATGACGTCAATGCGTTTTTCTGGCACTCCCTAGCTTCGTCAGGACGTGGCACCCTCTATCTGAGGCGTGTATAATTACACCTTCCAGACTCCTCTTTTCTTAAGAGGGGACCAATAGTGCAATGTGTATATTCATATAGGTTGATGCATGGGAGATGCTGTAAACCTCATAAAGGTGAATTCTATATTTAAGGGGTCCCTAGGCAAAGAAATTGCCTACAGACATTTCAAATTAAAACCATCCAAAAACACTCTGTCTACTTTAGAGCAGGCCAGGTTCCTCATAGTTCCATCTTTAGTCTTACCTTTTCACCTATATACCCCATGCTACCAGGTTTTCCTGCACCACCAGGTACTCCAGGCTCTCCCTGCAAAGAATATATATATATATTTAGCCAGATTGACCCCCTTTAGAGCAGCCCAGGGTCCCCATAGATCCCCTTTAGAGCAGGGTCCCCATAGATCCCCTTTAGAGCAGGCCAGGGCAGGTCCCACATAGGTCCTCCTTTAGAGCTGGCTAGACCATGGCCCACATTGATCCCCTTTAGAGCAGGGTCCCCATAGATCTCCCCTTAGAGCAGGCCAGGGCAGGTCCCCCATAGATCCCCCTTTAGAGTAGGGTCCCCCATAGATCCCCTTTAGAGCAGGGTTTCCATAGATCCCCCTTTAGAGTAGGCCAGGGCAGGTCCCCCATAGATCCTTCTTTAGAGCAGACTAGGCCAGTGTCCCCCATAGATCCCCCTTTAGAGCAGGCCAGGCCAGGGTCCCCCATAGACCCCCCCTTTAGAGTAGGCCAGGGCAGGTCCCCCATAGATCCTCCTTTAGAGCAGACTAGGCCAGTGTCCCCCATAGATCCCACTTTAGAGCAGGCCAGGCCAGGGTCCCCCATAGACCCCCCCTTTAGAGCAGGCCAGGGCAGGTCCCCTATAGGATAGATCCCTGATTAGTCTTCTTACTCTTGCCTTTTCACCTGTATATTCCCCAGGTCCCCCTCAGTGCAACCTGTGTCCCCCCCAGTGCAGCCTGCGTCCCCCCATGCAGTCTGTGCCCACCAATGCAGCCTGTGTCCCCCCAGTGCAGCCTAGTCCCCCCAATGCAGCCTGTGTCCCCCCAGTGCAGCCTGCGTTGATTAGAGTGCTGGGGAACAAAACAGATTTAATTTCAATAGCTGTGTGTTCCCCGCCGCGTGCCGCTATATACAGCCCCTCCCCCTTGTCAGGGCACTTTGATAGACAGATAGACAGATCACCCATCCAATCCTGGGATGGATCGCTGGGAGAATGGCTCCCATATCATCCAGGCTGCCGGCAGTGCTCGTCCCCCCACTCCCAGGCAGCAAACACTGGAATTTTTGAGGGCTGATCTATACAGTTGTATATAAAATGCACTATTTATCTATCAAATAGTGTTTCCCAGTGCTAAACTTTTCAAACAATCTTTAAATTGCTGCCTTTGTAAATTTCAAGAGCCAATATAAGGAATAGTGATAAAAAAAAGCACTTGTGGTTTTTACTAATAATTTTTGTTATTTAATTCTCCTTTAAGGGGGCGTGAAAGGGGGCGTGTCCTATGCCTACATACTTTTGCTTATAGGTGTCCCTCATGAGCCATTCCCATTTCAGAAAGTTGGGAGGTATGCACTAAGCCTACATGTTTCGGGACCCATGCCCCTTCATTAAAGTGGAGCTGAGAGATACTGTGAGCCTAAAATAGGCTTGTGTAGTTTTAAAATGGGGCCCTAATGTGCTCCACGGTGTCAGGGGCCAGGGAGAGGAAAGCAAGTCTAATGCTGGGAGGGCTGGTTGAGCTTTCACTGAGCTAGATGTAAACTAAGATTTGTCAAACACTCAGCAGATCCATGATATCTGTTAGCGGGTTCTGGTGTTCATCAGGGTGAGTTATTGTTGGTGATATGCACTGTTTTTACATGTATATTTGGCCTGTGGAGCTTCAACATTATTCAGAGTTGCTTTGGTGCCAGTGAATTGCAATAATTGAAAATGTAATTCAGTCATAATAAATAGTGAGGAATGTAAAGGGAGAAATTGGTAGGGTATATGAATACTCGGACACCAGAGAAAATAACAAATGTAAACAAAAGTTCGCTGACAGCTTTCTAGGATGAGAACAGGGGACACTTCTTAAAACACAAAAAAGATAGGTCAAACCCATAAGCGTTTTTTATTTACCGCTAATTTTCCTTTATACTGGCTCTTCAAAATAGCAAACATGACTATTTAGAGGATGAGTGAAAGGCTTAGTGCAGAATAACATTTATATTAGTTTATTACATTTACATATTACATAGGTAGCATCCTTTAGCTAAGGGGTGCTCAAGCTTTTAAAGAGTGAAGGCCATTTAAGTGATTTGGTAACTGGTTGTGGGCCATAATGAAATTAAATAGTTGAATTTTTGATCTATTTATTTTGAACAGCGTAATGAACACTTTTTTCCTGCTGAATGCCAGCAGGAGGGAGAGGAGGAGAAGCTGACTTTCAGCGGTTGCAGGAGGAAAATGGAGAGGATCGGTTTCTATGGCATACAATGTACCCCAATGGGTGGGATTGGGGGGCCTTGTTGAAGGGGGCTTCCAGATTCCAATTAGTCCCCCCTGCCCGCAGACCCCACAGCCACCGGTCAAGGGTTGTGGGGATGAGGCCCTTGTCCCCATCAACATGGGGAAAAGGAGCTTTGGGGGACCCCAAAGCACCCTCCCCATGTTGAGGGCTTTTGGCCTGGTACAGTTTAAGAGGGGGGCTCTCTTGCCCCCCCTTTTCCTGCGGCTTGCCAGGTTGCATGCTCGGATAAGGGTCTGGTATGGATTTTGCGAGGCCCACAAGCCATTTCAAGAAAAATAATTGGTGCGGGATTCCCCTTAAAATCCATACCAGACCTAAAGGGCCTGGTATGGATTTTGGGGGGGGGGCCCACGCCATTTTTTTTATTTTGGCGTGGAGTTCCCCTTAATATCCAAACCAGACTCAAAGGGCCTGGTAATGGACTGGGGGGGGGGGGGGGGGGCATGCCGTTTTTTTTTTTATTATTTTTTTATTTTTATTGCTGGGATCTGGCAATAAATTACAGCCGCAAGCAATTTTAAATGACATTTTTTTCCTTTAGAAATGTAATTTTGCTGCGATACTGTTATAAACAGATCCTGCCCCCCTAGCGTCTCTTACATAGCCAGGGGCGGGCTCTCCAGGTGACGTCATCGGATGGCCAGAGAGACGCCACACAGCAGGGGACAACACAGCAGAGGAATAGAGCCACTGAAAAAGGGTTTTTTTCTAGCGGGTAACCGATGGCGCAGAAGAACACAGCAGCGGGATAAGCCCCTGCCCGCAGACCCCGACAACCACCGACCAGGGTTGTCAGGAAGAGGCCCCAAAGCACCCTCGCCATGTTGAGGGCATGTGGCCTGGTATGGTTCAGGAGGGGGCACTCACTCGTCCTCGTCCCCCCCCATCCTGACCTCCAGGCTGCATGCTCGGATAAGGGTCTGGTATGGATTTGGGGGGGAGGGCATGCCAATTTTTTTTTTTTACATTTTGCTGTGGATTCCCCTTAAAATTCATACCAGACCCAGAAGACCTAGTATGGATTTGGGACCCTACGCCATTTTTTTTTTGCATTTGTTTTCTTGGGCAAGTTTTTGTTTTTTTACATTCAGCCTGCTGACAGCTGAGGATTCATCGGTTGTTAAGGATGTGGCCCCTTGCTTAGCAACCAGCTATGTACTGTGAAAATAAAAACCACAAAGCTTACATCTTAACCACTTCAGCCCCGGACCAATTGGCAGCCAAAGGACCAGGCCCCTTTTTGCAATTCGGCACTGCGTCGCTTTAACTAACAATTGCGCGGTCATGCGACGTGGCTCCAAAACAAAATTGGCGTCCTTTTTTTTTCCCACAAATAGAGCTTTCTTTTGGTGGTATTTGATCGCCCCTGCGGTTTTTTTTTTTGCGCTATAAACAAAAAATAGAGCGACAATTTTGAAAAAAAAAATGCAATATTTTTTGCTTTTTTGCTATAATAAATATCCCCAAAAAATATATAAAAAAACTTTTTTTTCCTCAGTTTAGGCCGATACGTATTCTTCTACATATTTTTGGTAAAAAAAATCGCAATTAGCGATTATTGATTAGTTTGCGCAAAAGTTATAGCGTTTACAAAATAGGGGATAGTTTTATAGCATTTTTATTAATATTTTTTTTTTATCAGTAATGGCGGCGATCAGCGATTTTTATTGTGACTGCGACATTATGGCGGACACATCGGACATTTTTGACACATTTTGGGACATTTGTCATTTATACAGCAATCAGTGCTATTTAACCACTTGCCGACCGCCCCCTGTATATATACGTCGGCAGAATGGCACGTACAGGCAGAACCACGTACCTGTACGTGCCATTCTTCCGGCGGGTGGGGTGTCCGATCGGAACCCCCTCCGCCGGCGGGGACGGTCGGCATCGCTTCAGGAGCGATCCGGGACGAGGGGACGGCCAGTGGTTTCTGGCCACCCCCTCGCGATCGCTCCTGGCGAATGAAAAGCTTCCCCTTCCTGTCTATTGTATAGACAGGAAGGCGGAAGTGATGTCACGCTCGGTGCGCCGGTCTATGTGACCGGAACGCCGAGCAGAGAACATGTAAAGGTTAGTGCACAAACAGTACACTGACACCAGTACACATAGGCACACAATCCACCCCCCTGTCACCCCCAGATCACCCCCCAGATCACCCCCTCCCCCCCCAGTCACAGTGTCACTAATTGCAGTGATCATTTATTTACTGATCACTGCATTTAGTGTCAGTGTGACTGTAATAACTGTCAGGGCAGTTAGTTTTAGGTCCTAGGTAGCCCCCGACCCCCCCCCCCTAATAAAGGTTTAACCCCTTGATTGCCCCTAGTTAACCCCTTCACCCCCTTTTGCCAGTGTCACTAAGCGATCGTTTTTCTGATCGCTGCATTGTGTCGCTAGGTAACCATTTTTTTTTTATTTTAACCGCCATGTTTTATATAGGTTCATAAATAGTTTTATAGGTCAGGTACCCCCATATTACAACCTAAATAAAGGTTTTAACCCCCTGATTGCCCCTAGAGTTAACCCTTTCACCAGTAATCACCGTATAACTGTCACTGGTGACGCTGGTTAGCCAGTTAGTTATTTCGTTATTTAGGTTCCCCGTCAGGTTTTTATATAGCGTCAGGTACCCCCATATATTACCTAATAAAGGTTTAACCCCCTGATTGCCCCTAGTTAACCCTTTCACCCCCTTTTGCCAGTGTCACTAAGCGATTGTTTTTCTGATCGCTGCATTAGTGTCACTGGTGCCGCTAGGTAGCCAGTTTTTTTTTTTGTATTACTGTTACGGGTGACGCTGGTTAGTTAGCTTGTTTTTTATACTGTCAGGGCACCCGCCATTTATTACCCAATAACGGTTTAACCCCCTGATCGCCCGGCGGGTGATATCAATTAGGTTTTAGGGTCAAATAAGGTCTGCGTCGCCCCAGGTTAGTGCCAGTACCGCAAACACCCACGCACAAAGCATACACCTCCCTTAGTGGTATAGTATCTGAACAGATCAATATCTGATCTGATCAGATCTATACTAGCGTCCCAGCAGTTTAGGGTTCCAAAAAAACGCATTGTTAGCGGGATCAGCCCAGATACCTGCTAGCACCTGCGTTTTCCCCCTCCGCCCAGCCCAGCCCAGCCCACCCAAGTGCAGTATCGATCGATCACTGTCACTTACAAAACACTAAGCACACATAACTGCAGTGTTCGCAGAGTCAGGCCTGATCCCTGCGATCGCTAACATTTTTTTTGTGGTAGCGTTTTGATTCAGTCGCTAACAGTCAGGAGCTTTTTACCTGTGAATCTCAAAAAAATAAAAAAAACAAAAATAGTTGTCGTTTTATTGTTCTCTCTCTCACTCTATTCTCTCTCTATTGTTGCTCTTTTTTTACTCCATTCTATTCTGCAATGTTTTATTATGTTTTATCATGCTTGCTTTTCAGGTATGTAAATTTTGTTTACTGCGTTTTAGTGTTAAGCATTTTTTTTGTTTTCAGGTGCGCCATTCAGTTGCAGCGCGGATTTATTTATCTTGACAGCAACAGCGTTTGCTCCCACGATACATAAAGCCGCGACTCCAACGCTGTAGGAGGTGATTTCACCACCACAGTTAAAAAAAAGAGCATATGTGCCGAAGCATGGGGGCAGCAGGGGGGGCGGAGGAGCGATTGGCTCCTAATGCCACGTACATACGGTCGAAATTCCGACCGTGTGTACACGGCATAACTTTTGCGGAGGATGCCCCCATGCATCGGCATATATAAATGGTGCATGTATGCCCATCATTAGAAGTGGGTGGATGAAGGGAGGTATTCTAATGGTGGGCATACCCACCAATCAATCTCTTTTTTTTCGTTCAGCCAAGAGGCTGCATGAAAAAAAAAAAGATTACAATATATGTCCAGTATGTTGCTGGACTTTGAATGGTTATACCAGAATGATGCCTGCAGGTTTAGGTATCATCTTGGTATCATTCTTTTCAGCCAGTGATCGGCGTTCATGTAAAAGCAATTCTAGCGGGTAATTAGCCTCTAGACTGCTTTTACAAGCAGTGGAGGGAATGTCCCCCCTCCCGGATATAAACCGCGCCATTGGGAAATTGGGAAAGCATTTTATCACACCAATCTTGGTGTGGTCAGATGCTTTGAGGGCAGAGGAAAGATCTAGGGTCTAATAGACCCCAATTTTTTCAAAAAAAGAGTACCTGTCACTGCCTATTGCTATCATAGGGATATTTACATTCCCTGAGATAACAATAAAAATCATAACAAAGAAAAAAAATGGAAGGAACAGTTTAAAAATAGAATAAAAAAGCTAAAAAAATAAAAAAAAAACTAAAAAAAAAAAAAAAAAGCACCCCTGCCCCCCCTTCTCTTGCGCAAAGGCGTACACAAGCGTTGGTCTGGCGTCATATGTAAACAGCAATTGCACCATGCATGTGAGGTATCACCGCGAAGGTCAGATCGAGGGCAGTAATTTTAGCAGTAGACCTCCTCCGTGAATCTAATGTGGTATCATGTAAAGGCTTTTAAAGGCTTTTAAAAAAATGTATGTAGTTTGTCGCCACTGCGTGTTTGTGCGCAATTTTAAAGCATGTCGTGTTTGGTATCCATGTACTCGGCCTAAGATCATATTTTTTATTTCATCAAAAATTTGAGCAATATAGTGTGTTTTAGTGCATTAAAATAAAAAAAAGTGTATTTTTTCCACAAAAAATGCGTTTGAAAAATCGCTGCGCAAATACTGTGTGGAAAAAAAAAATGCAACACCCACCATTTTAATCTGTAGGGCCTTTGCTTTAACAATATATATAGTGTTTTGGGGGTTCAACGTAATTTTCTTGCAAAAAAAAAATATGTTTTCATGTAAACAAAAAGTGTCAGAAAGGGCTTTATCTTCAAGTGGTTAGAAGAGTGGGTGACGTGTGACATAGGCTTCTAAATGTTGTGCATAAAATGCCAGGACAGTTCAAACCCCCCCCCAAATGACCCCATTTTGGAAAGTAGACACCCCAAGCTATTTGCTGAGAGCAATGTTGAGCCCGTTAAATATTTTTTTTTTTTGTCCCAAGAGATTGAATAATGAAAAAAAAAATATATATATATTTTTTTACAAAAAGTTGTCACTAAATGATATATTGCTCAAACATGTCATGGGCATATGTGGAAATACACCCCAAAATACATTCTGTTGCTTCTCCTGAGTACGGGGATACCACATGTGTGGGACTTTTTGGGAGCCTAGCTGCGTACGGAACCCCAAAAACCAAGCACCGCCTTCAGGCTTTCTAAGGGAGTAATTTTTTTTATTTCACTTCTCACTGCCAATCACAGTTTCGGAGGCCATGGAATGCCCAGATGGCATAAAACCCCCCAAAATGACCCCATTTTGGAAAGTAGACACCCCAAGCTATTTGCTGAGAGGTATGGTGAGTATTTTGCAGATCTCGCTTTTTGTCACAAAGTTTTGAAAATTGAAAAAAGAAAAAAAAAAAAATTTTTTTCTTTACTTTCTTCATTTTCAAAAACAAATGAGAGCTGTAAAATACTCACCATGCCTCTCAACAAATAGCTTGGGGTGTCTACTTTCCAAAATGGGGTCATTTGGGGGGGTTTTGTGCTATTTTGGCATTTTATGGCCTTCGAAACTGTGATAGGTAGTGAGGAGTGAAATCAAAGATTTGCACCCTTAGAAATCCTGAAGGCGGTGCTTGGGTTTCGGGGCCCCGTACGCGGCTAGGCTCCCAAAAAGTCCCACACATGTGGTATCCCCATACTCAGGAGAAGCAGCAAAATGTATTTTTGGGGTGCAATTCCACATATAACTATGGCATGTGTGAGCAATATATCATTTAGTGACAACTTTTTGAAGAAAAAAAAAATTCTTTTTTATTTTTGTCTTTATTCAATCACTTGGGACTAAAAAAAAAAATATTCAATGGGCTCAACATGCCTCTCAGCAAATAGCTTGGGTGTCTACTTTCCAAAATGGGTCATTTGGGGGGGTTTTGTACTTCTCTGCCATTTTAGCACCTCAAGAAATGAAATAGGCAGTCATAAATTAAAAGCGGTGTAAATTCCAGAAAATGTACTCTAGTTTGTAGACGCTATAACTTTTTGCGCAAACCAATAAATATACGCTTATTGGCATTTTTTTTTTACTAAAGACATGTGGCTGAATACATTTTGGCCCAAATGTTTGACTAAAATTGAGTTTATTAGATTTTTCTTATAACAAAAAGTAGAAAATCTCTTTTTTTTTCAAAATTTTCGCTCTTTTTCCGTTTATATCGCAAAAAATAAAAATCACAGAGGCAATCAAATACCATCAAAAGAAAGCTCTATTTGTGGGAAGAAAAGGACGCAAATTTCGTTTCGTTACAAAATTGCATGACCGCGCAATTACCAGTTAAAGTAGTGCAGTGCGAAATTGAAAAAAGACCTCTGGTCCTTAAGCTGACAATTGGTCCGGGGCTGAAGTGGTTAAATAGCACTGATTCCTATGTAAATGACAGTTGTAGTTAGGGGGTTAACCACTAGGGGGCGGGGAGGAGTCAGTGTGACGTGTTGTGTTTTTTTTTTACAGTAGGGGGGCGTGGCTGTACGTCTGACGTCATTGATCGGCGTTCCCGATGACAGGAACCGCCGATCACTGACAGTCAGTGTAGGAAGCGCGGGGAGAGGTTTGTTTACATAGACCTCTCCCCGTTCTTCCGCTCCGTAGCCCGATCGCGGGATACCAGCGGCGATCGGGTCCGCTGGTCCCGCGGCCGGGGTCACGGAGCTCCCGACCGGGTCGCGATCGCGCCGCTAGCGCCGCGCGCGCGACCCACGGGCAGGCACATGCACGATCACGTACAGGTACGTGATTCTGCCTGCCCGTGCCATTCTGCTGACGTATATATGCAGTGGCCGGTCGGGAAGCGGTTAATCAGCAGCATATGCTGACAATAGGCGAATGCCTAATAGCCAATGCCACATGAGCATGGTTGGTACCATAATATTAATGCCTCAAATGCAAAACATTATTGTATAGAATGAAAATAATCAAACATTAGTAATTGTATTTTCTATGCATGATTGTGCTCAGCTCTGTAGCGTAGAGGTATGCCCTGCTACCTTCAAAGGTTTAAGCCATGGGTTCAAATCCCACCAATGATATCGCCATGTAAAAACATGGACAAGTGAGCACCCCCCCTTCCTGAACCATACCAGGCCACATGCCCTCAACATGGGGCATGGGGTCCCCCCAAAGCACCTTGTCCCCATGTAGATGGGGACAACAGCCTTTCCCAACAACCCTGGGCTGTTTGTTAGGGTCTGCGGGTGGGGGGCTTATCAGAATCTGGAAGCCCCATTTAACAAGGGGACCCCAAGATCACACCCCTACATTGTACCCCTACCTATTCACCCAAAAAAGTAGTGTAGTGTAACAAAAGACAGTAGCCAGTTTTTGACAATTCCTTTATTAAAAATGTCTTCTTCTTCCCCGCTTTTTCCTCTGGTTTTCTCCTTCTTCCTTTCGGGTTTCCTCCGGCTTCTTCTTCCAGTCTTTTTCTTCTTCCTCCGCCGCCACTCCCGCCACCGACCCACTCTACATAAAAAAATTACCATCCTCTGACGCTGCGGCCAGCCGATCTGTCCGCTTCCATTGAGCACATTTTATATATAACTATGTTGCGTGGCCTCCAGATGACATCATTCAGAGACCCCGCCCCCTTGTGACATCACCGGGCGTTGAAGTCACAAGGGGCGGGGTCTTGTAATGACGTCTTCCGAACCATCGCAGCATCGGAAGAGGTTTGTTTTTTAATCTTCAGTGGGAGTGGGAGTGGGAGCGGCAGCAAAGAAGAATGAAGGATGAAGCAGGGGAAGAAGAAGCTGGAGGAAGAAGGAGAAGACCGGAAGAAGAACATAGGTAGATGCAGAGAGGAAGAAGACATTTTTAATAAAGGAATGATCAAAAACCGGCTACTGTCTTGTCACATTACACTATTTTTTGGTGAATGGGTAGGGGTACAATGTACCCCATATCAATTCACATAGGGTGGGGGGGAATCTGGGGGCCCCCTTGTTAAATATGATAAGCCCGCAGACCCCAACAACCACAGCCTAGGGTTGTCGGGAAGAGGCTCTTGTCCCCATCAACATTGACCCCAAAACACCCTCCCTATGTTGAGAGCATGTGGCCTGGTATGGTTCAAGAGGGGGGGGGGCGCACGTCCCCCCTATCCTGTCCTCAAGGCTGCATTCTTGGATAAGGGTCTGGTATGGATTTTGAGGGGGGGACCCCACACCAATTTTTTTTATTACATTTTGGCATGGAGTTCCCCTTAAAATCCATACCAGACCCAAAGGACCTGGCATGGACTGAGGGGGACGGGACTGCACACCGTTTTTCTCCTTGATTTTTTATCTATATTGTCGGAAACCCGGCAATACATTACAGCCGCGAGCAAGTTTAATAAAATTTTTCCTTCAGAAAAAATGCTTCGGCACTGTTATACACATTGGCCAGATGTGCCACTCTACAGGCAGACTAAGGGGGCCCCCAGGCACGTTATTTAAAGGAATATTTTGTCATTATTTCACTTCAAGTATTATTAAAATCACTGCTCCTGAAAAAACGGTAGTTTAAAAAAAAAAATATTTGACCTCCTAGGCGGTAATCCCGAGTCTGGCTCGGGTCCAGCTTTTTCTGCTGGGAGCGGTAACCCCGAGCCAGACTCGGGCTTGCGTGCAGGATGCAGGGGGGAAGTTACTTACCTTTTCCCCTGGATCCTGCAATGTCTCCCCGATGTGTGAGCGAGCCGTCCACTCGCTCGATTTACACAGTGCCGAGTGCCGCCGATCTCCGTTCCCTGCGACGTTCCGACGCACGGAAGCGGAGATCGGCGCCAAATTTAAAAAAGTTTAAAAACACACAACACATACAGTACTGTAATCTTACAGATTACAGTACTGTATACAAAAAATACACATCCCCTTTGTCCCTAGTGGTCTGCCCAGTGCCCTGCATGTCATTTTATATAATAAAAAGATTTTTTTTCTGCCTGGAAACTGGAGATTGTCCATAGCAACCAAAAAGTGTCCCTTTATGTCAAAAGTGGTTTTAGACCAGCTAGAAAACAGCGATAATAAATTAAAATCACAATTTATCATCAAACAATAAATTTAATGACAGCGACTATTCTGCAAATTTCAGTGTTTTTGATTTGATTACATTATTGAATCATTTTTATATATATTTTTATTATATTAGAATTTATTATTTTGTGTTTCAAACTTTATCATACCCGGGATGTCTACTAGACTCTGGTTCGGACAGATTTAAGTGAGTTATTCATAAGAATTGCATTCCTACAATATAAAAACGCCAAATTTCCATGCAAAATAATTGTACCGCTTTCAGCACAAAATTCCAGCCAGAATCATACCGCCAGGGAGGTTAATTGATACATGTCTCTAAGTGCAGTACCCGGGTCCCCATACACTTTTTATGGCAAATAACTTGCATACAAGCCTTCAGTGAGGACTTTAGATTTTGCATGGTTTGAGCCCTATTTACTACAACTATTCCCGCATGTGCCAATTTGACAGGCATGTTTGCCGGGATTAGCGTGATTTCAATTTGCATGTCTGTCCAGTTTCTGAGAGTTGAAGTCCTAACTGGCTTTAATTGGATGCTATCTTCATGGACTGCGGGATTGCATATTGGCGCTATAGTAAATGACCCCTTATTTGTGTTCATAAAGGAAATACAATGCTTCAGAAAACATCCACCTTGTCTCCTGAGCCGACATTACAAGATGAGCCTTCACTTATCTTTAACATTCACAAGAAGGAGCTGAGCTGACATCACATATGTCTGTGAAACTTTTTTTATTTGCGCTAACAGTTACATTTTCAAGACAAGCTTTTGGGGTGTAGCCCTTTATTCTTGGACCAAGTAGTACTGATACACAAAGCTTGCGGATGTTTATAATAGCTACTAATATGTCAGAGGGCTTAAGTTGAAACTTCATAAATCACATTTGGTGGTGTTTGAAGTCTGGTTTTAAGCTCTTCATTACATAGGGTTAGGTTAGAGGTTAAGTGGAAATGTTAGTGAAAAGGTTAAGGGTTAATGATTAACTTTTATGGTTTGGCAAAATGTTTGAGTGAAGGTCAGATTGGGGTTAATTGTTGGGATCAAGTGAAGGATTAGGGATGAATGTCACATTGGGGGCAGATATACTATTTATATTTGTCCCTGCTTAGCCTTTCAGCCTGTTGTATGCTACTAATTTCCCAACAAGTCTTGTACCAAAAAAACAAAAAAATAAAACTAATAACAGCTTCTGGAAAATGGTGTAGAGTAGACTGATTGTCTAAAGCCAGCCATAGACGGTTTGAATCTGGGCTGGTTAAGCAGGGACCAACGAAGATTTGAACCATGTGTGGGCAGGCTGATTGTACCCACGTTGATTGATTAATCAACTTGGGTACAACCAGCTTGTTGGATTTTTCATGCGGTTATTGCCAGTGACTAAAGCTGCTAGCAGTAATCGCCACATGTTCTACCTTCCCTTCTCCCATCAGGAGAACACCAAAACTCTGCAGGAGGGATTCCCACATCAACACTGACTGTAGCTGTGACTGGGGAATCGAGCAATTTTCATTCCTGCAGCCATCTACAGCCAGCTAAAAAGGGCTGGTAAACACAACAAACCACACTTGTCTGATATTCTGTTGGGCAGAACGGGGTTCTTCAGTTTTGAGTCTTATCTTCTTTCTCCTGATAACACTGCAAGTGGATTTAGCCAATATAAAGGTGTGCCAACCCACCTTACTCCTATTGACTGTGTACCAGTGGCGGTGCGTGCATAGAGGGCGCAGGAGCGCCGCCCCCCTCTCCTGCACCGTTCTATCACCAATAGATAGATTCATGCATTGCATGAATCTATCTATTGTCACCGCTGCCGCCCCCTATTCAGATGTCCCGCCCCTTGTCGGGCGCCGGGCATCTGAATTACAGCGGGGGGTGTTTTTGGAAGCGCCCTATTAGAGCTGTAAGCTCTAATAGGGGACCCTATTATAGCGGTGTGCTCTAATAGGCTTCCATAAGTGTAAACAGCGGGCGCAATGCTTTGCGTTCGCTGCTTACACAGTATTGTGTTAGGGAAGCGAATACATCGCTTCCCTAACACAGACCCGCCTCTCAGCCAATCAGGTTGCCGGTCTGTGTTACCGGTCCCCTGATTGGCTGAAGTCACAGGCGCTGTGATTGGATGCCTAGGCGTCCAATCACTGCAGAAGACAGGAGGAGCGCGGCAGAAGATGTCGGGTCGATGAGGAGACACCGCTCGCCGCTGAAAAGGTAAGTGCCGGCACATTGGCAGCATTTAATGGGCACAGTGGCAGCGTTAGATGGGCACAGTGGCAGCACTTGGGGCACGGTGGCAGCTTTATATGGGCACAGTGGCAGCATTAGATGGGCACAGTGGCAGCGTTAGATGGGCACAGTGGCAGCATTTAATGGGCACAGTGGCAGCATTTGAGGCACAATGGCAGCACTTGGGGCACAGTGACAGCGTTAGATGGGCACAGTGGCAGCATTTAATGGGCACAGTAGCAGCATTTAATGGGCACAGTGGCAGCGTTTGATGGGCACAGTGGCAGCATTTAATGGGCACAGTGGCAGCATTTAATGGGCACAGTAGCAGCATTTAATGGGCACAGTGGCAGCGTTTTTGATGGGCACAGTGGCAGCGTTTAATGGGCACAGTGGCAGCATTTAATGGGCACAGTAGCAGCGTTTAATGGGCACAGTGGCAGCGTTTGATGGGCACAGTGGCAGCGTTTGATGGGCACAGTGGCAGCGTTTTGATGGGCACAGTGGCAGCGTTTGATGGGCACACAGTGGCAGCGTTTGATGGGCACAGTGGCAGCGTTTGATGGGCACAGTGGCAGCGTTTGATGGGCACAGTGGTAGCGTTTAAAGGGGACAGTGGCAGCGTTATGTGGGCACAGTGGCAGCATTTAATGGGCACAGTGGCAGCGTTTGGGGCACAGTGGCAGCGTTTGATGGCACAGTGAGGCTGTTTGTTTTGCGCCCCCCCCCCCCCCCCCAAAAAAAAATTTGAGCACCAGCCGCCACTGCTGTGTACCCTTATAAGTGTGTACACTTGGACGCACAATGGTGCAAACATTTTGGTAAAAAAATGTTGCTTGTTGTTGCTTCCAATAACCTGGGCTAATTTGCAGCAAATCTATTCATTCATCATATTATGAAGATAACACACCAAAGGTACTTTTGAATTTACTTGGTTCACTTATTACTATTTAGTGGTCTTCAGCCCTGATACAAGCAGTATCCTCCTCTTAGGAGGAAATAAGCAAATCAAAAAATCAATATGCCTTGATGGGTGGATGTCAGTCTGGAGGAGTAGGTGTTACTAGGCAAACTACCTTTTTGCATGCAGACTGCCCAAGGTAATGTCCACATTTGATACTGAGCCTCCATATAGAAATTAACAAAATTTCCAATTAATGAAAGGGGCAGCCTGGGAACAGTTAGGCTGAGGAGGAAAGAGCTAAATAGTCCTGGACTTTTTCTAGCTAGGAAATAAGTTGGACACCTGAATTGGTGCAGCTTCTAATGCATACTATCCGAAGCTCACAATGAGCAGTGAAATTAGAGTGAGCAATTACAGAACACGGGAGGAGCCTGTACCACTGTGCAAGATGGAGGGTAAATCTGGAGTTCACCCTTAAAGTGGAAGTAAAGTCAGATTTTCCACTTTCACCTACAGGTAAGCCTGTAATGAGGCTTACCTGTAGGTACAAAAAATATCTCCTAAACCTTTACGGTTTAGGAGATATTCCCCGTGCAATACGCCGCTGACTGCAGCGGCGCATGCGCACGGGGGATTCTCGTCTGAAAGGCCGGCAGAATACGAACCCTGCCGGGACGAAGTCTCCCGTGCGCATGCGCGGGAGTGACGACATCGCAGCCACTCACAGCGCTGGAGTCGCGATACCCGGAAGACACGCCGAGGCAACATGTCAGCGACCTCGGCGTGGACCAGGTGAGTTACCGACGCCTCGTTCTAAGGTAAGTATTTCATAATGAGCTAGTATGCGGTGCATACTAGCTCATTATGCCTTTTCCCTTACAGGTGTAAAAAAAAAAAAAAAAAATGTCAGCGGGTTTACTCCCGCTTTAAAGTAGAACTATAGGCAAAGCTTATTTTTTTTTTCATTTTGGATACAGGATGGGAGGACTAGAACCAGAGCCATCTGTGCCCCATTGTGGAGATTTTCCTTCAATTCCTGTTCTATAACCAAAGAGGAAGTGAGAGAAAATCCCTGCAAATTAAAATAATTCCTTGGTACCCCCAAGTCATCGGAACTAGTGTCCCTATTGGAAGATTTCCCCGCTATAACTTTTCCGGGGAAAACCCAAAATGAGGGATTTTATTTTACTTTCACTTTCAATGATAATGGTAAACGTAACCAACAGAGAGGTTGAATCTCCTTAACCACCTCCTGCCCATCGTATAGACAAATCTCTCATTCTGGGACGACTTCATATGATGTTGTTCCACTCTTGCAAGTGCGACGATTGGCGGCATGCTGTGTCCATGGTACATGGTGAATCCCAGATCTTCGTAGAGAGCCGATGATGTGGATCTTTAACCATGTGATTAGCCGTGTCCAATCACAGCTGACCACATGTAAACAAGGTTATCGTCTTTCCTTCCCTCACACTGACAGCATGTATGGAGAGGAGAGCCGATCAGCGGCATTTCCTCACAGGGGAGACCTGTACAGATATTCAGTGCCCTGATTATCAGTGCAGCCCCAACAGTGCCCAGAAGCAATGCCAGTCAGTGTCCATCAGTGATGCCAGTCAGTGCCCAGCAGTGATGCCAATCAGTGCCCATCAGTGATGTCAATCAGAGCCCATCAGTGATGTAAATCTGAGCCCATCAGTGATGCCAATCAGTGCCCATCAGTGATGCCAATCAGTGCTGCCTTTCAGTGCCCATCAGTGCATGCTCATCAGTACCATCCATCAGTGCCAATCAGTGCCCACAATCAGTGCTCATCAGTGCCACCTATCAATGCCCATAAGTGCTGCCTTCAAGTGCCCATCAGTGCCACCTTTCAGTGCCCATCAATGCCCTCTATTAGTGCCCATCAGTGCTGCATTTCAGTGCCCATCAGTGCTGCATATTAGTGCCTCCTCATCAATGCCACCTCATCAGTGCCCATCAGTGCAGCCTATCAGCACCCATCAGTGCAGCCTCAGCAGTGCAAATCAGTGAAGGAGAAAAATTACATATTTACAAAATTTTCTAACAGAAACTAAGGAAAACAAAGGAAAACTTATTTTTTTTACTTTTTTGGTCGTCTCGTTTTTTTTTTTTTAAAGCAAAAAATACCACCAAAAGAAAGCTCTGTCTAAAAAAAGCATAAAAATGTAATTTGAGTACAGTGTTACATGAAAACTGGCCTGGGCAGGTAGGGGGTGAAAGTGTCCTGTATTGAAGCAGTTAAAGAGGGCACAGACAGCAATAAAACCTGACAAATGTTCCATTACCTCTCCACTCCAAAAGTAAAAAAAAATAAAAAAATGTTCCCTTTTGTTATACTTTAAAGCAGTATTCCACCCTAAAGTGGAACTTCTGCTCATCAGAACCCTCCCCCCTCCGGTGTCACATTTGGTACCTTTCAGGGGGGGGGGGGGGTGCAGATACCTGTCTAAGACAGGTATTTACACCCACTTCCGGGCATAGACTTGCGCATGCGCAGTAGGGAACCAGGAAGTGAAGCCGCAACGCTTCACTTCCTGATTCCCTCACGAGAATGGCGCCGGCAGCAGCAGAGAGCCAAGCGATTGATTGGCCTTTGCTGCCAACATCGCTGGACTCCAGGAAAGGTAAGTGTCCATTTATTAAAAGTCAGCAGCTGCAGTATTTGTAGTTGCTGGATTTAAAAAAAAAAATTCAGGTACAATCCCTCTTTAATATGACAATAAACTGACTTGGTAGAACTAAGCCCATTGATTTAACGGTTTCCCAAAACAGTTACATTCAAGGCATGCTGTGAATAATCCCTGTCACAGTTACTTGGGCTCTCAACCAAATTGTCAAGCCATAAAATAGTTGGTATTATAACTGATCACATGTGCAGCACCATGGCAACGGTAGATCAAACAGAGGCTAAGATAGCAACTTCCTTGGATGTAAAGTATAGAAGGGTTTAGTTCCGCTTTGAGAAAACTGAAACCTGTTCAATTGCTTTGTATTACTCCTTTGCATATCATCAGTAATTGCAGCATTTTTATTATTATTATACAGGATTTATATAGCGCCAACAGTTTGCGCAGTGCTTTACAACATGAGGCAGATAGTACAGTTACAATACAATTTAATACAGGAGGAATCCGAGAGCCCTGCTCGTTAGAGATTACAATCTAGGAGACATAAAATTAAATAAAACTGTTATGCTGGTTAATAATATTCTTAAACTGATCATACTCTGCAACAAAAACAAGTCACGTACATTCATTTATTTGAAGCTATTTAACTTGATGTTTTTTGTATAATGTTGTTTTTGTGAGTGAAATCAAGCTCTTGCTTTGCCTTATTCTTTTAGGAGCATCAAAACACTGTCACAAAGTTATACATTGAGAAAAAAAAGAATTCAATGGATTCCTTACTTTTGCAAAAGAGCTCTTTCCAGACGGTTGGAATAAAAAATGTTTTATATTTTCTGCCAGAATAGTTTCCAAGAATGCTTTCAATTAGAATCATATAGTGTATCCTCTTCCGACTAGGAACTAAGCCAAATTTACAAATGATCATCTGCTGTTTTCAGACATCCCCTGACTCTTTTAAACAAGAAATTCACTCTGAGAACTGGTAAAGGCTTTTTCTTTCCCTTGATATACATTCTATCTTTGCCATAATGAACATGAAGGCTGTCATCATTCTGCTGGTTCTGTCATTGGCCACTATATTGGCACTGGTTATTGTTTTACTGTCAGGAACAGGAAAGTCAAGCCAAAGCTGTGACACTCAATCACACTATCATGGCAATACCAACCCCAATGCTGCACAGAAGAAAAAGATAAGCAACCAAAACTTAATATTTTCAGACCTGAAACCAGAAGAGTTTTCTGCAACAGTTGACTACCTAAAGAAAACACTTGGTAAGAACTTGGTCAGTGCAGACAATGCAAAGCCTACAGAAAATTGTATTTACTATATTGATGTTAAATATCCTCCAAAGCAGAAAGTCCTAGATTATTTAGATAATGGAGCTGAAAAGCCTAACCGGGAGGCACTTGCTGTGGTTTTCTTTGGTGATCAAGAAGAACCCAACATTACAGAATATGTGGTAGGTCCATTTCCGAACCCATCATATCATAAGGATATTACATTGGAGAAATACAAAGACAAACTGCCTTACCACCGTCGACCTGTTATTGGAAAAGAGTATGCTGATGCCTACAGTATGGTTTATGAAAGTGAATTTTCTAAAGCGCCTAACTTTTTACAAGCTCTGGGCTATAATGGAGATAATTTTGCTGCTCTTACAACTGTCCCAAGGGGCTTCAAATCTGGAGACAGAAGTACATGGTTTGTTATGTTTCTTAAAATGAAAGAAAGTTGTTTTTCTGTCCAGCCAGTTGGACTTGAAATTCTACTTGACCATAAGAGTCTGGATGTCACCAAATGGAAAGTCACCAAAGTCTTTTACAATGGTGTTTACTTCTCTAACATGGCTGATTTGGAAAAACAGTACAATGCTGGAGGAATTAATGTGATTAAGATTGAAAATGTAACTCCAGACAATGACATTGGATCTATGAATCCTAAATCAAATCCAACACCTGGAGCACCTTTGCAGTTTGACCCAGCTGGCAAACGATATACTGTTAAAGACAGTCGGGTAACCTTCCAATCTTGGGACTTTTCATTTGGTCTAAATGTGAACACTGGTCTACGTCTTTTTGACATCAGATTTAATAATAAACGTATTGTTTATGAAATTAGCACTCAAGAGGCAATTGCAGTCTATGGCTCTAATGCACCAGGTGGAATGATCACAAGATACCTTGATGGCAGTTTTGGTATTGGAAGGTTCTCCTTTGAGTTGGTAAGAGGTGTTGATTGCCCTTATCTGGCTACTTATGTTGACACTCACCATCTCATGGAATCTGAGACTCCTGAAACGACCAAAAATTCCATATGCATATTTGAACATAATACTGGAATGCCTCTTCGTCGACACTATTCTAATATGCACTCTATGTATTATGGAGGACTGACCAACAGTGTTCTGGTTGTCCGAGCTGTGTCAACTCTTATTAATTATGATTATGTATGGGATTTTATATTCTATCAAAATGGAGTTATTGAAGCCAAGATGTATGCCACTGGATATATCAGTTCATCATTCTACTTTGCGGATGGTAAAGATTATGGCTCAAGAGTTGGTGAACATACATTGGGAACACTTCATAATCATTTTATCAATTACAAAGTGGACATTGATGTTGGAGGTAAGATTTATAATCATCTGATTATACAAACAAAGGATTACTGTGAAAGTTATATTTTATAATATAAAGTGAAATACTATGAAATATAAAGTGAAATGCTTTCCATGCACACACAATTTTGCATTGTCTTTTTTTGTGGCATTTTAAAGCATTTTATTTTAAATTGTTGTACATTTGCTTCAAATGCAGTCAGTTTTGATCATAACTGCAAACATTTTCCATGTAATCTGTGATTGTTCTGCATGCTATAAAATGGTAAATGGAAAAAGTTTAAGGTAGCGCATACATTACGAATCCTTAAAAAAAAAAATCAAAATATTTTCAGGTGATCTAATTCATTCTCTTTCCTTTTGATGTCAGGAAAGTTGATAAATCATGCATACACAGAGTTCCACTAATCACAGATATGATAGAACAAAACTGTGTATATAGACTTTAAACCATGTTGTTTAGGAGTGTATACTTTTTACTATAACCACCAATGCTAGTTGCACCGTGGCACACTTTGCATAGCACACTTTCATTAGCCCCAGAAAAACATCCCAACCATGAAAGTGTCCTAATGTTAAAAGTCAGCAGCTACAGTATGTGTTGCTGTTGACTTTAAATGTTTAAAGGGGCGTGTGGAACTCCACTTTAAGTTTAGGAGCTGCTAGTGTACATGAAGCTTAACCCTCTCAGGACTGGAGTCCCCATAATTAGGGGTGGAGGTTCTTTGCCACCTGAATATCCCTCTGAACCTCCAAAATTCCAGGTCCCAAACAGGAACTTAATAATGTAGAGAGAACTTTAAGTCAGTCCTCTCCATTATGATTGAAGTATCCCAGAACTTACCACCCTGCACAGGTGAGAACCCCTGAGTGCACCAAAACCACCCACCTTTAAAGGACCACAACCCAAAAATGAGTGAGACATAGCACCCATCCAGGAGTCAACCTTGACCTCCTGTACAGTAAATACACGCAAACATTCTCCATCATTTCGAATATATACATTTAGATTTAGGTGTTCTTGATTATGTCTCAATTATTAGAACATCTTTAGGCAGTAGGCAAGTAGAACTTGCCTTTTTTTATACTTCAGAAACCCTCTGAAGCCCCATACACACGCTCGGATTATCCGAGGACCAGGTCCGTCGGATCATGTCCGTCGTACTTTGTCCGATGTTGGTTTTGCGTACACACGGTCGGACAAAGTTGTCGGAAAATCCGATCATTCTGAACGTGGTGACGTTTGTTGCCTATGACGGGACTACGTAGAGGCTAGTAGCCAATAGCTTTGGTCTTGTAATGTGATCTGAGCATGCGTAGCACTTTGTCCGTCGGAATTCGCTACACACGATCGGATTTGGTGTGATCGGACTTTGTTGTCAAAAAATCTATCCAGCAGGAGATAGGACTTTGTCCGTCGGACAATCCGATGGAAACTGTCCGATGGTGCCTACACACGGTCAGAATTTCCGACAACATTGTCTGATAGGACAGAATCCATCGGAAAATCCGACCGTGTGTATGGGGCTTGAGAGGAGGTTGTGGATGCCTATGAGTCTGGCAAGGCATTTAAAGAGATCAACATTTTTTTTTTTTTTTTAATTAACCATTCAACTGTAGGGGAATGACATAGATTTTATATGAGCATGGATTTCTCCAGGACCAGCTGACTAAGCAAATTCAACCAAAGAGCTAAATATTTGATACGAAAAGAGGTCTCAAAGAACCACAAAATTTCACTGGGGAATCTACAACAATTGGTTGTAAGGTGCATTCACCTACAACTGCACCCTATACACCTGGATAGGAGGGGCGCTGGGGGTGGCATATAGAGGAACCAATCCCTTAAATTTTCCTTCTTCAGGAGGATTACCACCAAATGACCGTATTATTCGCAGACAGTGGAAGAGCGGTGATAAAATCCATGGCAATGTGAGACCAGGTATCCTTAGGAATGGGCACGGCATGAGAAGACCAGCAGGGTCTTGTGTGGAGGATTTAGACTGAGCACAGACATGACAAGCCTTAACGTAATCCTTAACATCCGGGCATAGATTAGGCCACCAGTAGTGACGACCGATGAGCAGGAAGGATCCGAGGAACCCAGCATGACCTGCCACCTTGGAATCATGTCCCCAACAAAGGATCTTAGTTCTTAGCTCAGTGGGAACAAAGGTCTTACCAGGAGGAATTTTTGATTCCGGGGTGGTAGAATGGGCAACAATGCATGAGGTCAGAATGAGGGGTGGACTCCTCGTTCAAAGTGTCAAATGACCAAGAGAGCGCATCAGCCCGACCGTTGCAGGAACCAGGTTTGTACGTAATCGTGAATTTAAAATGGGAGAAGAAGAGGCTGCACCTGGCCTGTCTGGGATTCAGACGTTTAGCATTCTGTAGGCATTGTAGATTCTTGTGATTAGTAAAGATCGTTATGGAGTGAGGGGAACCCTCCAAGAGATGACACCACTCCTCCAATTTAATTGCGAGAACTTCCCGATCCCCAATGGCATAATCTCTCTCTGCCTGAGAATTTTTTTTGGAGAAGAAAAACGCACATGGTTGACGTCTCTTCTCAAAGAATTGAAGAAGCACAGCTCCCACCCCCATCGAAGAAGCTTCCACTTCAATAAAAAACGTGTCCCCAGGATTTGGTCTCCTCAAGAGAGGTCCAGAAACAAAGGCCTGTTTCAGGCAGAAACGCAGAGACAGCCTCGGGAGGCCGGTTTTTGGCATTCGCACCCTTCTTGGTCAAAGCGATAATAGGCGCAGCAATGGAAGAGTAATTCTTTATGAACTGCCTATTATAATTTGTGAAGGCAAGAAAGCACTGTGTGGCCTTGAGGCTAGCAGGAAGGGGCCAGTTGGTAATGGCTGAGACCTTTCCGGGATCCATACGAAGACCCAAACTTGAGACAAAACATCCCAGAAACAGAATCTCAGAACATTCAAAGGAACATTTATCCAGCTTGGCATAGAGATTATTCTCTGTAAGGTGCTGAAGTACAGTGCGGACATGATTTCTGTGAACAAGCAGATTTTCTGAAAAGATGAGAATGTCTTCCAGATAGATGACAACAAACTGGTACAGCAGATTCCTGAAGATTTCATTGACAAAGTTCTGAAACACAGCTGGAGCCTTACACAAACCAAAAGGCATAGCCAGGTATTCGTAATGCCCATCTCTAGTGTTAAACGCAGTCTTCCATTCGTCACCTTCCCGTATTCGAATGAGATTGTATGCACCTCTGAGATTCAACTTGGTGAAAATGGAAGCACCCTTCAACCTGTCGAATAGCTCAGATATTAAGGGTTAGTGGTATCGGTTTTTGATAGTCACTGCGTTTAAACCTCAATAGTCGATGCAGGGTCTCAGGGTACCATCCTTTTTGGCAACGAAAAAGAACCCTGCTCCTGCAGGCGATGAGGATTTCTGGATAAAACCTCTCTCCAGATTCTCAGCGAAATATTCAGACATGGCCTGGGTCTCTGGAATGGACAGAGGGTAGGTACGACCCCTGGGCAGAGTTGCACCAGGGACAAGGTCAATAGCACAGTCAAAAGACCCGTGGGGAGGAAGCACCCCAGCTGACTTCTTACAGAACACATCCCGGTAATCGCTGTATGCAGCGGGAAGATCAGAATATTCGGAGGTGGTAGCAATGAGAAGTCTTTCCTTGGGGACCACCTTAAGAAGACAGGATGAGAAACACAAGGGGCCCCAAGCCAGGATCTGCCCAGAGACCCAGTCCACATGTGGAGAGTAGAGCTGTAGCCAAGGAAGGCCTAATATAATGGGGGTAGAGGCCTTGGGTAGACTGAGGAAGTAAATCCACTCCTGGTGGAGTATCCCTACCGACATCCTAATCGGTAGCGTCTGGAAGTGGATAGGGAGTACAGTGCCATCAATTGTGGAGATTACCAGTGGTGTAGTGAGGGGAGAAAGGGTAGCTTCATAGAAGAAGCAGTTCTCCAGTCCATAAAATTGCCATCAGCCCCGGAATCCAGATATGCTAGGATCGATTGGGGAGAAGTGCCTACATGAAGTAACACTGGAAGAAGAAGACGAAAAGGTATTAGACCCGAGCGTTTCCTGGACGAAGCGAGCAAGAGTCACGAAAATGACCCTTGCCCCCACAATAAAGACACAAGCACAGAGTTCTGCGCCTAGCACGTTCTTCGGGGGTTAGTCTGGTCCAGCCCAGCTGCATAGGTTCCTCAGCAGGCAGAAGAGAATGAAGGGGGAAGAGCTCAGACTGGCTAGGACCCAGGGAGTGCTAGCGTCTTCTTTCTAGGGACCTCTCCTGAAAACGAATGTCGATCTGATTGCACAAGGAAATTACATCATCCAGACCAGCATGGATGGCTCTTCCTGCTAATTCGTTTTTCACTCGGTCTGAGAGGCCATGTAGAAAGGTTGCGACCAGGGCCTCATTGTTCCAGCTCAATTCAGCTGTGAGGATACGGAACTGAAGAGCATATTGTCCCACTGAACAAGATTCTTGGCAAAGACTTAAAAGGGCACTAGCCGCTGGAGAAACCCAAGCTGGCTCCTTGAAAATGTTTCAAGAAGTCGGACAGGCTTGAAACCACCAGATCATTTTTTTCCCACACTGGAGCAGCCCAGGCTAAAGCTTCACGAGATAGGAAGGAAATGATATAGGCTACCTTAGCCCGATCAGACAGAAAGTTTTGAGGCTGGAGCTCAAAATGAATAGTGCATTGACTGAGGAACACCCTGCAGGCCTTGGAGTCCCCAGAGAAACAGGACGGAGCTGGCAGTTGTAATGATTGCGTGGCTGTGACTGGTGCGATAGGTGCAGCCGCTGATTGTACTTGAGGTTGCTGGTTCGGGGTTCCCAAGGAGGCCTGAAGCTGCTCAAAGCGGGAGGCCAGATCCTGAAGGAATCGCATCACCTAGATTCCTGGGTATCAAGTCTGCGGACTATGCCCTGCAATCAGCTGCAGGAAGCGGCACATCAGCCAGGTCCATGGCTGATTAAACTGTCAAGTCACCTGAGGCCAGGTGACAGATGCACACCGTTGGGATCAGGAGTGGAGCCTACGGCTGACTGCTGCGGATGGGAGTCTGGGTGGTAAAGGAAGGCAGGCCCACTGGAACACCAAGACGGATCCCACAGGGGCTAGAGCGTAATATTCCCTAGGGCGCAGAGTCTAAGAGCCAGCAGGTGTTCATCAGAGACTCTAGTGGTGAGGATGGAGCAACTGGCTCCAGGTCGCGCCCATAGTAGGCTAAAGGAGGATAGAGATAGTAAGGGAATAAGCCAAAGGTTGGGCGACTAGCAGACAAGGATAAACATAGAACAAGCCAAAGGTCAGGGTCACAAGCAGACAGGGATATTCGAGAACAAGCCAAGATCGATAACTGTAATCAGACGTAGAACACACAGCAAGATGCACACGGAAGCTAAACACACAAAGTTGATCAGCAGGGTTGACTTGCAGTGCACAGGTTAATATAGAGTTCACTGATAGGGGCTGGGGTGATGCCATGCTAGAGGAGAGATTATAAAAGCAGTCAGGTGAGAGTGGTTGGTCTCTAGAGGTGAACACATGGAGGAAAGGTAAGCTGACAGACAAACACTACTGCATAACCATGACACTTTTCTTCTAATTTTAATGAGTGGCCACAAGTCTTGTTAAACTCCCCTCCACGAAAAAGTTTTATCCCTATTGTGGGGTCACCAGTACGGTATTTGTAAATTGAAATCATATCCCCTCTCAAGCGTCTCTTCTCCAGAGAGAATAAGTTCAGTGCTCGCAACCTTTCCTCATAACTAATATCCTCCAGACCCTTTATTAGCTTTGTTGCCCTTCTTTGTACGCACTCCATTTCCTCCAGTGCATCCTTCCTGAGGACTGGTGCCCAGAACTGGACAGCATGCTCTAGGTCCAGAGTCTTGTAGAGCGGGAGAATTATAATTTTATCTTTGGAATTAATCCCCTTTTTAATGCATGCCAATATTCTGTTTGCTTTGTTAGCAGCAGCTTGGCATTGCATGCCATTGCTGAGCCTATCATCTACTAGGACCCCCAAGTCCTTTTCCATCCTAGATTCCACCAGAGGTTCTCCCCCAGTGTATAGATTGCATTCATATTTTTGCCACCCAATGCATTATTTTCCATTTTTCTATATTGAACTTCATTTGCCATGTACTTGCCCACCCCATTAATTTGTTCAGATCTTTTTGCAAGGTTTCCACATCCTGCGGAGAAGTTTTTGCCCTGCTTAGCTTAGTATCGTTTAATATTGTCCGCAAATACAGATATTGAACTGTTTACCCCATCCTCCAGGTCATTTATGAACAAAATAAATAGGATTGGTCCCAGCACAGAACCCTGGGGGACCCCACTACCCACCCCTGACCATTCCGAATACTCCCCATTTATCACCACCCTCTGAACTCGCCCTTGTAGCCAGTTTTCAATCCATGTACTCACCCTATGGTCCATGCCAACGGACCTTATTTTTTACAGTAAACTTTTATGGGGAACTGTGTTAAATGCTTTTGCAAAATCCAGATACACCACATCTACGGACCTTCCTTTATCTAGATGGCAACTCACCTCCTCATAGAAGGTTAATAGATTGGTTTGGCAAGAACGATTCTTCATGAATCCATGCGGATTACTGCTAATGATACCGTTGTCATTACTAAAATCGTGTATATAGTCCCTTATCATCCCCTCCAAGAGTTTACATGCTATTGATGTTAGGCTAACTGGTCTGTAATTCCCAGGAATGTATTTTGGGCCCCTTTTAAATATTGGTGCTACATTGGCTTTTCTCCAATCAGCTGGTACCATTCCAGTCAGTAGACTGTCAGTAAAAATTAGGAAAAATGGTCTGGCAATTACTTGACTGAGTTCCTTAAGTACTCTGGTCCCGGTGATTTATTAATGTTAAGTTTCCCCAGTCTAATTTTAATTCTGTCCTCTGTTAACCATGGAGGTGCTTCTTGTTATGTGTCATGAGGATAAACACTGCAGTTTTGGTTACTGAAGCCCCCTGATGCCTCCCTCAGTGAAGACTGAGAAGAATAAATTCAATACCTTAACCATCTTACCATCCTTTGTAACCAGACCAGGTCTGTCCTCCCTTTTTTTACTGTTTACATACTTAACCACTTCAATACAGAGCATTTTCACCCCCTTCCTGCCCATTTTCAGCTTTCAGCGCTGTTACACTCTGAATGACAATTGCGCGGTCATGCAACACAGTACCCATATGAAATTTTGATTTTTCCCACAAATAGAGCTTTCTTTTGGTGGTATTTGAGCACCTCTGCGGTTTTTAATGTTTTAATATATATATATATATATATATATATATATATTTATATTTATTTATTACATACCCCTTTTTTAACAAACAATGTGCAACATTTATTGGCGCTATAAACAAAAAAAGAGTGACAATTTTTAAAAAAAACACAAAATTTTTTAACTTTTTGCTATAATAAATATTGCATAAAAAAAAAAGATTTTCTTCAGTTTAGGTCGATATGTATTCTTCTACATATTTTTGGTAAATCTATTGAATATCTATTGAATATACAAATAATAACTTTTTGGGGGGGAAGGACGATACACAAAGCAATAGAACGATGGGCCAACTGGTTTTAAAGCACATATTTTTATGCAAATGTAATGATGTAAGTTGGTGCCAACACCATTGCTTGTAATACATTTAGACTTTTGGAAAGGATACTGTAAGGTCATGTGAATTTGGAACTGAGCTAGTTCAGGCACACTTTGTATATTGAGGTTCTATAGGGCCCAGTAAGATGTAGTGGTCACCGCTGTGCTAATACTGATGCTGCAGGTTTCCGCAGTGCCGCCAGAGGCAGTTGATGTGTTGAAGTGGTAAAGTGCTAAGTAACAGAAAGGTCCTGATCGTCAGCTCAATGAATCTTGCCAGACATTTGTTGCAAATCACAACTTGATAAGACCTTAATCCTTTTTTTTATCATTTTGGATGGACTGTCTTTTCAAATACTGTAGCTGGAAAATGTAGAAGAATGTTTGAATTACAAAATACAACCGCATGCAATAATTCTTCAGTTTATTGTTTGTGACTTTGGAAAAAACATGCAGCTTCTTAGCCAAGTATTCGAAGAAAGGTTGAATGTTCTCCAAACTTTTAGAAAAAATTAGCTTTATTGATTAAAATCCACAAAAAAGGACATCACGGACCCACGATACAAAGAGACGGCAGCATGGTTAACTTGTTTCATGAAAAAATTAGCTTAATCTTAACCCAGAATTCACCTGTTAAGTTAACCCTTAAATACAAAAAGGTACAATCCACAACATCCCTTACGCATAAATTAACAAAGAAAAAAAACTTTGTGCCAATGGGAAAGTGAATCAAATGGTTGCCAGCAGCAGTGTGAATGTGAACTGACTAGCGTCACAGTGACATAAAAGGGTTAAGCACCTCACTCAGCTAATGTAAATTCCAAATATGAAAACAACAATGTGTGAATCAAAATTACAAAAAAAGTTAATTAACAGTCCCACTTCGTTGTGAAATAAAGTGCTCGTGCGTAGATCAAAATTAGAAGTGCTACGATTCAGTGTGCAGACAGAGGTGCCCCACATGGATATGCACTCACCCTTATGAATTGACCACCTATCACTAGAGTGGTCACTTGCGCTTTGTGGGGATATGTAACCCCTAGATGGTATAATCCAGGTCAGCTGTTTAGAATATTCCTTACGTAGTTACATAGTTAGCCAGGTTGAAAAAAGACCCGAGTCCATCCAGTTCAACCATAAAATAAATAAATAAAATAAAAAATATTGTACAATCCAATATACCCAATTCTATACCCACAGTTGATCCAGAGGAAGGCAAAAAACCCCAGCAGAACATGATCCAATTTGCTACAGCAGGGAAAAAAATTCCTTCCTGATCCCCCGAGAGGCAATTGGATTTTCCCTGGATCAACTTTACCTATAAATGTTAGTACCCAGTTATATTATTTACATTTACGAAAGTATCCAGGCCTTTCTTAAAGCAATCTACTGAGCTAGCCAGAACCACCTCTGGAGGGAGTCTATTCCACATTTTCACAGCTCTTAGATAGGGTGAACGAATGACAGAGGGGGGCTCCCATTGTGTAATACCGTAATTTATTAAAATAATGATGTGATAAAAAACATGGATACACATTTTCTGGTGCCCAAGCCTGGCTCCTGTTGTGATCAGCATGTATTTTAATTTGGAGTTTCAGGCCAGTTTCCGTCAAGACGCTGCTGAATTGCGTAGAGGCTCTGTTCCATGTGATGGAAATGAGGGACACCTATTACTAGTAAAAGTATGTAGGCATAGGACACACACCCTGCCGTGTCCCCTTAAAGGAGAATTATACAAAAAAAATGATTAGTTAAACGCACAAGTGTTTGTTTTACCACAATTATTGTTAATTATTTTTTTTTTTTTTTTTTTTTTTTTTTTTTTTAAGTGATGCTATGGATTGCAAGATGTTTTGTTAGTACTCACGTGTTCCTGTTCCCCGAGTCATTGCTGCCGGTTTTCGTCCTGTAAAAAAGAAGAAGAATCATCCTTCCTGCTGGGGGCCATCTTGCCTGTGGGCATTTAGATGGCCCAGCATGCACCGCCGTTACTGCGCCGAGCTCGCGCGTGCGCAGTAACGGCAAAGTGCAGCTCACGTTCTCTGAAATCTCGCGAGATGTCGGCACATCTGCCGACATCTCGCGAGATTTCGGAAGATGTGTCCGAAATCTCGCAAGATTTCGGAAGATGTGTCTTCTGTGCGGCGTGACGAGGATCCCCGCACAGACCCCGCCCACCCCCGAAGAGGCAGAAGACAGGAAGTCATCGATTACAAGGTAAGTGAAAAAAAAAAAAAAACACATTTCATTTAGTACTCTTTGCCTGATTTGGAAGGCAAAGAGATTTACTAAATGAAATGTGTGCAGAACCACTGCAAATCTTTGCAGTTGTTGCAAGCAACCATAAGTATATTTATTGTCCACGTCAATGGCAAGTAATGATTCCTTAGCAGTACAAGTTTAGGATGCAAGAGAAAAATGTATCAAAGAAAAAACATTAAATTAAACTGATACATTTGGAAGCTTTTGCAACCTCAGGTACAGCGAGTACAATAACAGGTGTTGGTAGCGTTCGTATGCAGAAATGTCACTGATGGAGAATTGTACAAAAAGACAAGATTGGTTAAACCCACAAGTGCATTTTTTACCACTACTATTCCTTTATATTGGCTTTTGGAATTTACAAATGCAGCAATTTAGAAATCAGATGAAAAATTTTGCACTGGGAAACACTTTTTGATAGATAAAAAGTGCATTTTATATACATCTATATAGATCAGACCCAAATGAGGAGGAATGAGGGACAGAGGGACATTGCCCCAAATCAGGGACAGTCCCTCAAGATCAGGGACAGTTGGGAGCTATGTTTATGGCAAGATTAGTAATAGCATGGGTATGGCCTCCAACCATACAACAGTGGATAGCAGCCATTAACATTACTCTCCCTTATAAAAAAAAGTCCTTTATATTCACAGGGGTTGCCTAAAAAAACAACAACATTTGGGATAGATGGACAGAAACAGCCTCCACTTGTGATATAGATTGATAACTCAATTTGCAAATGTCTACTTTATGGGTCAACTATTCTGTTTTACAATTTACTTTATGTACTTTCTTACACCAATTTGTGTTGTACATATGTCAGCAAACAGTGCTAACAGTTTTTGTATTATGGATCTTAATACTTTGTACTTTGTTTGTACTTTGCAACACCTCTTATTTTGATGATGGTGCCTGTTGCACTTTACTTTTTTTCTCCTTTTTTTTTCTTTACTCAATAAAGATGTTTTGTTTAAAAAAATATATATTGTAATGTACTGTATTTAATATATACAGTATATTGTAGTATAATAGGCATGCATCAGAGTCATTTCATCCTAACAGCCCTTAGATATGGTATGGTTTAGGGCCCACTTCCTGTCCACTATGTCTACACTCATTTCCCCATTGTATCTATAAAGGGAGCTATGGCTTTCACACAAGCTGGCCTTTAAACATGGTAAAGATGATGAAGCCCCAAAATGTAACCAATGTGTGGTCAGTAGGGTGTCCATTAAATACAAAGGAGGACCATTACAAGGTGAATTCATGGGCATAGTAGTTCACAAGGGAATACTGTTTGTGCTGCCTTTTCATCTCACAGGAAAAGACACTGTATTTCTGCAAGATCAACAGGTATATTTTGTACTTTCTAAAAATATTGTTAAAAGGGAGATTTATACAGCACCAAATCCAAGAACTAGTAAGCTGCAATATATTCCATTTTGGTTTTGGGTTTAGATATACTATAACTGTAGTTTCCTTTCCAGAAAACAGCTTCAATATACTAGGGAGAGTATATCTGCTCTGAGCATCCCCCTTTTATAATGAACGAGGGGCTGGGTTATTAATTTCCCTTCCCATTATTGAGTCTCATGAGTTTATTGCCCATTGCCATGGCAAAAAGTTGCCTATTGGAGCAAATCCATGGTCGGGTGAATTAAAACCTAATGCCTAGTTGCCACTAGTCTGGTTGTGAACTAAACAGTCCAATAATTGCTTTCTCTGCCTGCCAAATTTCTGTCTGGGTATTAACTACTACACGTGTAACAGTGCCCATTCCCTCCCCAACCTCAGATGTAGACACAGGCACCTTTAATTGATAAGAGAGTTGGAATCCATCCACAATCCTTATAATTACTTTAATAACAAAATTGCAAGCGGTCTAAGGCATCCAAAGAATTAAAAAAGCAAAGGTGCAATGGTTTTGTGGATGCTCTGGACTGCTTGCAGTTTATTAATAATCTATTGATAGGAATAGTGGACAGACTCCAGCTCTTTTATCAATTAAATGTTTTTGAAGTACACAGGTACCTGAACTGTTTAAGACCAACATTCCTGGACTGAATTGTGATAAAGGTCCCTTTTTGTGAAAAGTTTTGTGGAAGGGCTATTGGCAGTTGCAGTTAGCTTGTCTGCCCCTGAGTTGGCTTTGTTCCCAATATAGTGTGGTAAAGGAAATTATGTAATTGGGTCTTAGGCCCCTCCTTCCTCCAGTGATATAATGGGTGGAGTTAGTGCCCATATAAAGGCCAGGATGGGAGAGCTAGTCAGATGTAGTCAGTTACTGTATATTAGTAGGTAATGGTGTCATCACAACAGTGTGGCACTACAGACACAGAGAGTGACAATTCAAGAATCCATTATTATACCGATGTGTGGTGTGGGTCAGCATACTTAATATACCATATAAAAAACAAAAAAGGAGTGGGGAACGTACCCCCAGGGACAGTAGGTTTTAAAGCAACCCCAAATAGTAATGTCAAAATGTAAATATCAAAAAAAAAAATGCAATCATAAACCTCCACCCATCACTTTCTACATAACAATGTTGTTGCCTGCCACAATAAGGAGTGGGCGAAACTCATTGACCATAGACCATAGTGTCCACGCTACAGGGTACAGGGTCCTCAGGGTTTCGGGGGTTTCATTTCCACTATGCAGCCATACCGGTCTCACTACAGCACACCTGGGAAGGTGAGTCAAACCTGGCTATGAGAGGCCCATGGAATAGCAAGATCCCTGGCCTCATACAAAGTCTATAGCTCCCTGGCCTCATACAAGGTCCATAGCTCCCTGGCCTCGTACAACCATAGCTCCCTGGCCTCAGACAAGGTCCATAGCTCTCTGGCCTCAGACAAGGTCCATAGCTCTCTGGCCTCATACAAGGTACATAGCTCCCTGGCCTCATACAAGCTCCATAGCTTGACACAGTGGCAAGGTCCATAGCAGGAATATCCCTGCAATAGATGCACTTTTCGGAGCAGTTTTTGTCATATCCATAGCACTTTTGACACTTTCTATCATCATGGATTTTGATGCTGTTTAAAAACCTTCATACATGTGCACTATGTTGAACCTCCCCAAATGCACAATGAACAGTATACGCATATATCGAAATCCCTGATTATTATTAGGCACATTTCAACGCTCATTTCATGACTTAATCTTTCTTTGCAGTTGGATGTCCGCATTCATTTTTAATTTTTTGGTTGTTTGAGTTTACCTACCTCCTAAAAAGTATAGCCAGTGATGCATAATCACCCTCATTACCTAAACACCATCCATGCTGCCTAGTTATAAAGTATCAGGTGTACTCTAAGGCTCGGGTTGAGCATAGAGACATGGTGGATGCCCTTGGTATGACAGTGAATCTTATTAGTGACTTTTAATCTCATCATTTTGAGTCCAGGCTCTGTTCGTTTTTATCGTAACAAGATTATTATTATTAAGTGATGGTTGGAGGATTATGATTGCATTTTGTAATGCTGTCTTTAATACATTGTTTATTACATTGTGCAAGTGCCCTTAAGGTCTTTTAGGCCAGGCTTAAGGGTACTTTCCCACTGGTTTGCTTCAAAACTGCCAGTAAAACACCAATGTGTTTATGGAGCCCTTTTGTGGTGCTTTTGTAGTGCTTTTGGTGCAGTTTTTAAAGGACATGTGACTTAAAACTGCACCAAAAATGCTTAGGGGGGGCGTTTTTGAGGCAATCCCATTCATTTCAATGGAGAGGAGCATTTTTGGTGACTCTTTTTTTAGCTCCCCAAACATGCTACAAAGATGCTGCAAGTAGGATTTTTTTCACCTCTACGAAGGCGCACCACTCATTGATTTTCAAAGAAAAACATTTTTATTAAGCTTTTCAGATGCTTTTATTTTTTAACACAAAAGCGCTTGAGGAACTCCTCAGTGGGAAAGGGCCCTTACACTCAGAATGCCATACTTTGTAGGCCATATTCCTTTTCACTTCCTCTCTCCTTGGAAACACCACAGAGTTGGAACCACTTACCCATGTATACTAAGTCCATAGCATACAGCTTACATCACCAAGTACGATCAATGTGCCCTCATTGGTATACCAGTCTCTACCAATCTCCCAGTCTATAGCCCAGCCGGCCATGTTCTTAGATAACACACTAAATGACAGCTGCAGAATGTCTGTTCCTGTTTATGGCATTCAAAGCATTCTTCCAGTATGTCAGTTTGATGTTAGATGTTACGATTATCTTTAAATTTTCATTATTGTTGAATAGTAAGGTCTACGACCAAGGATGTCATGAGTGGGCCTATGGCCAGGAGTTTGACACAACATGGTGAAGAGAGTCATATACCATCAGGGGGGTAGCTGTCCTATCCAAGAAGAGGTGGGGCGGGGACATGCTTGGTTTGGTTTTAACACACAGCCAATTGCAAGCCCCCTCAGAGACCCCTTTAAGTCCATTTCACAAAACTCCCTGGGTTCCTTGACACTCTCAGGGAGGATAAGTTCCTTAGCTTCCCTCCCTCTGCAACTCAGGGACAACACCTAATTTGGCGGAGGTAGCTGGACAAGTGATCTACAGTCAAAGGAGTGGCCCCTTACTGTCAGAACCAGTGATTGGGTAATCTGGCCAGAGCCAAATAGCACACAGCTACTGTATGGAAATTGGTTCCAGAGTTTTCAAGTTCCAGTGGTGTGACCCTTTGTCTTTTGGTCATGGATCCCTCCAGCTGTTTGCCTGTGTCACCAGAGCTACTCTGGTTACTAAGAAGGATGCTGTCTATGAGGACAAGTATCTATTTGTGTTCTAAAATGTCTAATTAAAGTGTTTTTTCTCAGATAGTCTCTGTTATACACTCTTATGTTATGCAGACACACATTACCCCAATTGAACCACAGAGACATTACTGTGAAGAGTTCATGTTTGTGCGGGTTTCATGATCTGTTTTGCATTATTCTGCAGTGCTTTTTGCCATCCTTTCGCATTATTGCTTCTAACCTTGCACCTGTTTAATCAACTGCAAGTAACAGTTACTTCCTGTCTGGTCATTTGTCAGATTACTTATTTTGTTAAATTAGAAGTCAAGTCAAATCCTAACTATACGTAACCACTTGCCGACAGTATACCTTAGATATATGACGGCAAAGTGGCACGGCTGTGCCGGATCACTACGTGATAATACGCAGCGGCAGCTGATCAGTTGGTACTGCGTCTTGATGTCTGTTGGTACCCGCCGATCCTTCTGTACAGAGGGAGAACTGCAGTTCTGTCAGTACCAAAAGGCATGGATCCTGTGTTCCTGCAAAGCAAGGACATGAATCCATGCTTTCCCGTAGTACAAGCACCTCCCCCACCATAAGAAAACACAGGCTAGGCACACAGTTAACCATTGATCACCCCTGATGTTAACCCCTTCCCAGCCAGTGTCATTAGTACAGTGACAGTGTATATTTTTTAGCACTGATTACTGTATTAGTGTCACTGGTCCCCAAAAAGTGTCAGTTAGTGCCCGATTTGTCTGCCACAATATCACAGTCCAGCTATAAGTCGCTGATTGCTACCATTACTAGTAAAAATGTAAAAAAATAAATATTCCATAGATTGTAAATGCCTTTAACTTTTGTGCAAACCCATCAATATAGGCTTATTGGGATTTTTTTTTTTTTTTTACTGAAAACATGTAGCAGAATAAATTTTGGACTAAACTGATGAAGAGATTAGATTTTTTTCAATCTTTTTATTGCATATTGCATTTATTGCATATTCCAGATTTTCAGTGAGCAGAGAGCTGGTGACTTTAGATCACTGGAACACTGGCCTTTGGAGGGGACACAAGGGGCTGGCTCAGCCTCAGACTGCCACCAGCTTGTCGAGAGGCTAAGCTAGGTGGATCTTGACTTTAAAGTCTGGATCTTTCCAGAGCTTGGGCTGGCTGAGTTACGTCAACCGACAGCAGGCTTTATCCTGCTGTTGGCTGAATATGGGTCACAGGAGTGCAGAACGCAATGCACTACAGTGATCCATAGGAGAAGTAGGGCCACAAAAGCTTTGGCCCTACTTATCCTTTTAACCTGCTCTTATTGCCATTCTAAGACTATTCCAACTACTCTGTAAACGAAAGATGTCCATACATACCATACATACCTTCTAGTTCATTCACATGATTGGCTCCCAGCACCGGCTTTAGGGTAGATCACATTACTGGACCAGAGTTGCCTGAAAAAAGGGTAAGTATGCATATCTTTTTTTGCATCAGTTAGGCAGGAGAGGTATCAGGAGGGGGTTCGGACATTTTTAAGAATATTTCGTATTAGGCAGGAATTCCACTTTAAGAATTGTTTGTAAAGTGAATTTAAAAAAAAAGTGTATATTTAAAGGTACTTTTAATCTTAATGCCTGCTTGCCTTATTAATCGCTTGTCGACCAGCACACGACGATGTACATCAGCACAATGTCACGGCTGTGCAAATGGGCGTACCTGTATGTCCCCTTTAAGACGCTGCATTGTGGGCGTGCACCGTGTACCCCGTGAGCATACCCGCGCGTCCCGCGGACTCGATGTCCAAGGGGGGCCCGCGATCGTGACGCGGAGTGGCAGAACGGGGAGATGCCTATGTAAACAAGGCATTTCCCTGTTCTGCCTAGCAACAAGACAGGGAGCAGCAAACTCTGTCATGTTGTAGTGAGCCCACCCCCCCCCCCCCCCCCCACAGTTAGAATAACTCCCTAGGACACACTTAACCCCTTGATCGCCCCCTAGTGTTTAACCCCCTTACCTGCCAGTGTCATTTACACAGTAATCAGTGCATTTTTATAGCACTGATCACTGTATACATGTCAATGGTTCTAAAATAGTGTCAAAATTGTCCAATGTGTCTGTCATAATGTGGCAGTCACGATAAAAATTGCAGATCGGCACACTAATACTAATTAAAAAATATATTATAATAAAAATGCCATAAATCTATCCCCTATTTTGTAGACGCTATAACTTTTGTGCAAACCAATCAATATACGCTTATTGCGATTTTTTTACCAAAAATATGTAGAAGAATATATATCGGTTTAAACTGAGAAGAAAATACATTTTTTTATATATTTTTGGGGAATATTTATTATAGCAAAAAGTTAAAAATATTGCTTTTTTTTATAGCGGAAAAAAACTAAAACCGCAGAGGTGATCAAATACCACCCAAAGAAAGCTCTATTTGTGGGAAAAAAAAGGAAGTCAATTTTGTTATTGCAAAAAGTGCTCTGGTCAGGAAGGGGGTAAATTCTTTCGGGGCTAAAGTGGTTAAATAAATACATATATTTCCACACTTTTTTAAAGAGCAATATATAGGATATATATAGGAGAGCAACTAAGCAACACCACCTTCCCTGACCCCTACTTTAACCAAAATCATTCCCACGCATCCGAGGAGAGCTGTTGATTAGAGAAGTGTTCAGGGGGCTGTGTCTGAGAGCTGGGCTGCTGCTTGTGTTCGACAAGTCAGTCCAACTCTACTAATGCTGCAAGCGTCATAGAAATGTATACAAAAATGTAAAAAGTGGCATATTTATTACTGTATGTAGCAAGGTCCCAGGCGTCCTCTAGTCTAATGAGAACCTTTAGAGCCAAGAACTGCTGACATTCTTCCATATAAAGTGGGTTGTAAGGCATAGTGGGTGTAATGAGAGTTAGATTCATGGACGCCAGACACTTCTTGAATGCAAAGTGATTTTATTTCTCTTAAACAGAACTTTGTGAGAGAGGGTTAGGGCCAGGACACCCTTAGGTAGTTGCAATGTTAATTGGCAGACTCAGAGACTTCTACAGGTAGACAGCCATGCAGGGAAAGGCATCCAGCAAGATGCCACATCTGCATGTGTAGGAATGCTGTCTCCTATGGCAACAGTCTCAAATAGTTCCTAACACAAGGTGTAACGGTTCCATTACTTCCACTACAATCACTTCTTGTAGTTCTTCAACCCAACTGAGCTCCCGGTCTCTCACCAGATTAGATGTTTCAATGCCACTGAATCCTTTGAGCTCTTCCAATCTTCCTCAAGCGTTACCCCAGCTTCTCTGCTGGGTCCCTAGCACTACAGATACTTATCAAGCTTCACCCCACTGGCCTGCTCAGTCCCTGGCTTGACACACAAGGCTGCTCTGCAAGCGCCACATCCGCTGGCTGGGTCCCTGACTTGACATTCGCTGAAGTTTCCTGACTTTTCACCGTCCCCAATTGGTGAGAACTCTGGTACTTGCTTCAGCTACTCACTGTGGATACTGGTAATAAGGTGGTTGGTTCCTTAGTGGCAACAGCTTCCTCTCTACCTCCGACCACAACAGGTTCTCAGGCCGGCAGAACCGTCACTTCTGGTTGGACTTTAAGCTGCAATCCCAACCTTGCGCTGCCCTCTTGCTTCTGTATAGGCCCTCAGACAGCCTAGCAGCCAGATGTGCCCGGGATAGGCCCAAACTTTGGCCTAGCAGCCTGGGCAGTACAACACACTTCCACCCAGACAGCCATCCAGGTGGCACAGAACAGCAATCACCTGACTCCACCCAAATATATAGGTTCTCCCGGCAGGCCAAGGGGTTCAAGAAAACCCCTGCCCATTGGCTGAGATACCCCATATACTCCTAATCTGTCCTTGCTTTACCTTTGTCTTACATAGTTACATAGTAGGTGATGTTGAAAAAAGACACAAGTCCATCAAATCCAACCTATTTGTGTGATTATATGTCAGTATTACATTATAGATCCCTTTATGTTGTGGTCGTTCAGGTGCTTATCTAATAGTTAGTAGAATAGAACTTTAGGCACACAAATACATATACAGTACATAGGTTCATACAGTAAATAAACACCTTTCTGTTTTATAATTTATACAATATGTTTTTTTTATAGGCATCGCTAATTCTGTCATGACCCAAGATATGCAGTTTAATCCCTTAAACATCCCGTGGCAGACAGATGTCAAGATACAGAGGCCAAAGGTGGTGCGGAATACTCTCGAGACTGAAAATAAAGCTGCATTTGAGCAGGATGCCAAGATGCCCCGATATATCCATATTGCCAGTAATTCCACAAACAAATGGGGTCATCCTCGTTCCTACAGAATCCAGATAGTCAGCTTTGCCGGAGAACCTTTGCCAAAAGAAAGTCCTGTGGAGAAAGCAATGGGATGGGCCAGGTAAGGAATAGTGGTGAGCAAATCAATGATGAAATCAGATATGATGAACCTAAAGCTGCCCTTACATGGATCAGCAGGAACCGGACCAATTTCACTCCATGTACAGCCAGCCGTTCCTGTTCAGGAGGAATCGATCTATCTAAGATTTTCAGTTTTTCCTGAATATATGCATGCAGATGTGTCCAACCTGAATAACTTATTAACTCCCCAGATCAGAAAAAATGAGGGAATCAACTATTCTTGAGGTTTCATAATGTGCTATGTTCTTTTAATCAGCTAGAGAAATTAGTCATATGACTTTAAAGGGTCACTGGCATTCTGCCTATTTAGGCCCCCTTACCCAGTGTTTCTCATTGCTCCCTCATGTGTGCCCATCTGTGGGAAGTCTACCGTGTAGCTCACCTTAGCACCATCTATCCCCACATTAATTCTGTCCATAGAAAGTTCTCTTTTAATTGCAATGCACACTTATGTCAAGTTGTATTGTTGTCTGTGAAGACTGCACCTGCCATACACTGTGGTACAATGGCAATTATTATTATTATTATTATACAGGATTTATAGAGCTCTCACAGTTTGTGCAGCACTTTACAATCATTTTAAATGCCATCCTAATGCACTAATACAGTTGCAAGCGATGCACCAACACTACAGGACACTAGAAACGCACATGCCTGGTACACTTTGTTGAAGACAATAACTCGCATCCATTTATGAATGTGTTGTGGTGCATTGGCAGCCTATTTAAAGATAATGTTTTTTTCTTAACACAATGCTCTTTATTTGACCCTGAAAGAATGTATATAAAGCCATGGCTTGCCACATGCCTTGGCTGTTACATTTTGGTGTGTTTACACCTATCTGTAATATATAAAGACAGCTAGAGCTGGAGGAGTGGTAGGGTGTATCCCTTATGAAAGTGCACATAGGGGTCTATTTATCAATGTTTTCACCCAAAGTTCACACATCTTTCACCCATAGATCACACATTTTTTAATCAAAGCCTATGTAAAAATTTGTGAATATTGTGTGAAAGTTGGGTGATTTAGTGGTAAAAACAAATAGACATCTCGGTCTTACATTTTTCTAAATTTATCTTTTGATAGTTACAATATTTTAGCAAAATTATTTCAACTTATGAATCATACAACCCAAAACACTTCAGGATGTTGAAACATTCCAAAGCCATTGTGTGACACAATAGTAATGTCCATTATAAGAAATTGGAGCCGATTTACTAAAGAATATGCGCAAATCATATTCTATAGAAGTTCCTATGAGTTTGCGATGCACGTTGATGGCTGTGCACAGGCTCCAATACATTTATACAGACTTTACCAGCAAGCCCTACTATTAAAGAGAAGATAAGAACTCAAGGTGGTACTATGATGGATTTAAAAGTGGGTTTTAAAAAAAAAAAAACGTGTGGGTAGAACATGAAGGGAGTTAAAAAAATGAGAATACACATATGTGGCATCACGAAAAGGAGAAAACACATATATGGGATTATGAAACGGAAGAAAAAAACACCCATTTTATGATCACTACAGACAAGTTCAAAAGAAAAGGTGAAGTGGTACCAATTTCACTTCACTTCAAAAATTACAAGGAAACCCCAGAGGTGGTAATTATATAAAACAATATGTCCCTAACAGAATCCCAAACAGAATCCAAATCGATTTTTACAATGAATACTCTAGCAGCTTAGGTCCTACAGAACTTCTGATTGACTATCTTACCGACATGGAGCTATAGGACAGACCGATTCATCTTAGTTCAGCAATACAAAGTTTGAGCTTTAATTTTGACTTATTATTTTATACTTAACCTCGAATAAATTTCCAGAACTTCCGGTTAATAGAAGTTTGTAAAAAAAACTTAGGTTCATAATATTGACCATTTTTTATAATAAGCTGCTTTTTTTTGCATTGTTTGTTTTTTATCATATTCGTGTATAGGAAGGACGTAAAAGTAAAACGTATATACATGTATAAAATGTAAGAAAGGTGAAATCTCAAGACTTTATATATTTGCCTGAAAATAGTATTGATCTATGTTAAAGATATATTTTGTGATACGCATGCAATTTAATTGTGTTTGTCTATATGTTAAAAATTGTTGAAAAATAAAATATAGAATTAAAAAAAAAAAAAAATAAGCTCACCAAGGAGCATAAAAAATATTTTATTAGCCTAAAAGTGCTTAAATATTTTTTATTTTTATGTTTATTTTTTTTACCTATAAAAGTTACTTGCATCTTGGTGATAATGACTTTTTTTATTTTTTATTTCTCGGTAAGATTCTACAATAACATTTTAATATTTGTAATATTTTTCATTAAATTTGAATTTGGCCTTGTTTTTTCTTTTTAAAGAAAAGCATCCAATGACAGTCAGAGTATCCTGCAGTGATATCCCACGTGCGCATCTGCACGGCTCTCTCTGAAACCTGCTTTCCCACAGGACACAAGACAAGTCACGTCTTCATATTGAAACCAATACACATTATTGGAATACTTTATCTGTCCTATGAGACCCTACATAAATAATTATCACAGAAGGAATGGGCCAAGTTTAGCCTGTACTGCAAAGCCTAGCTCTTATCATTTAAGGTCACTTTAAAAAAAAAAATTGTAAAAATCCTTAGTGAACTAGTCGCATAGAATTATCTTACTGTTGCACAGAAGTTTAGGCAATAGCCAATGCATGATTTTTCATACATTGGTACTTTGAATACATAGTAGTTTAAACAATAGCCAGTGCAGGAGTTTCCATACATTGGTACAATATATTACCAAAAGTATTGGCATCCCAGTCTTAGTCGGTAGATAATACTTAATTGTAATTGTACACATACAACAAAATTTATCAAGATACTCTTTACAACAATAATGAAACCCTTCTCAAAATGAAGTAGGTGTATCAAGAACTTGTCTGGTGATGGTGCACAAGCTATTCCAACAGGAGTAAATACGTTTTTCCAGCAAAGGACTACTATATGAACTTTGTTTTGTTTCACAAAATTATTTTCCTATTTTTTATCAAGAAATTTTTTGTCACAAATGTTAAATGCACCTAAGTTTATGTGATTAGGGGCATTATTCACGGCAGATTTAGCAATTCATCTGGTATCACATATTTGTTTGTATATTGGCACTCCACACAGGAGATTGGGCATACGTGCTTGGTCTTGTGGTAATTTTATATTTTCTATATATTTACACTTATAATTACTATGATATAGGGCTTGGGTAGTTCTATTTGTTTTTCACTTTGTTTAGTTAATATCACATACACTGTAACCACGGTGGTGATGGTCAGGTACACCCTCACTGGTCACACAAGGGTGTATAGTTTCTGAGCAATATCTGTTTTTATTGGCAGAATTATATTTGTGGTTTATGGCCAATTAATTAATGTGTATTAATTTCACTGTATATTTAAGTGGCATAGTTCGTAGTAGATCCATATTGCGACCTCACACCCTCTCTTAATTAGCTCACTTCAACTAATCAGTAGAAGGTCAAATGTATTATGCATTAATCCCTTGTACAAATTGGATTTTTCACGTTGGTACTAGCGCCTCTCACACACCAAACAACTATTACTTAAATCTTAGAGATTTCCAGAGGGAGCAGCTGTACTAGGTATCTGTTACTAGTCTTATACCTATTATCGTTTTTTCACAACAGAATAATTTTCTGATGTATTTTAGCATTGGGGTTTATATATTTTCCTAGCATTAAGTTATATTAATTCGTAATTTTTTCGAAGGGCAGAGCTGGATTAGCTACTAGTAGTGGCTGTCTATATTTCCACAACTCAATATTGAACCCTACGGACTAAGACTGCGATGCCATTAAAGTTCACATGCGTGTAAAGGCAGGCATCCCAATACTTTTGATAATATAGATTACTTTGAATACAGATTCTAGTCATAAATAACTGTACAAACATGCCTAGCAGCAGTAACTTCTCTGCAGCACACACAGGCTCATGGGCATCCGCAGAACTTTTTTCAGGGGGGGGGGGCATCATTTTAGGGTCTCCCATGCACCGCCCCTTTTCGACAATGTCATTATCACATTATTATGGTCATAGTCTGCAGACGTATTACAATCCCTAGGATAAGTAATGGATAATGGCCAACAGGCCCTCTTACCAGTCCCAGCAAAACTACAGCAGTGATCACTCCGACTGGACGATTGTTCACTCTGGGTTCCCTGGGGGCGACTCTGTTCAGTAGTGTAGCATGTCTGTACCCTGGTAGTAGCTCAGTCTCTCTGGTGGTGCTGGGCAGCGTGGCTCTCTCTTGTGGCGCTGGGCAGCGTGACTCTCTCTCTGGCTTCCGCCCAGCACACTCCTCGTTCTTTGTCCTGTAGAACTCTCTCCCTCTGCTTTTTTCCAGACTGCAGTCTCTCAATCTCTCTCTTGATCGAGCTGTAGCCTCCTCCCTGTGGAAAATGGGGCCGTAAATTTTTTGGGACTACATGTCCCATGAAGCTTGCCTCCCCTAGTCGTCTTTGATTGGCCCTCAGTTATGGCCAATAGGGAAGGAACGGAGCGGGCAGGAAGCTGGGTGGGGAACCTGGTGAGAGCCACCGTCTCTTCTCCCTGACAGGAGAATGGGTGGGGCGAGCGGGGGAACGCTCTGATAGCCCGCAGCTCGCCTTTCTCCCGTCAAAGCATCGCTGAGTTCTCTGCTGGACTGAGCAGGGAAAAGAGCCCAAAGTCACAGTACACTGATGTGGGGGGGGCTTGACAGCACCTTGATAGTGTCACCCCACTGGCGGTTGGCACCCGGGTGCTGCACCTCGATAGAGACGTAACTGTGCTGAATTTTAAGATCCGATTCCAGAGGGGGGCACATGACCCCCTTTGCCCCTACCTGTGGATGCACAGGCTGCCTCCCAGGTAGAAAGACCCCAGGAGAGAGAGCTCTGATCATACCCTCCCAAACATTTATCTTCACCCCCCAGCCACACCTTATGGGTCAGCCACCCAACAATTGGCTAAGATCAGATAAATATTCCTAATCCAATGACTGATTCTCCCACACTATTTCTTGAATATTTTTCCAGAGGCAGGTAGAAGCAATCAGCCACCAGGTTTAGGGATAAACCTGATCAGAGCTAAAGAGTAAAATTACAGCTTAGCTGGTTACAGCAAAGCAATACACCAAATTTAGCCAGCCGAGGGCAGGGGCACTACACTTGGATGTTCAATGAGCATGGCAAACTAGGATGACACAGTACGCCTTGACTTATAGTGTATGATCTGCTAGATAGGTTCAATATCTGCATCATGAACAAATGATGCAAGCATACAGGTAATGCAATGATTTTTACCTGCTCTAGGCCCATTAGTGAAGACTAAAAGCATAGTAATCACAAAACAGCACTGAAAACAACTTTGAATAAAATTGTAAAATGATTGCCAAGCATGGTAAAAAAACATTTTATTTCCAATAAGGTACAAGCTAGCAGTGACCAAGCGTAAAGAAGAAGAATCTGAGAGCAGTTCCATCTTCAATCAAAATGACCCTTGGACTCCCAGTGTAACTTTCTCCGAATTCATAAATGATGAGAATATTCAAGATCAGGTGAGTTGAAGTTATTTTAAAGGGTGCCTTTATCCAAGTAGATTGTGATGGACTGTCTGGCACCTAGCCTGGGTGCCTCCACCAAGATACAGCTTCTTCCACTCTGGAACCAAGAACCAAGTATATATAACAGGATATCTTCCTGAATTCTTATAGCTTCCTCAAATCCCAGGGCCCATTGTTAGTAGGTAAAAGTCGTTGTCCCTGTTGGGTCTGTCACAATTTTGAAGGATGTTGGGTATCTGGAGTCCCTTAAAAATATGGGAATTTAGTATTTGATTCGATGTGTAAGCAACAATGCTGAACTGAAATATATTGACATGATCTTTATGGTATTGATCTTTTAGCAAGTTTTGTCCTTAAGCCCTGGTTCACACCGGTGTGGCTTTAAAATCGCAGCGAGATTTCAAAGCCGCACATCACTGCAATTTGCACTGCTGATTTTATTGCGACTTCATTTAACAGAAGTCTATGCAAACGGCAATGAAATCCGTACGAAGTAGTACAGGAACCTTTTTCATAATCGCTGCAACATGACGTAACCGAGTGACCCCACCCCCTCTGACGCTACGGGGAAGCCATAGGGATGTCCCCATGAGTCAGAGGGGGGCGGGGTCACCTGGTGATGTCATCGTGTGGCCCCACCCTCAGTTGTAAAAGAACTGTCACCTGAGAGGCCGGTAATTACGGCAGGTGCCTCTCATGGAGAAGAAGACGACTTCGAACAGGCAAAAAATAAGTTTGAACACGCGAACACCGTTAAAGTCTATGGGACACGAACATGAAAAATCTAAAGTGCTAATTTTAAAGGCTTATATGCATGGTATTTTCTTAAAGTGTTTGGGGACCCGGGTCCTGCCCCAGGGGACATGTATCAATGCAAAAAACAGTTTTAAAAACTGACGTTTTTTCGGGAGCAGTGATTTTAATAATGCTTAAAGTGAAACAATAAAAGTGTAATATTCCTTTAAATTTCGTACCTGGGTGGGTGTCTATAGTATGCCTGTAAAGTGGCGCATGTTTCCCATGTTTAGAATAGTCGAGTGCAAAATGATATTTCTAAAAGGAAAAAAAGTAATTTAAAAGTACTAGCGATAGCGCTAGCGGCTATAATGAATTGTTGGTCCGGCAATACACATAAAAGTTCATTGATAAAAACTAGGGCTGCAGAAATTAACGATTAATCGTTCATTTTTTTTGATCGATCAAAATTCTTTTGATCGGTACTCTCCCCTCCGCTGGCTTCCGGGTCTTCAGGGAGTTCCGTCAGAGATCCGATGTCACCGGACTCCTCCCCCCTTCCCCAAGTGCCTCTGTAACAACATATTCGGTGACCCATCGCAGTTTGCTATGGAAGTGGAAATGTTCCGTTGCCTCCATTTTGCTACACCCCACACTCGTCCACAGTAAGGATACACTAAGAAGGGGGAAAGCGGACATGTTGTTACATCCACTGGAGTTTTGCATTTTACACGTATTTATAACAGTAAAGTGAGTTTATATCGTGAAATACAGTACTTAGAACGCCGTCTGACTACTTAGATGGTGAATTTTAAAAGCAGCGGCATCCCTGCTCATCTCACAGGTTTTCTAATCTATCATAAGTTTGTTGCTTTTAAAATTCAACATCTAACCATTCAGACAGAGTTCTAAGTACTGTATTTCACTATATAAACACACTACTGTTAAAAAAAAGTATAAAATGCAAAACTCCATTGGGTGTAACAACATGTCCTTAGTGTATCCTTACTGTGGACAAGTGTGGGGTGTAGCAAGATGGCGGCGACGGAACTTCACTTCCGTAGCAAACTGCGATGGGTCGCCGAATATGTCGTTACACCTCCGTCTGCTAATGAAGGGAAGGGGGGAGGAGTCCGGTGACGTCGATGTCCGTGACGTCACCGGACAGTGATGGTAAATATGGATGTGGTTAACTGGGATTATTCAGTGAGCTAAGTGTAGGCAAATTTGATAAACTCAGTTTTTAACATTGTTGTCCTTAGAGGCTGATAAGTTAAATCATGATTGTGGAAACTAACTAGTGTCGGGTGATTGTATATAGTGTATACAACATTTACCACTGACTAATGCAGAGTTGCAATGCAAGGAGATCAGCTAAAAGTAGTTGGATCTGTATGTGCGTTATAATTAATCGAAAATTTTAATCAGTAACAACCCTAATAAAAACGGCCCTTCAGGTCTGGTATGGATATTAAAGGGGACCACGCGCCAAAATTTTTAAAAAAATGGCGTGGGGGTCCCAGTCAAAAACCACACCAGACACTTCAGGTCCGGTATGGATTTTAATTGATAATTGGGTCTCCCTCAATATCCATACCAGACCTGAAGGGTCTGGTATAGATTTCCCCATGCGTCAGAGGTCACTGGGTGGCCCCGCCCTCCTTTATACAAGAACTGTCACCTGAACAGAAGTCTCACACTGTGGAAGACTCCCATTGAGGCAGATCGTGCGGAGGACAAATCAGAGAGGATGAAGCCGGAGGAAGATACCGGCCCGAGAAGACCGGAGGAAGAACAAGATGGAGGAAGAAGAAGAACAAGACCACAAGAAAGAAGATGGAAGAAGAAGCGGGGAAAGAAGAAGACATTAATAAAGGAATTGTCAAAACCGTCTATTGTCTTTAACATTTTTGACCCTTTTTTTGTGTGAAATAGTAGGGGTACATTTGTACCGCATTACCAATTCACACAGGGGGGGGGCGGGATCTGGGGGTCCCCTTGTTAAAGGGGGCTTCCAGATTCCAATAAGCCCCCCGCCCGCAGACCTCCACAACCACCGGGCAAGGGTTGTGGGGATGAGGCCCTTCTCCCCATGAGGCTACCCCAAAGCACCCTCCCAATGTTGAGGGCATGGGGACTGGTATGGTTCAGGAGGGGGGGCTCTCTCGTCCCCCCTCTTTTCCTGCAGCCTGCCAGGTTGCGTGCTCGGATAAGGGTCTGGTATGGGTTTTTGTCCCCCATGCCATTTTTTTTTTACATTTTGGCACGGGGTTCCCCTTAATATCCATACCAGACCTGAAGGGCCTGGTATGGAATTTGAGGGGACCCCCACGCATTTTTTTTTTAAATTTTGGTTAGGAGTTCCCCTGTGGGTAAATCCCATGCCGTTTTTATGAATGAACTTTTATGTGTATTGCTGGACGGACAATTATAGCCGCTAGCGCTAGTACTTTTAAATTACTTTTTTTTCCCTTTAGAAATGTAATTTTGCACTCGGACTGTTCTAAACATGGGAAACATGTGCCACTTTACAGGCATACTATAGACACCCCCCCCCCCGGTACTAAATTTAAAGGAATATTACACTTTTATTGTTTCACTTTAAGCATTATTAAAATCACTGCTCCCGAAAAAAAAGACGTTTTTAAAACGTTTTTTTGCATTGATACATGTCCCCTGGGGCAGGACCCAGGTCCCCAAACACTTTTTATGACAATAACTTGCATATTAACCTTTAAAATTTAGCACTTTTTATTTCTCCCAGCTTCTCTCAGCTTTCGAATTTTCCGCAAACACCCCAAATTGTTCGCTATTCGGCGAACGGCCGAACAGTCAATGTTCGATTCAAACTCATGTTCGACCCGAACATAAAGCCCATCCCTACTAGTAACTTCCTTAGCCTGGTTCTGCTCAGTATCTTATGAAGCATTTATCCGTATAATACAATTCTCACTGATATGTCTCTTCCACAGGATTTGGTGGCTTGGATTACAGTTGGATTTCTTCATATACCCCACTCGGAGGACCTTCCAAACACTGCCACTCCAGGGAATGGTGTTGGGTTCTTCCTCAGGCCCTACAACTATTTTGACATTGATCCCTCTATCTACTCTCCAGATAGTGTTTATTTTAAGAGTGACCAGGATTACAGTTCATGTGATGTTAACCAAATTGCTTGTATGTCCAAAACAGGGTCTTGTGTTCCCAAGATCCCTCCTTTCACTTATGAAGGCTTTAAGAATCTTGTGAATTTATAAACCAAAGGATATACATGTGTTCTGTGACAACTAGAGAATGTATGATCTGCACATATTAAAGTATAATTTGGATAGTGTGGAGAGGGGTTAGAACAGCTGTCAGGTTTTTATTTCTGTCTGTGTCCCCGTTAAAGAGATTCACCCCCTCTATTTGTCCTGTTTACCATTAATATTAAAAGTGAAAGTAAAAGAAAATCCCAAATTTTAGGTTGTACTCAGAAAAGTAATAGAGGGGAAATCTTCCAATGGGGACATTTACTCTGTTGACTTCAGGGACCCCAAGGAATTCCCTTAAATTTCAGGGATTTCCTCTCACTTCCTGCTTGGCTATGGGACAGGAAGTGAAAGGAAATCTCCCCAATGGGACACAGATGGCGAAAAAAAAAATCTCACTGGGGTTATAACCCTCCCTTGCTTTGGCCGAAATGAAAAAAAAAAAGTTTTGCCTATAGTTCTACTTTAAGTAACAAGCAAGTACAAATGTGTAAGCGGGGCCTTCAAGAGCAGATCTTGCTCTAAGAAAGTGGGAAAATTACCATTTTGTGTTTGAATTGCTATACAACAATGATGCCCTGCAAACTTTTGTTCCATTTGTTTGATGAATTGATGCTTGGAGTGGCTGAGATTAGCAATCAATCACAGAGATTTTTTAAACATTTTGGGAAAGCTCTGTTACTGTCGACTGCTTAAAGCTGGACTCATAGGAAATACAAAAAAATCTACCCTTGTAGTGTGCCCCTTCCAAACTTGGTTAAATGCTTGTTAAAGTCGAACATCACCCCCATTCTTTTTATTAAACTGTTATGCTAAATAGGGATGAGCCGAACACCCCCGGGTTCGGTTCGAACCAGAACCTTCGAACGGACCGAAAGTTCGCGCGAATTTTCGAACCCTATACGTTATAATGGACGCGAACGTTCGAAATCAAAAGTGCTAATTACAACGGCCAATATGCATGTTAATGTCATAAAACAGGTTTGGGGACCCGGGTCCTGCCCCAGGGGACATATATCAATGCAAAAAGAACTTTTAAAAACTAACGTTTTTTCGGGAGCAGTCATTTTAATGATGCATAAAGTGAAAAAAAAAAAGTGACATTTTCCTTTAAATATGGTACCTGGGGGGTGTCCAAAGTATGCCTGTGAAGTGGCATGTGTTTCCCGTGTTTAGAACTGTCCTTGCACAAAATGACATTTGTAAAGGAAAAAAAGAAGCCATTTAAAACCACTTGCGGCTTTAGGTTTGATCTTAAGTAGAATCTGAACAGGTACATTATGAAGTGTAGCTCCATCCCAAAAAAATCTATTTTTAAGCTTTTTGGAGAACATAGGGAGGGGTTATCACCCCTGTAACATTTGCTGTCTTTGCACATCTGTTCAGAACATGTCACCTCACTTTCCGTCCCAATGATAAATGTTTTTGGAAAAGTGGGGTTTTAATTGAAACAAGGATTGGTGATAAAGTATCAGTAGAGAGGAGATACCTTTTTCCCAAATTAAATCTAACAGGATAGAATTTCCCTTCCTAGGGGTAGATTTCCTCTCACTTCCTGTTTTCTCTTTCCATTTGCAAGTAGGAGTCGTTTGTAAGTTGGATGTTTGAAAGTAGGGGCCTGGCGTATATACTCTGCAGAAATTTGCCCTATTAGATGTTGGTGTAGCCACAAGACTGGTGGGCACAGGAATGGGCCCTGCTGTGAGTTAATAGATCAAGATTTGTAATTGCATGCACCTGTTGAACAGGGCAGAAAAATTGGGGGGTGGTGGTGGTGGGGGTGGTGGTGGACGGTTTTGCCACAAGACTGTAAGCTCTCACAGTTACTCTTGGTGGGCGCAGGAATGGGCCCTGCTGTGAGTTATTAGATCAAGATTTGTAATTGCAAGCACCTGATGAACAGGGCAGAAAAATTGGGCCTTTGGCGGTGGTGGTGGACGGTGTTGCCACAAGACTGTAGGCCCTCATAGTTACTCTTGGTGGGCGCAGGAATGGGCCCTGCTGTGAACTATTAGATCAAGATTTGTAATTACCCGCCCCTGTTAAACAGGGGCTGAAAAATTGTGCCTTAGGCACTGGTGCTGGTGCCACAACACTGCAACCCCTCACAGAGACTGTACTTGGAGCACAGCAGTCACACGTGTTGCGAAGCATTTTTTTAAAAAATTGTAAGTACACGCCCCTGTTAAACAGGGGCTGAAAAATTGTGCCTTAGGCACTGGTGCTGGTGCCACAACACTGCAACACGGCCCTCACAGAGACTGTACTTGGAGCACAGCAGTCACACGTGTTGCGAAGCATTTTTTTAAAAAAATTGTAAGTACACGCCCCTGTTAAACAGGGGCTGAAAAATTGTGCCTTAGGCACTGGTGCTGGTGCCACAACACTGCAACACGGCCCTCACAGAGACTGTACTTGGAGCACAGCAGTCACACGTGTTGCGAAGCATTTTTTTAAAAAATTGTAAGTACACGCCCCTGTTAAACAGGGGCTGAAAAATTGTGCCTTAGGCACTGGTGCTGGTGCCACAACACTGCAACACGGCCCTCACAGAGACTGTACTTGGAGCACAGCAGTCACACGTGTTGCGAAGCATTTTTTTAAAAAATTGTAAGTACACGCCCCTGTTAAACAGGGGCTGAAAAATTGTGCCTTAGGCACTGGTGCTGGTGCCACAACACTGCAACACGGCCCTCACAGAGACTGTACTTGGAGCACAGCAGTCACACGTGTTGCGAAGCATTTTTTTAAAAAATTGTAAGTACACGCCCCTGTTAAACAGGGGCTGAAAAATTGTGCCTTAGGCACTGGTGCTGGTGCCACAACACTGCAACACGGCCCTCACAGAGACTGTACTTGGAGCACAGCAGTCACACGTGTTGCGAAGCATTTTTTTAAAAATTGTAAGTACACGCCCCTGTTAAACAGGGGCTGAAAAATTGTGCCTTAGGCACTGGTGCTGGTGCCACAACACTGCAACACGGCCCTCACAGAGACTGTACTTGGAGCACAGCAGTCACACGTGTTGCGAAGCATTTTTTAAAAAAATTGTAAGTACACGCCCCTGTTAAACAGGGGCTGAAAAATTGTGCCTTAGGCACTGGTGCTGTGGCATGGATCATTGAGGAGGAGGAAGAGGATAGTCAGTGAACATAAGAGGACAGTCACTCAGCATCAGCATAGGCAGTCTTGAAGGGATGTGACATTAAAAATTATTCGGTTATATCCGCCTCAGGTGCCTGGTAGCTGGTGGTGATCCAAGACTGATTCATTTTGATGAATGTCAGTCGATCAACCGAGGCGGTGGACAGGCGCACCCTATGATCAGTCACAAATCCTCCAGCAGCACTGAATGTGCGTTCGGAAAGAACGCTGGAGGCAGGACAGGCCAGTAGCTCAATTGCATACTGTGCAAGCTCTGGCCAGTGATCCATCCTCAGGACCCAGTAAGCCAGAGGATTTTCGGTGGGAAAGGTGTCCAAGTCTGACCTTGCCCCAAGGTATTCCTGCACCATGTATATCAGACGCTGGCGATGGTTGCTGGAACCGATCATACCTTGGGGCTGCGGACTAAAAAATTGTCTGAACGCATCGGTCAGACGTCCACCTTCCCCACCGCTCCTTCTGCCACTGACCGAAGCCTCAGCAACTCGTCGCCCAGGACCAGGAGTTTGTAGCCTCCCAGTTTCTGGGAACGCGTTGCACAGACCTTTCTGCAAGGCCTCCCTGAGATGTCTCATCCTCTGCTCCCTCTGCGACGGCAAGATAAGGTCCGCAACCTTACCCTTGTACCGCGGATCAAGGAGAGTGGCCAGCCAGTAATGGTCCCTCTCCTTGATCCGAAGAACACGAGGATCCTTCCGCAGGCTTTGCAGGATCAGGGAGGCCATGCAGCGTAGGTTAGCTGAGGCATTCGGTCCGGAGTCTTCTGGGTCACTGAGGATGACATGATCGCCAGCCACCTCCTCCCAGCCACGTACAAGTCCACTGGCTTGTTGGGACTGTACATCATCCCTAAAAGACTGCTGCTGCTGATGCTGAGTGCCAGGCTCCACCTCCATGCTCACACAATCCTCCTCCTCCTCCTCCTCCTCCTCCTCCTCCTCCTCATCCTCTTCCTGTGTGATGGGTGGGACAGAAGGAACACTGTCCGGATAAAGGGGGCCTTGAGAGGCAAGGAAGTCCTCCTCTTCCTGCCTCTGTTCTGCCTCAAGTGCCCTGTCCATTATCCCACGCAGCGTATGCTCCAACAGGTGGACAAGAGGGACAGTGTCACTGATGCATGCACTGTCACTGCTCACCATCCTCGTGGCCTCCTCAAATGGTGAGAGGACAGTGCATGCATCCCTGATCATGCTCCACTGACGTGGGGAAAAAAACCCAAGCTCCCCTGACCCTGTCCTGGTGCCGTAGTCGCAAAGGTACTCATTGATGGCCCTCTGCTGCGTGTGCAGTCGCTGCAGCATGGCCAACGTTGAGTTCCACCTGGTGGGCATGTCAGATATTAGGCGGTTCTTGGGCAGGTTCAGCTCCTTTTGCAGCTCAGTCAGCCGAGCACTGGCATTATAAGATCGGCGGAAATGCACACAGACTTTCCTGGCCTGCCTCAGGACATCCTGTAAGCCTGGGAACCTGCCCAAGAACCGCTGCACCACCAGGTTGAGGACGTGAGCCATGCAGGGCACATGGGTGAGCTGCCCCTGTCGCAGGGCGGAGAGGAGGTTGGTGCCATTGTCAGAAACGACCATTCCTGGCTTAAGCTGACGTGGCGTCAACCACCTCTCGGCCTGCCCCTGCAGAGCTGCCAGAACCTCTGGCCCAGTGTGGCTCCTGTCCCCCAAACACACCAGCGCAAGCACGGCATGGCATCTTTTTGCCTGCGTACTTGCGTAGCCCCTTGTACGCCTACGGAGCACCGCTGGTTCCAAGGACAGAGCACTGGAGGAAGAAGAAGAGGAGGGGGTGGAGGAGAGAGGTGTGTCACAACCAGTAGCAGTAGTCGCGTTTTGGAGGCGTGGTGGCGGAACAACCTCCAACACTACTGCACCTTGTCCTGCATCCCTCCCAGCTGCCAATAGAGTGACCCAATGGGCCGTGAAAGAAAGGTACCGTCCCTGTCCATGCCTGCTGGACCATGAGTCAGCGGTAATATGCACCTTACCGCTGACCGCCCTGTCCAGCGAGGCATGGACATTGCCCTCCACATGCCGGTAGAGAGACGGAATCGCCTTCCGCGAGAAAAAGTGGCGTTTGGGAACCTGCCACTGAGGAACCGCACATTGAACAAACTCACGGAAGGGGGCCGAGTCTACCAACTGAAAAGGCAGCAGTTGAAGTGCTAGCAATTTAGCAAGGCTAGCATTCAACCGCTGGGCATGTGGATGGCTGGGAGTGTACTTCTTTCTACGGTCCAGCAGCTGGGGCAGGGAAATTTGCCTGCTGCATTCGGACGTCGGTGTACTGCAAGTACTTGGTTGTGACACACCGAATTCTACACCTTCAGTCCTCTCAGAGCAGCTTTCAGAGAGGACTGAAGGTGTAGTGGGGATGGAGATCCCAGCTGAGGAGGAGCAAGGAGAGGTCCGCTTAGTTCTTTGGTGTGGGTCTTTTATGTGTGCCTGCCAACGAGCTGCATGGCAGGTCGCCATATGTCTGGTCATGCTTGTCGTGCCCAAGCGGCTGATGTTTTGGCCACGCGAGATACGCTTGAGACAAATATTGCAAATAGCAGTGGTGCGATCTGCTGCACTCGTCTCAAAAAAGGCCCACACCAAAGAACTTTTCTGATAACGTGCAGAGGCAGCGCCCTGCACAGGCGGAGCTCTGCGGTGTTGTACAGTTGCTGTGCTGGCCTCTACCTGGCCTCCAGGGGGCATCCTGCCTCGTTGGACATGTGACGCCGCATCCTCCTCCTCCTCGTCCTCCTCCTCATCCTCTCTCCCTTGAGGCACCCACGTGGAGTCAGTGACCTCATCATCCCCTCCCTCTTCACCACTAGAGCAAACCTGGCAGTAAGCTGCAGCTGGTGGAACTGTACTGCCAGATTCCTCAAGCTGGGTATCGTCATCCGAGCCTTCGAATCGTTGGGCATCCTCCTGGAGCATGTACCCAACACTGTGCTCAAAGAGTTCGGGGACTCCTCAGGAGGACATGGTGGGTCTAGGGAAGGGGTGGCTGATGATGCTCTGTCAGTACCCTGAGCCTGGGTGAGAGAGGATGAGGAGGATGAGGAGGGCTTGGTCATCCATTCTACCAAGCCTTCAGCATGATGCGGCTCCACATGTCCAGCTGCCGAAAACAAAGACGCGCGTGTCCCATGGCCACGTGCTGATGACGATGCACGACCACGTCCACGTCCACGGCCACGTCCACTAGAAACAGAGACTGTCTGCCCTGTGTTCTTGGCTCTGCACGCTCTGCCTCCCCTTGGCGGTCTTCCAGCCATTGTAGTCGGTAGTCCTGTGGGTGCTGCTGAGAAGAAAATATAGGAGCTCTGTGTGATGCCACTAACACACTAGAAGTCCTATAGGTGCTTCTGCAAAGAAAATATAGGAGCTCTGTGTGATGCCACTAACACACTAGAAGTCCTGTGGGTGCTGCTGAGAAGAAAAATAGGAGCTCTGTGTGATGCCACTAACACACTAGAAGTCCTATGGGTGCTTCTGCAAAGAAAATATAGGAGCTCTGTGTGATGCCACTAACACACTAGAAGTCCTGTGGGTGCTGCTGAGAAGAATATATAGGAGCTCTGTGTGATGCCACTAACACACTAGAAGTCCTGTGGGTGCTGCTGAGAAGAAAATATAGGAGCTCTGTGTGATGCCACTAACACACTAGAAGTCCTATGGGTGCTTCTGCAAAGAAAATATAGGAGCTCTGTGTGATGCCACTAACACACTAGAAGTCCTGTGGGTGCTGCTGAGAAGAAAAATATAGGAGCTCTGTGTGATGCCACTAACACACTAGAAGTCCTATAGGTGCTTCTGCAAAGAAAATATAGGAGCTCTGTGTGATGCCACTAACACACTAGAAGTCCTGTGGGTGCTGCTGAGAAGAAAATATAGGAGCTCTGTGTGATGCCACTAACACACTAGAAGTCCTGTGGGTGCTTCTGCAAAGAAAATAGAGGAGCTCTGTGTGATGCCACTAACACACTAGAAGTCCTATAGGTGCTTCTGCAAAGAAAATATAGGAGCTCTGTGTGATGCCACTAACACACTAGAAGTCCTGTGGGGTGCTGCTGAGAAGAATATATAGGAGCTCTGTGTGATGCCACTAACACACTAGAAGTCCTATGGGTGCTTCTGCAAAGAAAATAGAGGAGCTCTGTGTGATGCCACTAACACACTAGAAGTCCTGTGGGTGCTTCTGCAAAGAAAATAGAGGAGCTCTGTGTGATGCCACTAACACACTAGAAGTCCTATAGGTGCTTCTGCAAAGAAAATATAGGAGCTCTGTGTGATGCCACTAACACACTAGAAGTCCTGTGGGTGCTGCTGAGAAGAATATATAGGAGCTCTGTGTGATGCCACTAACACACTAGAAGTCCTATGGGTGCTTCTGCAAAGAAAATAGAGGAGCTCTGTGTGATGCCACTAACACACTAGAAGTCCTGTGGGTGCTTCTGCAAAGAAAATAGAGGAGCTCTGTGTGATGCCACTAACACACTAGAAGTCCTGTGGGTGCTGCTGAGAAGAATATATAGGAGCTCTGTGTGATGCCACTAACACACTAGAAGTCCTATGGGTGCTTCTGCAAAGAAAATAGAGGAGCTCTGTGTGATGCCACTAACACACTAGAAGTCCTGTGGGTGCTTCTGCAAAGAAAATAGAGGAGCTCTGTGTGATGCCACTAACACACTAGAAGTCCTGTGGGTGCTTCTGCAAAGAAAATAGAGGAGCTCTGTGTGATGCCACTAACACACTAGAAGTCCTATGGGTGCTTCTGCAAAGAAAATAGAGGAGCTCTGTGTGATGCCACTAACACACTAGAAGTCCTGTGGGTGCTTCTGCAAAGAAAATAGAGGAGCTCTGTGTGATGCCACTAACACACTAGAAGTCCTGTGGGTGCTTCTGCAAAGAAAATAGAGGAGCTCTGTGTGATGCCACTAACACACTAGAAGTCCTGTGGGTGCTTCTGCAAAGAAAATAGAGGAGCTCTGTGTGATGCCACTAACACACTAGAAGTCCTGTGGGTGCTGCTGAGAAGAATATATAGGAGCTCTGTGTGATGCCACTAACACACTAGAAGTCCTGTGGGTGCTTATGCAAAGAAAATAGAGGAGCTCTGTGTGATGGGACTAACACACTTCAAGTCCTATAGGTGCTTCTGGGAAGAAAATATTGCTCTGTGTGTGTAATGGGACTAACACACTTCAAGTCCTATAGGTGCTTCTGGAAGAAAATATAGCTCTGTGTGTGTAATGGGACTAACACACTTCAAGTCCTATAGGTGCTTCTGGGAAGAAAATATAGCTCTGTGTGTGTAATGGGACTAACACACTTCAAGTCCTATAGGTGCTTCTGGGAAGAAAATATAGCTCTGTGTGTGTCATGGGACTAACACACTTCAAGTCCTATAGGTGCTTCTGGGAACAAAATATAGCTCTGTGTGTGTAATGGGACTAACACACTTCAAGTCCTATAAGTGCTTCTGGGAACAAAATATAGGAGCTCTGCCTGCCTGCCACGAACACACTACAAGTCCTATAGGTGCTTCTGGAAGAAAATATAGCTCTGTGTGTGTAATGGGACTAACACACTTCAAGTCCTATAGGTGCTTCTGGGAACAAAGTATAGCTCTTGTGTGTAATGGGACTAACACACTTCAAGTCCTATAGGTGCTTCTGGGAAGAAAAATATAGCTCTGTGTGTGTGATGGGACTAACACACTTCAAGTCCTATAGGTGCTTCTGGGAACAAAATATAGCTCTGTGTGTGTAATGGACTAACACACTTCAAGTCCTATAGGTGCTTCTGGGAACAAAATATAGCTCTGTGTGTGTGATGGGACTAACACACTTCAAGTCCTATAGGTGCTTCTGGAACAAAATATAGCTCTGTGTGTGTAATGGGACTAACACACTTCAAGTCCTATAGGTGCTTCTGGGAACAAAATATAGCTCTGTGTGTGTGATGGGACTAACACACTTCAAGTCCTATAGGTGCTTCTGGAAGAAAATATAGCTCTGTGTGTGTAATGGGACTAACACACTTCAAGTCCTATAGGTGCTTCTGGGAAGAAAATATAGCTCTGTGTGTGTAATGGGACTAACACACTTCAAGTCCTATAGGTGCTTCTGGAAGAAAATATAGCTCTGTGTGTGTAATGGGACTAACACACTTCAAGTCCTATAGGTGCTTCTGGGAAGAAAATATAGCTCTGTGTGTGTAATGGGACTAACACACTTCAAGTCCTATAGGTGCTTCTGGGAAGAAAATATAGCTCTGTGTGTGTAATGGGACTAACACACTTCAAGTCCTATAGGTGCTTCTGGGAACAAAGTATAGCTCTTTGTGTGTAATGGGACTAACACACTTCAAGTCCTATAGGTGCTTCTGGGAAGAAAATATAGCTCTGTGTGTGTGATGGGACTAACACACTTCAAGTCCTATAGGTGCTTCTGGGAACAAAATATAGGAGCTCTGCCTGCCTGCCACGAACACACTACAAGTCCTATAGGTGCTTCTGGTAACAAAATATAGGAGCTCTGCCTGCCTGCCACTAACACACTACAAGTCCTATAGGTGCTTCTGGTAACAAAATATAGGAGCTCTGCCTGCCTGTCACTAACACACTACAAGTCCTATAGGTGCTTCTGGTAACAAAATATAGGAGCTCTGCCTGCCTGCCACTAACACACTACAAGTCCTATAGGTGCTTCTGGTAACAAAATATAGGAGCTCTGCCTGCCTGTCACTAACACACTACAAGTCCTATAGGTGCTTCTGGTAACAAAATATAGGAGCTCTGCCTGCCTGTCACTAACACACTACAAGTCCTATAGGTGCTTCTGGTAACAAAATATAGGAGCTCTGCCTGCCTGCCACTAACACACTACAAGTCCTATAGGTGCTTCTGGTAACAAAATATAGGAGCTCTGCCTGCCTGTCACTAACACACTACAAGTCCTATAGGTGCTTCTGGTAACAAAATATAGGAGCTCTGCCTGCCTGCCACTAACACACTACAAGTCCTATAGGTGCTTCTGGTAACAAAATATAGGAGCTCTGCCTGCCTGCCACGAACACACTACAAGTCCTATAGGTGCTTCTGGTAACAAAATATAGGAGCTCTGCCTGCCTGCCACGAGCACACTACAAGCCCCTCTTTGTCAATCAATCTTTGTAACTGAATCTATCTAACTCAATCTCTGCAAGTGAATCTCTCTCTCTATCTATCTAAATGCAGCAGAGTGTCACAGGAACAGCCTGCTCAATCTGCGCCGGAACAGCATGTGACCGGCGCAGACGGCGTGGCGGCGTTTTATTAAACTGTTATGCTAAATTGTCCTCAATTCACATACTCACCTGCCCAGCGAATCAAGCTTTGTTTTGCTCCAATATGTTGCCCCACTGCCCAGCCCCATGTTGCAGTCTTCTACCTTGATGCCATCGGAAGCCAGTTGTCCCTTTTAGTTCTTACAACCTCCCCAATGTTCCATTAGGGTGGTGGGGCTGGAGTAGGAACATTTTTAAAAATTATATTTCATATTAAAAAAACATTTTAGGGAGGGGGGGGGTGCAGGGAAGAAAAGTCATTTTAGGAGTGAGCTTTAGGTGAAGGGTTAGATAAAAAAAGCTGTACTGCTTACCTTATTCTTTACACCAACAGTCTTCCTCCAACCTGTGCAAGTGGTTCCCGAAAATCTCTTCTAAAAGGTTCTCCAGCCAGCTGTTGCATTCTGATGTCATCAAGTATATTGCTGGACCACTGGTCCTGTAATGTACATAAGGACAGCAAGGGCCTGGCCACAACCTGAAGTGTGAGAGAGTGGTGGAGAGTGCTGGAACAAGGAAAAAGGTAAGTATTACACCTAATTCCTCAGCCCTTAGACTTAAAAGAGAAGTACAGCCAAAGCTTATTCTGCACTCCTGTGACCCATTTTAAGCAGACAGCAGTCTGAAGCCCGCTGTCAGTTGACATTGGGAACCACCCATATGCCTGGACCGCTGAGAGTCTAAACCGGCCGCTCCCACCCCCTCAACAGCCCATTGCTCCAGTTAGTGCGTGGGGGGGGGGGGGCAGAGCGGTGAGTGACAGTCACCAGATCTCTGCTCAGGGAGCTCTGAGAACCGAGCGATCGGCTGTGTTTGATCGCTCGGTTTTCAGTGTTATGCCGCGTACACACGATCGGAATTCCGGCCAGAAAAAGTCCGATGAGAGCTTTTCATGGGAAAATGCGACCGTGTGTAGGCTCCATCGGAATTTTTCTGGCTGAATTTCCGAAACCAAGGATTTGAGAGCATGTTCTCAATTTTTTCAGACGGAAAAGGTTTCTATCGGAAATTCCGATCGTCTGTAGCAATTCTGACGTGCAAAATTCCTACACATGCTCGGAAACAATTCGACGCATGCTCGGAAGCATTGAACTCGGCTCGTTGTAGTGTTGTACGTCACCGCGTACTTGACGGTCGGAATTTGGTGTGACCGTGTGTAGGCAAAACAGTTTGAGTGGAATTCCGTCGGAATTACGATCGCGTGTACGCGGCATTAGAGTTCTTTGCCATGAGGTGCCATGTTGAACTTCCAGTGACCAGTATGAGAGAGTGAGTGCGATAACACCAAATTTAACACACCTGTTCCCCATTCTCACCTGAGACCTGTAACACTAACGAGTCCCAGGACACCAGGGAGGGAAATTTGCTAATTGGGCCCAATTTGGACTTTTTTCACTTAAGGGTATACTCATTTTTGTTGCCAGTGGTTTAGACATTAATGGCTCTGTGTTGAGTTATTTTGAGGGGACAGCAAATTTACACTGTTATACAAGCTGTACACTCACTACTTTACATTGTAGCAAAGTGTAATTTCTTCAGTGTTGTCACATGAAAAAGATATAATAAAATATTTACAAAAATGTGAGGGGTGTACTCACTTTTGTGAGATACTGTAAGTCCATACAGTAAAAATAAAGATAATATAGATAGACCATCGTCAAAGAGACAAACATTAGCAATGGGATGTTCTCAGTGTAAGTATTTTGATATCAAAAAAAGGAGTATTAATCATTATCAGAAGGTAGTAAACATGGGCCTGATCCACAAGGGACCAGGAACATACCAATTCTTTTTTTTTTTTCAATAAAGGTTTTTATTAATCAAAAGATAAAGGTTACAATAAAAAACACACAGTATTAGTACATTTAACAGTGAATGCATAAACATACACATGGTCAAACTATAAGAAAATTAACATTGTTTGGAATCATGACATGTAAACTTCTTATTATTCGTTGTGCCCTTTGGAAATTTTCGGTTCAAACAAATGTCAATCATTATTATTGCCAACATGTGTGCGAGCGTAACATTTTAAACATCAATGAGGGTAATGGGAAATGAGTAAGGGGTGGGAAAGTGGGAAATTTCCCAGGGGGAGGTGGGGAGAGAGAGAGAGAGAGAGAGAGAAAGACAAGCGAGAAAGACATAAGAAAAAGAAGAGCAAAGAAAATGAGAAGAGGAGAACCCCCATCAAGGAGGGTCGTCAAAGCTTTTGTTAGAGTCTTAGGAGTCAAGTTATTATCAAGCTTAGACAGGTCTGGTTCAGTTTGATCCACCAGGTCCGTGTGGCCTAATCAGCCAGTAGTCAGTCTTTCATAAGCATCTGAGTATTTAAACTGTAGACCAAGTTTTGTGAAATGTTTCTGATGTTTCCTTGGCTATGGCAAGTGTTTCTTCTAACACAAAAATATGATTGACTGGAACATACCAATTCTAATCAGTAACTTGGATTTCAACAAGGTATTAAAAGGTCCAGGAATAAATGCATAGTATTGGGAGATAGGGAGGGAGGAGGGTGCGTGGGAATTAGTGGATAGGAATAATGAGAAAGCCCTGTACCTATTTCTGAGAATACCATCAAAAACAGAACCATATAAGGCCCCGAAGACAACCTGGTATAAACAAGACTAAGCAATAGAAAAAAAGAGAAGCAAAATCAGAATGAAGAAAGAAAAAGAAAGGGGAGAGGAGGGTCAGACCGGGGCTCATTAGGGAGCCGAAAAATATATTGGATCCACGGATCCCATATTTTATCCAACTTCTTAGTGTTGTTATGAATTGTATGAGTGAGTTCATCATTGACCATAATCCAGTTAAGTTTGCCCTTTACATAATCAAGAGGAATTACCAATTGTTTCCAATGTCTAGCAATAGTAATTCTTGCTGCCAACAATAAATACGTGATCAATTTCACTGACTTCCTGGGAACCTCATCAGGTAGCGTATAGAAGAGGGCTGCCTCTGGGGATCTACGGATATTTACCCCCGTCACTGAGTTAATTTTTTCGCGATTCGGCACTTTAACTGACAATTGCGCGACCGCGCGACCGTGCGACGTTGCACCCAAACAAAATTGACGTCCTTTTTTCCCCCCCACAAATAGAGCTTTCTTTTGGTGGTATTTGATCGCCTCTGCGGATTTTATTTTTTGCGCTATAAACAAAAAAAGAGCGTACATTTAAAGAAAAAAAAAACACAATATTTTGTACTTTTTGCTATAATAAATACCCCCCATTGTTTTACAAAAAAGTAAATTTTTTCTCAGTTTAGGCCTATATGTATTCTTCAGTAATGGCGGCGATCTCCGGTTTTTAATGGAACTGCGACATTATGGTGGACATAGCGAATACTTTTGACACATTTTGGGACCATTGTTATAATAAATTCACTGATTACTGTAAAAAATTTCACTGGCAGGGAAGGGGTTAACACTAGGGGGCGATCAAGGGATTAACTGTGTTCCCTGTTTGTGTTTCTAACTGAAGGGGAGGGGACTGACCTAGACGAACTGATGGATCATGATTCCTAGCTAAAAGGAAGTAACGATCTGTCACGCCTCTCAGAACAGAACAGGGATTTGTGTCCCTGTTCTGCCTCTCGTGCCCGCGATCACTCGTGGCCGGCGGTCATCGCGGCCGTCGGCCACAAGCATCGGCACCCCCACTATGCAGCGGACATGCACCTGTTATCCCGATCCCGCGAGCCGACGTATAGATACGACGACTCGCGGGATCGCACTGACCTGCCACAGTAAAATGACGGCGGCTGGTCCGCAATCGGTTAAATGAAATATCTAAATTTAAAATCAAGTCACAAGGGGACATTTCCACAAGGCACGATGCATCATCCCCAACTGACCACAACATCGAAAACAGGTAGGCGATGTGGACAGATGCATTTTAGCCAACTGGGTAGGGACCAAGTACCAACATAGAAGTGTTTTATAAATAGCTTCAATTAGCGTTGTATTAATGGAAACTTTATTTCCAACAATATTTTGCTCAGTTAATTCAAAGGTGTGCGATGGCTTATAGTGGAATAATTCAGTAATAGCAGGAGTATTTTTTAAAAAGCGCATTGACAGAATTTATGAAGTAGAAGCAGAGGCCGCTGGTTCTAGATTGTACATGATGATGTCAAAGATGCCACTACCAGCAAAGCGAAATGGCTTTATGGAAAGCTTATACAGCAGAGATTATGACTGCAGAAGCTAAGAAAAGGTATTCCTCCTCTATGAACCTCCTTTCGATTAAACCTGTGTTTAACTCTTTCTATCCGAGGTGGTGATGGTAGGGGACAAACTAGTGACATTTAATGGCTGACTGGAATTCAGCTTTAAGTTCATGTAGTTTAAAGAGAAACTCAACTTTTGTTGAGAAAAAAAAAAAAAACATTCCCTTCTGGGTGATCTATGTAGATTGCAAGGATTTTAACAATCATTTTGCAGATTGTTACATTTTGTTATTCTGAAGAAATAGCTGTTTTTTTTTTGTCTGTCTCCATGTGCACAGAGAATCTGTATGGGAATGGTTTTATAATTATCAATCTGCTGCTGCTCTTGCGGGGTTCTAATGAGGAAAGTGGCAGTGTCAGCATCCCTTTATACTCCATATGTGTACAGCTTGCCTTCAGGAAGTCATATTGCATTAGGAAAAAGGTGGGTCACTGGCGCAAAGAAAACAAATATATAGTGCGTGACTTTATGAAAGATATTATATAAAAAATATCAGAAATATCAGAACTGCTGCAGTTATAAATCCCCTACCAATATTGGGGGGTGGGTAGTATTGCGGTAAAACTGCGCTGATCCTAGTAATTATATATCTTACCACAAAAACTTGAACAATTTTTATCTGTGATTCATAAACAATTATGAATAAAATTCAATGATCAAAACTATATATATATATATATATATATATATATATATATACACATATATATATATATACACACACACACACACACACACACACACACACACACAAACACACACACACACACACAGTGTACAAATATTAAATGTCTTAACAATAGTCCCAATGATTCTCTTCACAAGCTGATTGTTTGAATCCCACGTACACAAATTCACATCCGTGATTAGGAAACTTTTCACCTATTCGTGAAACACCACCACCTTCTGAAATGGACACTCACCAGAAACAGAAAAAAAAATCTGCCTTTGGTTTATGCTGGGTTAACCACTCCACTTCTAAGGCCCATACACACGATCTGACTTTTTGACAACAAACATGCAAATTAGCTGTTTTAACCACTTCATTACCGGCCTATAGTCATATGACGCCCACAAGGTGGATCTACCATCCTGGGTGGGCGTCATATGACGTCCTCGCATTCCCGGCCGCCTGGGGGGCGCGCGCGCGCGCCCGCGGCATCGCTCGGGACACGGTGCGAGTGCTCGGCGGCCGCGATGTCCGCCGGGCACCCGCGATTGCCCGTTAAAACAACACAGCTCCACGTCCTGTCAGTGCAGAGGAGACCGATCATGTGATCCCAGTACGGAGGAACACATGATCGGTCTCCTCCCCTTGAGTCCCCTCCCCCCCCCACAGTTAGAATCACTCCTATTAGGGAACATATTAACCCCTGCAGCGCCCCCTAGAGTTAACCCCTTCCCTGCCAGTCACATTTACACAGTAATCATTGCAATTTTATAGCAACGATCGCTGTGTAAATGTGAATGGTTCCAAAAATGTGTCAAAAGTGTCCGAAGTGTCCGCCGCAATGTCGCAGTTACGAAAAAAAAAAATCGCAGATCGCCACCATTACTAGTAAAAAAAAAAAAAAAAAAAATTCAATAAATCTATCCCCTATTTTGTAGACGCTATAACTTTTGCGCAAACCGATCAATATACGCTTATTGCGATTTTTTTTTTTTTACCAAAAATATGTAGAAGAATACGTATCGGCCTAAACTGAGGAAAAAAATTGTTTTTTTTTTAAAAAATGGGATATTTATTATAGCAAAAAGTAAAAAATATTGTGTTTTTTTTAAAAATTGTCGCTCTTCTTTTGTTTATAGCGCAAAAAATAAAAACCGCAGAGGTGATCAAATACCACCAAAAGAAAGCTCTATTTGTGGGAAAAAAAGAAGGCAATTTTGTTTGGGTGTAACGTCGCACGACCGCGCAATTGTTAGTTAAAGCGACGCAGTGCCGAATCGCAAAAAGTGCTCTGGTAAGGAAGGGTGTTTAAAAGCCCTGTATTGAAGCGGTTAAGGCAACATCCGACCGTGTGCACGTTCCATCGGACAAACTTTTTTTGTTTTTCATCGGACAAAAGTTCGCTCTGCAGACAGACAAACTTTTTGGCAACAAAAGTCCGATCGTGTGTACAGAAAACCATCGGACGTTAGTCCAAAGTACAAACACGCATGCTCAGAACCAATGCAAAAGATCAGACAACAATACAGAAGTTGACCAAAGGGTGGCGGTAAAGAGCAGAAAAACCAGGTGACTTGGTGAAAGTTGGCTGAAAAGTTCACGGCCAATGCCCTTTGGACAGAAATCCACGGAAAAGTTTGATTAAAGTCCGATCGTGTGTACGAGGCTTTACAGATGTATCTGGGGTTTTCCAAATTGGTTGCAAATAGTTACTCCTTATACCTCCTCATAAGTCTTGGTATCTCATAAAAAGCAAACATCCATTAAAATGTATTAAATCAATAAGGTAAATGCATAAATTGTCCACTCACATATCCAGTGTATCAGGAGAGTACTTACCGAGGCCGAAGTGCCTTTAGACTGGCACTAAGTCTTTCCAGCAGTGTATTTTTGGGGCTAACTACCGCCGTTCCATCTCCTGGGATTGGCGTGCGGTCCAAGCCTCGATCTGGTGCGGGTTAGGTCAGGAAGTGACGTTGGCGTTTACCCAGAAATCTCTACACGTTTCTCATATAATCATGCATCATCAGGAAGAATGGTGAAGAGTTTCCTAATCATGGATGTGAATTCGTGCACGTGGGATTCAAACAATCAGCTTGTGAAGAGAATCATTGGGACTGTTAACACGTTTCATTTTTTTATATTTTTACGCTATATATATATATATATATATATATATATATATATATATATATATATATAGTTTTGATCATTGAATTTATTAGTAATTGTTTATGAATCACAGATAAAAATTGTTCACGTTTTTGTGGTAAGATATATAATCACTTTAGGAGCAGCGCAGCTACACTTTTACCGCAGTCATATTGCATTACATGTTACAGAAAATTATAGTGGCTGCAGATTAAAGGGGAAAGGTAATTTTAAATAACAATATGACTTGTGTCACAATTGTATATGCTATATTATAATTTTTTTATTCCCACGAAAGCTTAGGTACCCTTTAAGTGTAATAATTGCCATTCATATCCATGTAATTCAAGTAAGTGAAATCATAGGGCAAAGTTAGTTATGTAATATGGCTACTCTCATAGCATCTACAGAACTACTGACTGCTGTTAGCAACTCTGACTTTCACTGCTCAGTTTCATGCAGATTCTGTCTTTTTTATATAGGTAGGTTCAGGTAAACAAATTGGAAATGGCTGGGATACAATGTACTGAAACCAGATGTAATCAGACATACATCCTGATACATTATTAACTTTGAATGATCTTCTGAAATTTTTATTTTTGCTTACAAAACTCTTAACACTCTAGTCCTAGATCAGTGTTATATAGACATTATAAGGATTGGTATATATTAACCACTACAATACAGGGCACTTTTGCCCCCTTCCTTCCCAGCCCAATTTTCAGTTTTCATCGCTCTCGCACTTTCAATGACAATTGCGCGGTCATGCAATGCTGTACCCAAATGAATTTTTTATCATTTTGTTTGCACAAATAGAGCTTTAGTTTGGTGGTATTTATTCACGACTCAGTTTTTTATTTTTTGCGATATAAGCGAAAAAATAGCGGAAATTTTGAAAAAAAACAATATTTTCTCCTTTCTTTAAGAAATCCAATAAAATTTAATTTTGTCATAAATTTAAGCCAAAATGTATTCTGCTACATGTTTTTAGTAAAAAAAATTCCGTTAAGTGTATAATAATTGGTCTCGGACATATGTACGGACATATGTACGCAAATGATCATGTACAGATGTGTGCAGGTGATCACGGACATATGTGTGCAGATAATCATTGGCACATGTTATTTTACTGGGACATATGTGAGGGACATGTGTTTTTATTATTTGGGGACATGTGTTTTTATTATTTGGGGACATGTGTGTTTTGGGGACATGTGTGTTTTACTAGACTGGTGATCAGTGAGTAAAAAGCTGTAAAAAACAGCTAATACTCACTGATCACCAGCCGGCTGCAGCGATCCGCTCTCCTCTCCTCACCAACGACTTCCGTGTGAGGAGAAGAGAGCCGATTGCCTAGCAACCGGCTGTTTGCTTACATCACATGACGGCTGTGATTGGACACGGCCGTCATGTGATCAGGAGTGCCAATCACAGAGCCCTCCTGACGATCCGAGATGCGCCGTGTCCGGGTGACACGAGCGCATCCGGATCGCGCCGCTGCGCGAGCACGTGCGCGATCGCGCTACTTCTGATGGACGTTCAGGAACGTCCGATCAGAAGTAGATGACTCTCACCCGGCCATATATATACAGTGGCCGGGTGGGAAGTAGTTAATTTGTATATTAGTAAGCTCATTATACTATGGTTTAAATATGTTTGTAGCAAGTTCTCCGCCCTTGTTCAGTCTAATGAGGACCTCCAAGGCCAAAGATAACTGACATCCTTCAATATGTAGTGGGTTGTGAGGCATAGTGGGTGCAAAGATGATGAAAGTCATTAGGGGGTTTTAACCCTTTTTCGGCCGCTAGCGGGGGTTAAAACCGCCCGCTAACGGCTGAATAGCGCCGCTAAAACGACGGTAAAGTGGCGCTAAATATAGCGCCGCTTTACTGCCAGCGCCCACAACGCCCCAGTGTGAAAGGGGCCTTAGGGCCAGGATACCCTTAAGTAGTTATAGATTCAATTGGCAGACTCTAAAGCTTTAGGGAAAGGCCCCAGCAAGGCGCCACTTCTGCACATGCAGGAATGCTGTCTCCTATGGTAACAGTCTTTAACAGTTCCTAACTCAAACGTAACAGTCCTTTTAGTTCCAGTACAACTGCCTCTCGTAGTTCTTCAAAACTGATCCCCCGATCTCTCACTAGACCCTCTGATTCACTGACTCTGAATCCCTTGTGCTCCTGCAAGGTTTGCGGTGGTATCCCCTCAAGCACCTGCTGGGTCCCTAGCTTGGCACTCCAGATACTTCTCAAGCTTCACCCCTGCTAACCGGCTAGGTCCCTGGCTTGACTCACAAGGCTGCTTTGCAAGTGTCTCCTCCACGGGTTGGGTTCCTGACTTGATCACCACCTGAAGTTTCTCAATTCTCCACTGTGCCCGCTCGGTGCGAATGTGGTTCCGGTACTTGCTTCAGTTACTCACTGGGGTCCCTGGTAAAGGTGGTTGGTCACTTTGTGGCGACAGCTTCCCTTCTACCCCTGACCACGACAAGTTCTCTGGCCAGCAGAACTGTCACTTTTGGTTAAACTGCAAGCCGCAATCCCAACCTTGCGCTGCTCTCTTATTTCTGGACAGGCCCTCACACAGCCTAGCAACCAGATGCCCCTGGGATAGGCCCAATCTCCGGCCCCAGCTTCCAGGTGGCACAGAACATAGATCACCTGACCTCACCCGAATATATAGGTTCTCCTAGCAGGCCAAGGGATTCAAGAAAACCCATGCCCATTGGCTGAGTTACCCCATATACACATAGCCTGACCTTGGGTTGCCTTCTTCTATCTAGTACCACCAAGCACCCGGCCACCTAGTGGTACAAGAGAAAAGTGCAACAATGCCAAACTTAGGGAGAAATCAATGGATCTCTATCAATCGACCAAGATAACTACTCTTGGTAAGTACATTTGTGAGGAGCTCCCTGACTAAACCTCAGGGTGCTACATGTTATAGAAAATAAAAGTAAGGCGAAATGTACATACTCGAAAAATAAAGATACATCATTTTTGGAATGTAAGAAATTGTTCACTGCGAAGAACTTCAGCCTGGATTACGGAAAATAATGTTGGAAGCAAAATGATTACTGGAATATACAGTCATCCTGTTAATTCCCTGCAGCAAAAGAACAAGTATCTTGTGACTGCTGACAGCAGCCCATACACTCTTCCCACTTTAAGTTCCCAGAAGTGGCCAAATAAGAAAAAAGAAAACAGCTGAATATACAGATGACATGAATATAATCAAGTTGTCTAGGGTGCATTTACACTGGCAGTTTTAACCCCCTTGGACTGGTTTGTTAGTGTACTGCGAGTGCTCCAAACCATATCCAGGAGTGGTTAAGCATACTGTGCCCAGGACCACTTAGAAGAGATGGTCATGGGCACGGTTGACTTGTGGTCTGGCTTTAGAAGGAGTGAAAACTATGCCTGAGCACAGAATTCCCCATAGATCAGTGAACACAAAAGCAGCGATCACTGTGGTCTGGTTGGCAAAGATGATGAAGTAAGTGAGCCCAGGAACAATTGCTTATGACCCAGTGTAAATGCAGACCTTGCATTTAAAAAGCTACATGTCCTATGTACATTTTTTTATTTTGACCTTCAACACCCATTGTAAAATATAGAAATCAACATTACAATACCATTTATTCCTAAAAGAAAACACCTCAAAAGATTGTAGTACGTATGTTTGCAGTAATAACTTGCACATACTGTAGGCCCCAATTTGAACAGGAACCCCAACAATCTCGAAATCAGCTTCCCAGCACCATTCCTCAGAAACAGTAACTGCTAGAGTTGTCCACTTTTACCCCTTATTTTTCCTCCTGCTGCTGGAAGCTTTTTTTGTTGAAAATGTGTGCGAGCACGATTATAACTTGTTTACGAGTAGGTATACACACTTTTCTTCCCTAGTGAACTTGATGTTACAACCCCAAACTCCGTTGCTGAGTTCACAATGTATTGGGAAAGCTCCAATTTTCACATGAACTATGAAAAATTGGAGGAGCTGAACCTGACCCTCCCAGGAGCAACCCTTAACAGGTTCAAACCTAATTTGATTTCAGGTTTCAACTCTTTGCACTGAACTTTGCTCCCCTTTTCTCCACCTTTTTAAACAACTTGGAATCCTGGGCCATGAAAAGTTCCTCACGGATGGGGAGATGCAATATAATTAAACAAAACATTTTACCCCATATTCTTTACCTTCTCCAGAAGATACTGATACACATCCCCTATCCTGCATCATATCTATTGCATAGTCCTGAACAAATTTATCTTTTCTTCCAAACCTGCTCATATCAAACACACCATTCTTTGTAGACCTAAAACGTCTGGGTGAAATACACTTTTCAATATTTGACTTGCCCATATAGTTCTACAGTTACGTAGTTACATGGTTCGTTAGGTTGAAAAAAGTCCATCCAGTTCAACCATCCAGTGACCTTTACTTGATTAACTGCATTGGTAGGCAGAGGGGACATTGGGTGTCCAATAGGTACTCTTTATGGAGACATCACAGGTGTGTCACCTGCCCAAAATGATCACATAGGGACTTGTTAGCCCCTTGTGATAGCAATAAAGTTAGATCAAAACAAAAAGGTTTTAAAAAAGGTTATTAAAATAAATAAAAATAATTGAAAAAATCCAAAAGCATCCCCCCCCCCCCCCCCCCCCCCCATACACGCAAATGCAAAAGTAGATCCTACACATGTATGTAAACAGAGATCACACCACACATGTGAGGTATTGCCATAAACATCAGAGTGAGAGCAACAATTATAGGGCCATCATTCATTATTAACTGTACAATGATACAATAGTATATATATTGTTGGAATGAATAGTTTGCACTTCTAAAATATGTATTTATATAGTCTGCAAACGTCAAACATAAAGAAAAAAAGAATCAACTTTTTATTTCAACATTAGTATTAACATTTGGTACATTTAATTAAAAAAATAAAAAAGGCATGGAAATGATGCTCCAACATTTAACAATATAATTGGAAGGGCCCTGCTCAAAAGAGCTTACAATCTACAAGGGTAGGACACTAAAAATTAGACACATTAAAAATCACACTAGAAAAGCAGGGATACAAATGAAGCTAATAACAACCATGACAAACCTTTTTGGTGATCAGAACTCCTCGCCCTAAACCCCTAAAAGGTTAAATAGCAGGATTATCATAAGCAAAAACAGACAAAATTAATACAAAATCCAAAAAGGCAGCGCACAAACAAAATCGACACACACACTTATGTTTGGAATTTGCAGGAAGCTTCCTTTTGTTTTAAACCATTACATAAACTAGATCAGCATTAGCAGTTGTAAGTCTAACATGTGAGATTTAAAAAGTAACTAGAACAAGATAAAGGTCTGCTGAGGCTCACAAACAAAATCACACATGGTTAGACTGGACAAAGACACAATTTGTAAACCATGCCCACAAAAACACACTTTTGAGGTCCTTAATGCAAAACTATACCAGGGGTGTGGGTCGGGCATTATGCACACTCCCCCCTCCCCCCCCCCACAAAAAAAAAACATATCTATTTGTAAACCAATATAAGCACTGCAAACAAAGATTCTGACCAAGACCTAGATTCTTAGGCCAAACAACCACAGGCCTTTATATAACCTAGCTAGGTTTGCTAGCACACCTCCACCCACCCAGTAAAGGACACACCCACCAGTGGAATTGATTCTGTCTTTTCATGTATGCCTCAAGTGCTCACACCTGTTCATCGGGAACACACACTTTCCAAATGAAATAATGCATTAGTATATATATATATATATCTGTGCAGGGTAAATCTAAAAATAACAAATGTCTAAGGCTCTGGTCATGATCAGTGATCCCAAAAATCTAAAAATGTAACTTGTACATTATTGGGCATGTGGAGGGTAATACACAGGAAATTACAACTTTATGAGGGCTACTTCACACAAATTGCTGACAAAGCGCATTAGTCATTCATCAGCAGCATACAGCATTAAAATATGTGTGCAGGATCACACCAGACTTATACATCCATATCTGCCCTAAAACACACAGTTATAGATTTGGTGCAAAACCACGCTCACTTAAAATTTCTTGGGTTTCCATTATGTGAAATCTGTCAAAAATGTAATCACTGGTGAAAAATTTACCTTAACACCACAACAGAGGAAGAACGTACAAACCTCTAGCCAGGTACCGGCATATTTGGGATTCAAACCAACAACATCAGTGCTGCTAGGCAGAAGTGCTAACCAGTTAGCCACTGTGCTACCACATGGATGGAGGCTGCATCTCTGTGGTGTTAAACAGTCCTAAATTCCAGGGGTGCTATAAGTTAATCAATGCAGATGTGGAAGGCCGGAGAGCCATTGAACAACCTGTTTCTGTAAAATGCTATCTGTTTTGAAGGCTGGGTATGGCTGATTACTGTCAGCATGCTGAACCATCTCGAATATTGTTGCTTTTTGCTTGGTAAGAGGCTGCAATTAGTGCTGATGGGGAAGTCTTAAGGCTGATTATTGTCCTTGCCCATGGAAAAAATATGGCATGATTTGCAATGGCGGTGGAACCCTCCTACACATAAATACACAAATACTGCATTTCTTTGGACATATACCTATAGGTGTTGGAATGACATCAGTCAGGAGTTACGCTCCTTGATTTATTCTGTTATATTTGGTGGTTCTTGGTGTGTGAGTGTAGAATAGTTAAGTTACCCTCTGAATTATGTTGGTACACATATCACATTTTTGGGGTCAAATTGTGCTCATTTAGAAATACCAAACAACACACACAATTGTGACTCATTTAAAATTTGCCTCAGCAATGGTATTGTTTGTGGTTTGTGAAGACACCTGTGGGAGTTTCGGATTCGATTTTTGTGAGATGGAGAGCAACAAGTGAGAGAGACAGAGAAAAATATATTTTACCAAAACATGAAAACATTACACATTACTAGCAAATAAAATATGAAGAAGCAACATAAAAACACAGCAAGGACAATTTTTTTTCGAGAAATAAACAGTTCATCTCAAAATAAAAATACATTTTTTGTGTGGAAGTAACAATTGTACAATTATAATCAATGGTTGAAACTTGCATTTGGCTATATAACGCACATTTTCACATTTGCAAACGCATTTTAGCCACGCGCAAATTTGAAAATTTACTATAGCGCTCTGTAAAAAATGAATGGGAGTTAAATCGTGACTATTTTGCATGTCTGAGCATGTGCACTTGTGCTGGTACATAGTTGTAGAAAGAGGGGGAATGCATTTCTTCTCAGACTTTCAATGATCTTTCAGTTTATACATCACTTTCAGACTGGACCATTTTGCTGGCTTAAGACCAGACCACTTTTTGCGATTCGGCACTGCGTCACTTTAACTGACAATTGCGCGCTCATGCAATGTGGCTCCCAAACAAAATTGACATCCTTATTTTCCCACAAATAGAGCTTTCTTTTGGTGGTATTTGTTCACCCCTGCGGTTTTTATTTATTGCGCTGTAAACAAAAAAAGAGCGACAATTTTGAAAAGAAACGCATTATTTTTGACTTTTTGCTATAGTAAGTATACCCCAAAAATATATAAAAAAAAACATTTTTTTCCTCAGTTTAGGCTGATATGTATTCTTCTACATATTTTTGGTAAAAAAATAATTGCAATAAGCGATTATTGATTGGTTTGCGCAAAAGTTATAACGTTTACAAAATAGGGGATAGTTTTATGGCATTTTTATTAATAATTTTTTTTTTTACTAGTAATGGCGGCGATCAGCGATTTTTTATTGTCACTACGACATTATAGCGGACACATCGGACCTTTTTGACACATTTTTTGGGACCATTGTCACTTATACAGCCATCAGTGCTATACAAATGCTCTGAGTCCTGTATAAATGACAGTGAAGGGGTTAACCAGGGGGTGGCAGTGTAGGGGTTAAGTGTGTCCTAGGGGCGTGTTACTAACTGTGGGGGGTGTGGCTGTGTGTTAGTGAACACTGATCTCTGCTCCAATCACAGGGAGCAGAGATCAGTGTCACTTGTTGCTAGGCAGAACGGAGAGGTGCTGTTTACTTCCGCATCTCCCCGCCTGGGGGGCGACTTAAAGTCGTGTTGTAAGTCGCCCCAAGTTGTGTTGAAGTCCCAAGTCACGCTTTTATTCATCCTCAAGTCGTGTCCAAGTTGTCTCCAAAAGTCGCGCTGGAAGTCTTGTTGCCCTTGTGTGAACCGGCTATTGTCAATTACATTCTTATACCAAAAAGTAAAGTAAAACAAAAAAAAAAAAAGTTCTCATGCCTCACAAGCAAGTATTTCTAATAAGCTGCATTTCTTCCAGTATATCATGTCAAAATGAGTACCAAATGTTTTGTCTGGGAACAGCAAGTGACACTATGTACTGAACATGAAAACAATATGGTTTCAGAGTATAAAATACATTAAGCAGTCACTTCACCACAGAGCAACAAAGGAAACAGAGAAAAATTGCCATGATAGCCATCCTCTTGCAGGATAATCAACATTGTTAAAACGGTAGCAAAACTTTGGGCCAGGGAGATCTGACCGTAAGGAGCATTCCTTGCATTGCAGTAGGAATTTTAACTCCTGCACGTCACAGCAGCTGAACAGCATGTGTATTTGATGGACTTGGTTACAGTTCTAAAAGAAACAATCAAGGCTATGATAAAAGCATATGAAAATATGGATTTTCAGGTTAGTCAGGTTGAAAAGAGATACAAGTCCATCCAGCCCAACCAAAAAATAAAATAAAATAAATCATGCAATCCTATACTCACAGTTGAGCCAGAGGAAGGTGAAAAACCCCAGCAAAGCATGATCCAATTCAACATAGCAGGAAAAAAAATCCTTCCTGATCCCCGAGAGGCAATTGGATATTTTCTGGATTAAATTTACCTATTAATGTTAGTATCCAATTATATTCTGTCCATTTACGATATAATTCAGGCCTTTTTTTTAAAGCATCTACTGAATTGGCCAGAACCACCTCTGCAGGGAGTCTATTCCACCTTTTTTACAGCTCTTACTGTGAAGAAACCTTTTCGTATTTGAAGATGAAATCTCTTTTCCTCTAGATGTAAGGAGTGCCCCCTTGTGCTCTGTCATGACCTTAAAGTGAATAACGCAACACCAAGTTCACTATATTGACCACTTATGTATTTGTACATGTTGATCATACCCCCCCCCCCCCCTAATCTCCTCTTATCAAGAGAGAATAAATTCAGTTCCTCTAATCTCTCCTCATAGCTGAGTTCCTCCATGCCTCTTATCAGTTTGGTTGCTCTTCTCTGCACTTTCTCCAGTTCCCTGATATCCTTTTTGAGAACTGGTGCCCAAAACTGAACTGCATATTCCAGATGAGGTCTTACTAATGATTTGTAAAGGGGCAAAATGATATCTCTCTCTCTGGAGTCCATACCTCTCTTAATACAAGGATGGATTTTGCTCACTTTGGAAACCGCAGCTTGGCATTGCATGCTATTATTGAGCTACCAAAACACCCAGTTCCTTCTTCATCATTTATCCCCCCAGTTGTACTCCCCCCTAGTATGTATGATGCATGCATATTCTTAGCCCCCAAGTGCATAACTTTACATTTATCAACATTAAACCTCATTTGCCACATAGTTGTCCAATTAAACAGAGCATTGATGTCGGCTTGTAAATTGGAGACCTCCTGTAAGGACGTTATTCCACTGCATAGCTTGGTGTCATCTGCAAAGACAGAAATAGTACTTTAATCCCAGACCCAATATCATTTATAAAGATATTAAAAAGTAAGGGTCCCAGCACTGAACCTTGGGGTACACCACTGATAACCTTAGACCATTCACAGTAAGAATCATTAACCACTACTCTATGAATTCTGTCATTGGGCCCCTTTCATACTTGTACAACTTGTCTCACAATTTGGGACTGCAAAGTAGCATGACAAGTCGTTCCCCGTGATTTCCAATGACAACTATTCATATTAGTATGACTGCAAGTCGTTCCGACTTCAAAGTAGTCCCTGCACTACTTTTGTCCAACTTTGATGCCAGTTACACAGGCATTTCCTGAAATCTTGGCAAAATCACTGCCGTGAACCGCGGCAAAATCGCGGTTAAATTGCGCAACTTTGAAGTCGCAGTAGAGTGAAAGGGGCCAGACAGTTTTCTATCCATTTACAAACTGATCTTTACAAGTCAAGACTTTCCCTTACCAGTGTTGGTCATCTTACTTTAAAAAAGTAATTAGTTACGTTACAAATTACTTCTCCCAAAAAAATAATTGAGTTAGTAACTCAGTTACTACATTGGAAAAGTAATTAGTTACTCAGCAAAGTAACTGACTTTTTTTTTTTATATTCTTAGGGGCGGGTCTAGTATTACTGTAAGCAAGGGGCGCGTTCCCCCCTGCACGTCTATTCCCCCCCAACACATATATCTGTTTCCCCCCTCTGTACCCCACTACACATCTGTCCCCCCCCCCACACACACATATATCTGTTCCCCCTCTGTACCCCACTACACGTCTGCCCCCCCCCCCCACACACACACATATATCTGTTCCCCCTCTGTACCCCACTACACGTCTGTCCCCCCCCCCACACACACACATATATCTGTTCCCCCCTCTGTACCCCACTACACGTCTGTCCCCCCCCCCCCACACACATATATCTGTTCCCCCCAAACTCACGGATAGGATCGTTGCAGAGTCACGGATCGGATCATTTTTTCGGATCAGCAAATAATAATTGAATTTGCAAAAACCTTTGAAAATTCCACCACCATAAAGCCCCCACTGTAATATCCACAATCTCCCCCACTGTAATATCCACGTCATCTCCCCAACTGTAATATTGTCTGAGTATAGCTGGGTAAGGCTGGGTATCGCCGAGCATGGTTGGGTATTACCGCGTATTGCAGAGTGTGGCGGGGTGTGACGGGGTGTGGCGGGGTATGGCCGGGTGTGGCGGGGTGTTGCGGGGTATGGCGGGGTGTTGCAGGGTATTGCGCAGTATTGGCAGGATGTTGCAGAGTATTGCGCAGTATTGGCAGGGTGTTGCAGAGTATTGCGCAGTATTGGCAGGGTGTTGCAGAGTATTGCGCAGTATTGGCAGGGTGTTGCAGAGTATTGCGCAGTATTGGCAGGGTGTTGCAGAGTATTGCGCAGTATTGACAGGGTGTTGCAGAGTATTGCGCAGTATTGGCAGGGTGTTGCAGAGTATTGCGCAGTATTGGCAGGGTGTTGCAGAGTATTGCGCAGTATTGACAGGGTGTTGCAGAGTATTGCGCAGTATTGGCAGGGTGTTGCAGAGTATTGCGCAGTATTGGCAGAGTGTTGCAGAGTATTGCGCAGTATTGGCAGGGTGTTGCAGAGTATTGCCCAGTATTGGCAGGGTGTTGCACAGTATTGCGCAGTATTGGCAGGGTGTTGCAGAGTATTGCGCAGTATTGGCAGGGTGTTGCAGAGTATTGCGCAGTATTGGCAGGGTGTTGCAGAGTATTGCGCAGTATTGGCAGGGTGTTGCAGAGTATTGCGCAGTATTGGCAGGGTGTTGCAGAGTATTGCGCAGTATTGGCAGGGTGTTGCAGAGTATTGCGCAGTATTGACAGGGTGTTGCAGAGTATTGCGCAGTATTAGCAGGGTGTTGCAGAGTATTGCGCAGTATTGGCAGGGTGTTTAGAGTATTGCGCAGTATTGGCAGGGTGTTGCAGAGTATTGCGCAGTATTGGCAGGGTGTTGCAGAGTATTGCGCAGTATTGGCAGGGTGTTGTAGAGTATTGCGCAGTATTGGCAGGGTGTTGCAGAGTATTGCGCAGTATTGGCAGGGTGTTTAGAGTATTGCGCAGTATTGGCAGGGTGTTGCAGAGTATTGCGCAGTATTGGCAGGGTGTTGCAGAGTATTGCGCAGTATTGGCAGGGTGTTGCAGAGTATTGCGCAGTATTGGCAGGGTGTTGCAGAGTATTGCGCAGTATTGGCAGGGTGTTGCAGAGTATTGCGCAGTATTGGCAGGGTGTTGCAGAGTATTGCGCAGTATTGGCAGGGTGTTGCAGAGTATTGCCCAGTATTGGCAGGGTGTTGCAGAGTAGTGGCAGGGTATGGAGGGATGGCTGCTGCCATCCGATCTCTCCCCTCCACTGTACAGATCTGTACACAGGGGGGAGATCAGCGTCATCTTGATGCCGGTTTGTTTACAAAGTGATCGCTCCGTCATTTGACGGAGCAATCACATTGTAAACGGCCGACGGGTGCACCAAGATGGCTGCCGCTCCGGAGCTAGGCCGGAGCGACGGCCATCGGGTGCACCAAGATGGCCGCCGCTCCAGGGCTAGGCTGAAGCCGCGGCCTTTCCTAAGGCCGAGTCCGCGGACGGCTCCGCGATCGCGGCGGGTAATTGCGGTAACGCCGCCCCAGTAATGGGAACGGCGTTACCGCGAGGGGAAGAGTAATCAGTTAGATTACTCGTTACCCTCTAAAGTAACGGCGTTACGTAACGCCATTTACTTTAACGGCGTTAGTGCCATCACTGTCCCTTACACATGAGCTGTGTGTGGGGAACTGTGTCAAACGCTTTTGCAAAATCCAAGTATACCACGTCCACAGCCACCACTCTGTCCAAAGTTTTACTTACCTCCTCATAAAAATGTTTGTTTGACAACTTCTGTCTTTCATGAATCCGTGCTGTTTGTTGCTTATGCTTAATTTTTTTCCCCCAGCAAGAACTCATCTATGTGGTCTTCTATTAACCGCTTGCCGACCACCCGCACTAATTATACTGAGGCAAGGTGGCTTGGCTACGCAAATCGCATGTAGGTGTATGTCGGCCCTGTGTGGGCGTGCGCGCGCCAATTGGACAGCAGGGGAGCCAATCAGTAGGTCCAGCTGACTTGATGTCCGCTGCCTGCCCACGATCGTTCCCCGCAGAGACAGAACAGGGATCTTCCAAAGTAAACAAGGCAGATCTCCGTTCTGACAGGGGATTAAACTGAGATCCTGTCTTTGTGCTATGCAGGAAGACGGATCTCTGTGTTATCCCAGGTAGCCCATCCCCCATACAGTTAGTAAACACACACAGGGAACGCAGTTAACTCCTTGATCACCCCTGATGTTAACTCCTTCCCTGCCAGTGTCATTAGTACAATGTCAGTGCATATTTTTATGTCAAGTGTCAAAAATGTCAGTTAGGTGTCCAATCTGTCGCTAAAAATCACTGATCATTGCTATTCTTACAAAAAAAAAAATTATAATAAAAATGCCATGAATCTATTCCCTATTTTGTAGACGCTTTTATAACTTTGTATAACTTTTGGGTTTTATTTTTACCAAAAATATGTAGGAGAATACATATTGGCCTGAAATTGATGAAGAAATTTGATTTTTTTTAAAATATTATTGGGTATGTTTTATCCCCGTCCCGCCGAAAGTACGCAGATATGCGGCTTCGGTTTTGGGGGTTATGCCGGGATGATGCAGGCAGCTGCAGGCATCATCCTGGTACCGTTTGTTAGAGCAGGCGATCAGTTTTCCAGGGATAATAACCGATGTGGCTAAAAGCCACTCAATTGTTATCCTGGAGAAGCGGAAGGGGACACACCCCCCCCTCCCGCCGCTCTGACCGGGCCTCCCGTCCCACTGGAAAATTTCTGTGCAGGGTGGGGCTGAGAGTGCCACGTTACATCACACACCATGCACGGCCCCCCATACCAAAGTGCACGGGGGTTGTATCTACAGTAATGCCACGTGCACACAAATGGATTTTCCGTTGGAAAAATCTTGGATGGTTTTTCCGATGGAATTCCGCTTAAGTTTGGCTTGCATACACACGGTCACACAAAAGTTCACTGAACTTTCGACCGTAAAGAACGCAGTGACGTACAACACTACGACGAGCCGAGAAAATTAAGCTCAATGCTTCCAAGCATGCGTCAAATTGTTTCCGAGCATGCATAGAAATGTTGTGCGTTTGAATTGCTACAGACGATTGGAACCTTTTCCGAGCGAAAAATTGAGAACCTGCTCTCAATCTTTTGCTGGATGGAATTCCGCCAGCAAAAGTCCGATGGAGCATACACACGGTCGCATTTTCCGACCAAAGGCTCTCATCTGACTTTTGCTGTGGAATTTGCGATCGTGTGGCATTAATATGTGTGCCTGGCTGGTCTTTTTATTTTTTTTAAGTCAGGTAATAAATTATGCCCAAGAATATTCTATATATGTTTCCTGCTAGCCTAGTAGACTATTAGCTACTCTGATTCTGATTAAAAAATCCTCCTTTTTTTTTTACAGAGCTTAAAGTGGTGGGACACCCTGAAAATAAAAACTTGGGAGAAAGTTAGTAACAATTAAAAAAAAAAAAAAAAAAAAAATTTCTTTTTTTTACTTACCAGAAATGGCTGTTGCTAGGCAGATCGTCCTAATCTGCCTCCTCCAGCTCCGCGGTGATCTTCTCTTCTTCCGTCTTCAGGTGAATGGGGCGCGGTGTGTTGTGGGAACTGTGTCCCACAACACACCGCGTTCCCCATTCACAAATACGACTCGCGCATGCGCAGTTGGCCGCGCGCCGACTCGCGCATGCGCAGTAGGAAACGAGAAGCCGTTTCCCTTACTCAGGATGGCGGCGCTGGATCCGGATAGCCGAGGGACATCTCGGCCTCCACCAACGACATCGCGGGCGCCCTGGGAGGGTAAGTGTACTTTTTAAAAGTCAGCGGCGACTTTTTTTTTAGCTGCTGACTTTTAAAAAATGTTTTTTTTAGGTGAAACCCCGCTTTAAGCGCTCTAGCTGAACTTTAGGAACATGTAAAAGAGGCTGAGCAGAGGCTGATCCATCCTTCCTCCCTTTTCTTTGCTCATATGGGGTATATGGATATTCAATTATTAGGCTAGGTTTAGACATGACTAGGGTAATTCAGATAACTTACTGCCCTCGTCAAGGACCCCAATCGGCACACCTTCTGCATGAAGTAGCTTCAAACTTCTCCACTAGGGCGGGAGGACAGAACGTTCCACCACCGACTTTCCACCTGCAACCTTCACTAATTATCCAGCTCCTCCCTATCCTGCACTAAACTCCTCCAATCATGTAAGAGCCAGTTTATTTTGTCTAAACGGTCCCAACCCTTCTTTAACCTATTACAGTCTGGTAGTTCCTACAACCCCGTCATGTGTGCCCTGCGCTTACATTTCTTTTCAGCTTTTCAGCTTCATGTCTTGCGTTGAAAACCACCAATATTCGAAAAGATGACCCACGTTTGGATTGCTTTCAGCTGTGATTGACAGGCAGTGAGAAGGTGACATGATGCCTTCTCACCTCCTGTTTTATCCCCATTGTTGCCAAACAAACGCACCGCAAGAGCATGCATTGCACGCGGTTGCAGGGCATTTGCAGCACTTTCTCACTTGTTTAAATGGGTTGTTAGATGGATTTTGTGCACGAAGCAACGCACCCATGGCATGTGAACACCCTGTTCGCTTCCATTTCATCTTCAGGGGGGAGGGCGATAAAAACGTGATTCAAGCTTCTAAGCAAGTTTTCTTCTATGTTCCCTCTTTACATAATACTCTGTGATTCCTGTGTCATGGGTGCAATTTGTAACATAAAAGTTTCACAAAAAACATAAAAAAATAAAAAAGCATCAGTTTAGAGACCTATAAACATAAAAAAATTAAAAAATAATATTTAACCAAAACCATTATTGTTTTACCTTCGATACCAGCAAACAAATAAAAAATCCTTCATTGACTTCACACTATGTGTAGAAAAAGTGCTCTTGGGAGATGTAGTTCTGGAGGCTGGCTATATCAGAAAGAACTGAGCTCCCAGCAACAGCCACTTCAAGAATTTTACAAGCCGTATGGTGATGTCACAGAGACTCATTAAAGGGGTTGTAAACCCTCAAGGTTTTTCCATGCATTAAGGTGAAAAACCTCCTGCGATGCAGCAGCCCCCCCAGAACCCCCCTTTTGCTTGCCTAAACCCGATCTTTCCAGCGACGGGGACGAGCACACCAGCTCCAGCCAGTGTCTCGGGTCCTCATTGGACATATTGATAGCAGTGCAGCCATTGGCTCCCGCTGCTGTCAATCAAATCCAATGACGTGGGGGCCAGGGGGTGGGGCCGAGTCCTGCTGTCTGTGTCAATGGATGCAGCAGCACACTGGCACGGGTGCCCCGACGAAGAGCGGCTCTCCAGCAGGGCACTCAAGAAGAGGAGGAGCCATGAGCGCCGCTGAGGGACCCCAGAAGAGGAGGATCGGGGCCACTCTGTGTAAAACCAACTGGTAAATATGACATGTTTGTTTTTTTGTTTTTTAAACAAACCTTTATATATCCTTTAACCACTTCCCGACCGGCGCACGGCGATGTACGTCGACAGAATGGCACGGACAGGCGTACAGGTACGTCCCCTTTAAGATAGGGTGACCAGATGTCCCCGTTTTCCGGGGACAGTCCCCGGATTCAGGACACGGATAGTCTGCTCAGGGTTTCGGTGGAGAAGTCTGTATGAGGAGTCCAGAAATGGGGGAGGATCCACCTGCATGAGGAATCCAGGGGTCCAGTGAGTCCAATGATGGGGAGGATCTGTCTGTCTGCACACATTACAATCTGCATAAGGTCACATGACTGATGTCTATCACTCGCACTGTGGCACTCACAAAAACATACACACTCATACACACGCACACATATTCTCACACACATGCCCATACATACATACATAGGATGTCCCAATCATGCCTTAGAGTGCCAGGATTGAGACACTCCTCTCCTGCACATACTACCCACTGCTATACACGCCACACTCCTCTCCTGCGCATACTACCCACTGCCATGCACTCCTCTCCTGCATATACTACCCACTGTCATACACTCCACACCCATATCCTGTACATACTACCCACTGCCATACACTCCACACCCCTCTCCTGTACATACTACTCACCGCCGTACACTCCACTCTATACAGTCACAATTTAACATTACCAAATTCTGCATTGCTGGGCACTGGCGAGGCTTGCTATGCTGGGCACTGGCGAGGCTTGCTATGCTGGGCACAGCTGAGCCCTGCATTCTTTATTTAGTGCACTCCTGAACCCTGCACTCTGTCTTATCTTCATAGCATTTGGTAGTCGTATCTCAAAAAATTCTAAGCAGTATCTTTTTTTATCTTTATTTATGGATGAAATGTGGGAAATAATGTTCATATCATACAATCATTCCATAAACACATACAGTACATATATCATTTGAGGAAAATATCCTTTTAAAATAGTTTACCATTTGCCAATAAAAAAAAATGTCCCCGGATTTAATTTTAAAAATCTGGTCACCTTACTTCAAGATGCCGCCGTGCCATCGAGCACGCGCTCGTGCCGGTCGGGACCCCCGTGAGGCCGGTCGCGGGTCCTGCGGACTCGATCATGGGAAAGCTGAACGGGGAGATGCGGAAATAAACAGCATCTCCCTGTTCTGCCTAGCAACTAGTGACGCCGATCTCTGCTCCCTGGGATTGGAGCAGAGATCAGCATTCACTAGCTGATAGCCACGTCCCCCCACAGTTAGAAACACGCCTCTAGGAACATGTAACCCCTACACTGCCACCTAGTGGTTAACCCCTTCCCTGCCAGTGTCATTTACACAGGAATCAGTGCATTTAAATAGCACTGATTGCTGTATAAATGACAATGGTCCCAAAAATGTGTCAAAAATGTTTGATGTGTCCGCCATAATGTCGCAGTCACAATAAAAATCGCTGATCGCCGCCATTACTAACTAGTAAAAAAAAATGATTAATAAAAATGCTATAAAACTATCCCCTATTTTGTAAACGCTATAACTTCTCTGCAAACCAATCAATAATCGCTTATTGCGATTTTTTTTTACCAAAAATATGTAGAAGAATACGTATCGGCCTAAACTGAGGGAAAAAAACGTTTTTTTTATATATTTTTGGGGGATATTTATTATAGCAAAAAGTAAAAAATAATGTGTTTTTTTCCAAAATTTTCGCTCTTTTTTTGTTTATAGATCAAAAAATAAAAATCGCAGGGGCGATCAAATACCACCAAAAGAAAGCTCTATTTGTGGGAAAAAAAGGACGCCAATTTTGTTTGGGAGCCACGTCGCACGACCGCGCAATTGTCAGTTAAATTGACGCAGTGCCGAATCGCAAAAAGTGGTCTGGTCTTAAGCCAGCAAAATGGTCCGGTTGGAAAAGTGGTTAAAACAAAAGGAAAAATAACGTGAGGACACGATCTAGTGCGGAAAGGGGGGGGGGTTTGGGTATAAATGTATGCCTGGAGGTCAAATCGTATTGCTTAAACTACAAACGTTCTGCATTGATTCACGGCTAACATGGTCCAATACTCTGCTATAGTTGTTAATAAAAAAATAATAAAGCAAAAGCAGCAACAGGCACTAGGATGTCCCTAGGGTAACCCCCATCCTTTGGAATCCTCAACATCATCTCATTATAAATCCCGCCAGATTGTTGGGGGGGGGGGGGGAATTCGGGACATGTTTCTGTACTTGTTTTTCCCTGGAAGTTTATAATTGATACCATTTATTATGCACAACACTACATAATATGTTGACAGTTCACAAACCAAGGATAATGATTCTGATAATAGTGTAAAGTAAAATGTTTATAACTGAGAGGTAAAACAGCCTATGCTTTGGAATGATGTGCTGCTTCCAAAAAAAAAAAAAAAACTCAGTTTGAAATAGAGAACTACTCTTTTTTCCAAGTACGTTTTGTAATTTACTGTTATTTAAAGTTGAAGTTCAGTTATGATTTTTATTGTATAGTTGCCCTGGTCCAGCTTGGCCCAAGGTAAGTATGCATATCTCATATGAGTGTAGCGATACCCCCATGAGTGTTGTGGTCCGCCTGTCATCGTGCCCAGCCAGGCACATACTTCTCATTCACCCTCAGGCAGAAAACCAGTCCTTTATATTTTTATTGAGGGGAACATGGATGGGGGTGGGATATTCATGAGATGCCCAACTGATTGCAGAAAAATATATGGGACCAATAATATACACCTTCAGTATATACAACTTCTATTTTCAACTCCAGCACATCACTTGCTTGCAGACTATCTTTCCTCAACACCTCCAGCACATCACTTGTTTGCTTTTACCAGACCAGCTAGCACTGATAGATAGGTCTGACACTGACTGAGCCAAGCCTAAAGCAGATGCCCTTTGCAGGCAGGGACCATAGGCCCCTTTAGTGTAGCAAAATGGTAGGTAGTCTTATTGCTAACTGTCCACATGGCTACTGCTCTCAGTACCACCTCTTCAGGCACAGCCACCCTCCTGGCAGCAGCTGCCCCTTTCCACTACCAGTGCCACCACAATCCTCCAGACTGGCTCTGCACCCATCCCAGACTGCTCATCCCAGTCCTCTCAGGCATGCCTCCCCAGTCCTCCCAACTGTGTGAACACTCACCAGCCCTCTTGGCTGCCTCTGTGGAATTCTTGGAGACTTGCCTGGCAGTGTTCTCCTGCTGTCCTCTCTTGGTCCTCCCGTGCCTCCTGGTCAGGACACCTCTGTGGGTTGTAAAAAGGTTCGGTCTGCACCCGAGCCCAGGCCCAAGGTCACCCCCCCCCCCCCCAGACAGGGAAGCTTCCTCAAAGGCCCCAAAAGCCTAACACTCCATCTCCATCTTCCACCCGATCACCAACTCCTCCCCAGCTGGGCTGACCCTGGATATTTAAGGAGACCTCCCACCTGACAATTCAAGTTGGGTATTGGTCAGCTCCACCTTTTCTCTCCTTCTTCCTTTCCAGAAGATACTAAAATATTCTGGAAAGAAGTGGGAGGTCTTGGTAAAGCTGCCTGGCACCAGCTCTGCTCTGAGTTACTCCCAACCCAGATCAAAGCACACCGAGGCTTGGCTGCCAGCCAAGCCTGGAAATTTACCTACTCTACCAAAAAAAACAACACTATCACTTCTAGCACACTAGAGGGTGCTAGATGAGTGACCTCTCGGGAAGCTTGATGTTCACTGTAGTAATCAATGCTACTAGAGTTCCAGGTTCTGTGCCACACCGATTTCCTTTTGCATAGTAACCATAGTGGTCGCTTGCTCATCACTGATTTTTATTACATAGTTACATTAGTCCAGGTTTCTTAGTTGGCTCTACTAAAATGATAGCAGCGCTCTTCTGGGTCCTATGCTGAGGGCAGGGCCGTCTTTAATATTGATAGGACCCTGGGCAAAACTTTTCTTGGGGCCCCCCCCCCCCCCCATGCAGTTTCGCTTCACTCTCCACCTGCTCTGAGACACAATAAATAGCAGCTAGACTCAAAATCAGTTTACTGAATCAGATCAGGCAGCTATTGCGATTGGTTGCCAGAGGTTACAGTGTATCATTACCGCTCACTGACTGGTTGCTAGAGGTTACAGAACACATTACAGCTCACTGGTTAGTTGCTAGAGGTTACAGCACATGATTTCTGCTTGGTGATTGGTTGCTAGAGATTACTGTGGACATGACCTCAGGGGGGCATGATATACATATCAATGCTGCCGGCCATCACTATTTACATATGAATACCGGTAATTTACATGTAAACACATGGTCTGCAGGGGAGTCATCTGTACACAACAATAGGGCAGAGCTGGGCAGCATTAGTACCAGTACTTCACACTGAGATATTGGGACACAGCACAGGACTAAAACCTCAAGGGGCGAGGGAATTTAAACCAGGATAGTTGGCAAGTATGAGGCAGCTGCTTTGGGCCCCACAACAATGACAGGGCCCAGGGCAGCTGCCCCTTTTGCCCTGCCTTAAAAACGGCCCTGGCTGAGGGGCTTCCCTTCTGCATAGTAACCACAGGAGGTGGCTTGCTTGCAACTGCCACCATTCACAGAAGGCTTTGTATTTTTTCAGTGAATACAGGGGTTCTCTGATTGGAAGAGGCAGAGCTTCTGATTTTCAAGCCTGTCCAATCAGAGAACACCCTGTATTAGTTGAAAAAAAAAACGTGCCAAGGGAGTTTACTATGCAGAAGAGAAGCTGCTCGGCACAGGGCCCAGAAGAGTGCGGCTATCACTGGAGTGGCAGCAATTAAGATTTGCATATTAGTGTAGCACCCTCTAGTATGCAAATAGTGGTAGTATAGGTAAAATATATTATGGTTAAGCCTGAGCCATGGAATCTGTGTCAGGGTTCATTAGAGTTCAGGACTGGATGACTCATCCAGGCAGCAATCTGGTGCCTCCCCCTGATTATAGAATGTTGGAGAATGTTCTAGAAAATAGTGGGCGGAAATTTAGGAGGGCTGTCCTGCATGTTTAGTGGCCCTTAGCCAATCCCCAGGAGTTGGACCTGGCAGGGGACTAAGAGAGCGCTAAATAGAGATGGGCCATTCCAGCAGGATTAAGATTAAGGCTTACCTGTAGGTGCAAGAAATATCTCCTAAACCTACACGGTTTAGGAGATATTTGCAAAAGACAGGCACCGATGTCTATGGTGCATGCGCCGTAGACAATATCGCACATGCGCACTGAGCGTGCCGTTGCTAACATCGATCGTGCCGTTAATGGTTGCTCCCGTGCGCAAGCACCAGAGTGACGTCATCACGGCTCCGGCCAATCACAGCACCGGAGCCGCGATACCGAAAGGAAGATGGGCTCTTTGTGGAAGAGGGAACAGCCAGGGCCAGATTAAGAACATCATGGGCCTGGTGCTGAGGATTTTGGTGGGGCCTTTTATAAACAATAAATTAATAAATAAAAATGCAACCAATTTTTTGTTATAACAAATTAAATTAAAAAGAGAGGGAGAGAGAGAGAGAGAGAGAGAGAGAGAAAGGGTGAGAGAGAGAGAAAGGGGATGAAATAGGTGTGAGGGGTAAGGGAAAGAGGATGAGAGAGAAAGGGGGGATGAGAGAAAGAGGATGCACATGAGCATGTGTGGGAACGACATCAACACAGCCCGGCCAAGGCAAGTGACCGAAGGCACAGAACCCGGAAGGAAGACGATGGAAGCGCCCGGGCCGGATTGATCACAGCACAGCACTGGAGGGCTCAGTCTGACAATTTAAGTGTACCCTAATGTGCTAATATGCTATGCATACTTGTACATTATGGCATAACCTACCTCAGGGCCTCTAAAAAATAGTAACGTTAGAAAAGTTTACTACCGCTTTAATATCATTGGAACCCAAGAGCCTCTCATGGGGCCCTCTACTGACCCGCATAGTTGCCAACATTTCAAAAATATTTTCGGGGACACTTTTTTACAAGTGCTATATTTAGAGTAGCTGACATCCCCTATGTTCCTCTATACATCACAATGGTAATTACAAAAGTACTAATAATGGGGCAATTTTAAAGAACTGTTTTTGTGGGTAAGAGGCATAGGGGAGGAGGATGGATGGTATAAAAGTGGGAAGTATGTGCAGGTGAGGGAGAGGAATGTGGAGGGTCTAACAGTGGGCACTATGTACATGAGAGGAGTGTGGAGGGTATGACAGAAGGCACTATGTACAGGAGAGGAGTGTGAAGAGTATGACAGTGGGCAGTATGGACAGCAGAGGAGTGTGGAGGGTATGACAGTGAGCAGTATGTACAGGAGAGGAATGTGGAGGGTACGACAGTGGGCACTATGTACAGGAGAGAAGTGTATGACAGCGGGCACTATGTACAGGAGAGGAGTGTGTAGGATATGACAGCGGGCGCTATGTATAGGAGAGAAGTGTGGAGGGTATGACAGTGAGCAGTATGTACAGGAGAGAAGTGTGGAGAGTATGACAGTGGGCACTATGCATAGGAGAGGAGGATGAAGGAATCTGGAAAGGAAAAATGTAAAGGTTTGTGGAAGGCTGTTTAGGGACTGTGTAGTGGTTAAGCGGGCCATACATGGATTGAAATTGCACCAATTAAGCAGAGACCAGCCATAGTCGATCTATGTATGGGCTACCTGGTTTTACACAAGTCAACCTATTAACCGACTTGAGTAGAACCAGCCTGTCAGGTTTTCCCCAAAACAATCAGTGCTGCCAGCTATAGTTAGCAACACTGATCATTGTATTCACTGGCAGAACACAATAACACTGCAGGAGTGATTCCCCCATCCACAGGTCAGCAGGTGAGAGGGTGTGTGGGGACAGGCTGGGGAGAGATACTAGTCAGTGGCTGGGTAGGCACTGGTTAGTATCAGATCCAGATACACACAGGTTACATATGCCACGATCGTTAGAGTGAGAACAATAATTCTAGCCTTAGACCTCCTCTGTAACTCTAAACATGTAACCTGTAAAAAAATTAAAGCATCACTTAGTACACAAAAAAAATCGTGCTAGTTTTTTTTTTTTTTTTTTTTTTTATGAATGAAACAGTTTCTTTCCAAAAAAAAAAAAACGTTTGAAAAATTGCTGCACAAATATTGTGTAACATAAAAAGTTGCAAAGACCACCATTTTATTCCATAGGGTGTCTGCTAAAACAACATACAGTGGTGTGAAAAAGTGTTTGCCCCCTTCCTCATTTCCTGTTCCTTTGCATGTTTGTCACACTTAAGTGTTTTGGAACATCAAACCAATTTAAACAATAGTCAAGGACAACACAAGTAAACACAAAATGCAATTTGTAAATGAAGGTGTTTATTATTAAAGGTGAAAAAAAATCCAAACCATCATGGCCCTGTGTGAAAAAGTGATTGCCCCCTAAACCTAATAACTGGTTGGGCCACCCTTAGCAGCAACAACTGCAACCAATCGTTTGCGATAACGTGCAATGAGGCTTTTACAGAGTCCTGGAGGAATTTTGGCCCACTCATCTTTGCAGAATTGTCCTAATTCAGTTACATTAGAGGGTTTTCGAGCATGAACGGCCTTTTTAAGGTCATACCACAACATCTCAATAGGATTCAGGTCAGGACTTTGGCTAGGCCACTCCAAAGTCTTCATTTTGTTTTTCTTCAGCCATTCGGTGGTGGACTTGCTGGTGTGTTTAGGATCATTGTCCTGCTGCAGAACCCAAGTTCGTTTCAGCTTGAGTACACGAACAGATGGTCGGACATTCTCCTTCAGGATCTCTTGTTAGACAGCAGAATTCATAGTTCCTTTTATCACGGCAAGTCTTCCAGGTCCTGAAGCAGCAAAACAGCCCCAGACCATCACACTACCACCACCATATTTTACTGTTGGTATAATGTTCTTTTTCTGAAATGCAGTGTTCCTTCTACGCCAGATATACTTGGACACACACCTTCCAAAGAGTTCCACTTTTGTCTCATCGGTCCACAGAATGTTGTCCCAAAAGTCTTGGGGATCATCAAGATGTGTTGTGGAGAAATTGAGACGAGCTTTGATGTTCTTTTTCCTCAGCAGTGGTTTTCTCCTTGGAACTCTGCCATGCAGGCCATTTTTGCCCAGTCTTTTCCTGATGGTGGAGGCATGAACGCTGACCTTAAGTGAGGCCTGCAGTTCCTTGGACGTTGTTGTGGGGTCTTTTGTGACCTCTTGGATGAGTCGTCGCTGCGCTCTTGGGGTAATTTTGGGCGGCCGGCCACTCCTGGGAAGGTTCACCACTGTTCCATGTCTTCGCCATTTGTGGATAATGGCTCTCACTGTGGTTCGCTGGATTCTCAAAGCTTTGGAAATGGCTTTATAACCCTTTCCAGACTGATAGATCTCAATTACTTTCTTTCTCAATTGTTCCTGAATTTCTTTGGGTCTCGGCATGATGTGTAGCTTTTAAGGATCTTTTGGTGGACCTTACTGTGTCAAGCAGCTCCTATTTAAGTGATGCCTTGATTGTGAACAGGTGTGGCAATAATCAGGCCTGGGTGTGGCTAGAGAAATTGAACTCAGGTGTGGACAACCACAGTTATAGTATGTTTTAACAAGGGGGCAATCACTTTTTCACACAGGGCCATGATGGTTTGGATTTTTTTTCACCTTTAATAATAAACACCTTCATTTACAAATTGCATTTTGTGTTTACTTGTGTTGTCCTTGACTATTGTTTAAATTGGTTTGATGTCCTGAAACACTTAAGTGTGACAAACATGCAAAGGAACAGGAAATGAGGAAGGGGGCAAACACTTTTTCACACCACTGTATATAATGCTTGAGGCTTCTGAGTAATTTTCTATAAAAAAAATGATGATTTTTACATGTAGGAGAGAAGTGTCAGAATTGGCCTGGGTGGCAAGGGGTTAATTATCATAAGTAATATACAAATAATTATTATAAGCACTGTGAGTTCATCCTCTCAGTCTTCGGCAGAGTGTGCCAGCTTGTATTTATACTGGCCGCTCTGTATGTAGCTTCTGATCGACTGTGCAAGCAGCCCCATATCTCCAGAACCATAGATGATAGCAGCCCCATTTTAACCAGTGCTGGAGTAGGTCTTTAGCTACCTACCCCCCAAATGTGGGGTCTCTGTGACTCCTGATCGTTGAGCTACAACCCTCGAAGTCGATCTTTTTTTTTTGGATTTTTTTTTTTTTTGGGGGGCAAATGGGCCTATCTTGAGAAAGGGGCCTGGGGCTGCAGCTCCAAAAGCCCCTATGTTAATCCGGCCCTGGGGACAGCGATGACATGCAGGCTCCTGTGTCAGGTAAGTGACACATAATGGGCTACTATACGATGTATAGTAGCCCATTATGCTATACCTTTGCAGGGAAACAAAGAGGAAGTAAAACCCATCAGGGTTTACTTCCTCTTTAAGGTCATGGACTGGCCCAGCCAGTCTCCAGACCTTAATACTATAGAAAATTGATGGAGGGAGCTAAAACTTTGAATTGCCAAGCGACAGTCAAGAAACCTTAAGGATTGGACCAAAATCCCTCCTGAGAAGTGTGCAAACCTGGTAACCAACTACAAGAAATGTCTTACCTCTGTGCTTGCCAACAAGGGTTTCTCTACCAAGTACTACTGTAAGTTATGTTTTGGGGATAAAATACTTATTTTACTCACTGAATTGCAACTCAATTTATAACATTTGTATCATGTGTTTTTTCTGGATTTCTGGTTGATATTTTGTCTCTATCATTTAAAATACACCTATGATAAAAAATTATAGACCCTTTATTTCTTTGTAAGTGGGCAAACTTAAAAAATCTGCAGGGGATCAAATAATTATTTCCCCACTGTAGTTCCCAAAGAATAAATCAATTGGAGTTCTGCAAAGTAAGTCAAGCAGAGCTGTACAGAGGATCAAGTGGAGCCTTAAATAGAGGGGAAGTTGTCTCTGGTTTGTGTTGTTACTTGTCAAGTTGGGCATCCCATAATCCCTTTACCCCATCCAAGGTATTATCCCCTCAATAAAACAACAAATACAAAGCCTAAAGAGTATCGAATGGGATGCTGGTGACATCCGACAGCACCAAGGCTGTTCTACTAAGCGCAGTTTGACCCCCCTTAATAAGGGCGGTCGCTGGCTTTCTGGTAAGCCTCCCCTCTTTCTTTATTCTGTGGTGACGGGCAGCACTGGCGGTGACAAGTATTCCATGGAGTGCATTCTGGATGCGTCTACAGAAGAATAATCTTCACATTTGATTATTTGGACTTATACACTTATACACTTATGAACTCTTTCTTTGAATATTTGAACACCAGATTTGTTTTATATGTGGATAAAGGACGTCAATTTTGTTTGGGAGCCACGTCGCAAGACCGTGCAAGACCGCGCAATTGTCAGTTAAAGTGGCGCAGTGCCGAATCGCAAAATGTGCTCTGGTCTTTGGCCAGCCAAATGGTCCGGGGCTTAAGTGGTTAAAATGCTTGTAGCCTGCCTGCTTCATTTTCTATCTTCTACAACCAGAAAATGTGCCTGGTTGTAAATGGTCTTACAATTACAGATATGTATCTACAAACAGGAAATCTGAAAACTGTTGGAATGCTGAGATGCTGAGCAAGCCAAAGCTCTTACTCCCACAGCTGGAATTTCGCTCTGAAAAATAAACCTTTCACCTTCATTTAGAATTTATGTAAACCACTTAAATTACGTACATACTAATGTAGCAAGTAACAAACACATCATTTTGCAGTGCAGAGGTAACCAGCATTCAAGAAGAATACTCATTATCTGTGTGTTTATTTATCAAATGCTATATGTTTCATTTGGTGCCAGCAAATCCCAGATGTTGGAATGGCATTTGCAAAAATTTAAGTAAATGTAAACCTAACCACTAAACTCAAATATAAACTTTAATTATTTAGGTATTTTTTTAGATTGTAAGCTCTAGCGAGCAGGGCCCTCTGATTCCTCTTGTACCAAATTGTTATGTAATTGTAATGTCTGCCTTTATTTTGTTAAGCGCTGCGCAAACTGTTGGCGCTATATAAATCCTGTATAATAATAATAATAATAATATTGTTTAAGATTGATTTGTCAGGACCTAAACTTAAGGTGTTCAAAGAAACAATTTACCAGTTACCAGGGGTAAGATGAGGAGGAGCATAGATTATCAATCTGTCATATTGATAATCTACAGTGGACATCTTCTCATTGGAAGTGCAAATTCCAGTAAAAATTTACTTTTCTGTGTATCATCATTTTTGAATGTTCTGCTGTGATTGTACATATCCTTTGGAAATGTAAAAGGGAAATAGGTAGGTGCTAGAGAGTGTATATAGTTTTTGGCTTCTCTGCTTAAAGCATATGTTAACCCCAAAAAAAAAGAAAAAAAATGGATCCTGCCACTTTAAAGCATGTTATATGACGCAGTGCTTGTCCTGACTGACAACCTGACATATTACCCACCACCATACACTCCACACTCCTCTCCTGCACATACTACCCACTGCCATACACTCCACACCCCTCTCCTGCACACACCACCATACACTTCGCACCCCTCTTCCTGCACACACCACCCACAACTATACACTTTGCACCCCTTTCCTGTACGTACCACCCACCGCCATACTCTCTGCACTCCTCTCTTGAACATACCACCCACCACCATACATTCCAAACCACTTTCCTGTAAATACCACCCACCGCTGTACACTCCGCACCCCTCTCCTGCACATATTACCCACCGCCATACACTCCGCACCCCTCTCCTGTACATACCACCCACTGCCATACACTCCACACTCCTCTCCTGCACAAACTACCCACTGCCATACACTCCGCACTCCTCTCCTGCACAAACTACCCACTGCCATACACTCCGCACTCCTCTCCTGCACAAACTACCCACTGCCATACACTCCGCACTCCTCTCTTGCTGTCACGTACCTGGTGGTGCGAGCCCGAGATTGCAGGGAGAGGCCTCCCTTGCGTCTCCCACTCCTGGTCCCCTGGTGTGGGAACAGGAGAGCCAGGAGTGAGGAGGAGCACGGGTGCCTGGCAGGATCAACAGACCGGTGGGAAGGTAACAGGTTAGCTGAGCTGGCGGGATCTTGGAAAGCAGGCTCACAGGTAAACTGGATAGCAGAGCTGGCAGGATCTCTGGAAAGCAGGCTCACAGGTAAACTGGATAGCAGAGCTGGCAGGATCTCTGGAAAGCAGGCTCACAGGTAAACTGGATAGCAGAGCTGGCAGGATCTCTGGAAAGCAGGCTCACAGGTAAACTGGATAGCAGAGCTGGCAGGATCTCTGGAAAGCAGGCTCACTGGTAAACTGGATAGCAGAGCTGGCAGGATCTCTGGAAAGCAGGCTCACAGGTAAACTGGATAGTAGAGCTGGCAGGATCTCTGGAAAGCAGGCTCACAGGTAAACTGGATAGCAGAGCTGGCAGGATCTCTGGAAAGCAGGCTCACAGGTAAACTGGATAGCAGAGCTGGCAGGATCTCTGGAAAGCAGGCTCACAGGTAAACTGGATAGCAGAGCTGGCAGGATCTCTGGAAAGCAGGCTCACAGGTAAACTGGATAGCGGAGCTGGCGGGATCTCTGGAAGCAGGCTCACAGGTAAACTGGATAGCAGAGCTGACAGGAACTGGACAACGGCTTGGCAAGCAGGTTCACAGGTAAACTGGATAGCAGAGCTGACAGGAACTGGACAACGGCTTGGCAAGCAGGTTCACAGGTAAGCTTGGATAGCGGAGCTGACAGGAACTGGACAATGGCTTGGTAAGCAGGTTCACAGGTAAGCTTGGATAGCAGAACTGACAGGAACTGGACACAGGAAACGGAACCACTGAATGGACTGGAAGCCAACAGGTGATCAGGCTCGTTACAGGGGTCAGACTGCAGACTGGATAGGGACTTAGCAAGGAATCAGAGTTCATCAAAGAAGCCAGGAAATAGATCAGAACTAAGAGCAAGGTACAATGGATCAGGCAGGAGGATGGTCACAGGAAGCCGGGGTCGGGTACAGGCAGAAAGCTGGATGGTCTATGGCAAGCCGGGTCAAAGGAACAGGTATAACAGGATCAGGTTACTTTTACAACACCACAACGCTGTAGAGCAGACAGCAAAGACCGTCTGCACAAGTCAGGCTTAAATAGGCCGGCTGGTGCTAACTAGGGCGCGCGCCCGTCTCCCTGTGCGCGGTTGTGCACGTGCCCGCGCCTGGGCGCGCATGCGCATGCGCATGCGCAATGGAATCTGAGGGCCGGGACGGCCCGGGTTTAGATTTCTGGCAGGATCTTCATGACATTGCCCCCCTCCTAGGGGCAACCTCCGGGTGCCCCTCTGGGCAAATCTCTCAGGATGTGCTCTTTTGAAGGCTTGAACTAGACTCTTAGCGTGGATATTACACTCGGGCTCCCAGGAATTCTCTTCAGGACCATATCCCTTCCATTTGATCAAGAACTGATTCTGATTTCTCCTTTTTCTAACATTTAGTATGGCCTCTACCTCATATTCTTCCTCGCCATCTACCAAGACTGGGTCCGGGGGTACAGTCCTTCTGTTGGAAAAGGGGTTGGGAGTGGAGGGCTTTAACAGAGAAACATGAAAGACTGGATGGACCTTGAGGGAATCAGGAAGTTCCAACTCATAGGCTACTTCATTGATCTTTCGTTTGACTGGAAAGGGACCTAAGAACTTAGGGCCCAGTTTTTTCGAGGGACAAGCCATCCTCAGATTCAAGGTAGAGAGCCATACTGTGTCACCTGGTGCCAGTACCAATTCCCCGCGCCTCTTTCGGTCAAAGACTGTCTTGTTATGTTCCTGGGTCCGGGCCATGGTGTCCTGTAGGAGTCGGTTATTGGAAGCAAAGAAGTCAATCTTTTTCTGAACTGCGGGCACAGTACATTCAGGAAGAGAATTGGGCAGGAACGAAGGATGGAAGCCATAGTTGGCAAAGAAAGGCGTCTGTTGAGTGGCCGAGTGGATTGCATTGTTGTATGCAAACTCGGCAACTGGTAATAGGGAGATCCAATCATCTTGGGAGAAGGAAGAAAAGCATCGTAGATATTGTTCCAGGGTCTGATTGGTTCTTTCGGTCTGCCCATTGGTTTGAGGGTGATCAGCGGAAGAAAACGATAGCTCAATGTTGAGGGCCTTGCAGAGTGACTTCCAGAACCGAGAGGTGAATTGTACCCCTCGGTCGGACACTATGTTGGCCGGTACCCCATGGAGTCTGATGACTTCTCGGATGAACACTTGTGCGGTTTCTGAGGCAGAAGGGGTGCCCTTCATGGGAACAAAGTGTGCCATCTTTGACAGACGATCAACTATCACGAAGATCGTAGTGTGGTCCTCTGCTGGGGGCAGTTCCACAATGAAATCTATGGACAGCATTTTCCAGGGACGGTCTGGGACTGGCAATGGCTTGAGTAGACCCCAGGCTTTGGTTCTGTAACTTTTGCTCCGAATACACACAGTGCATGTTTCCACAAATTTCCTGCAGTCTTCCCTTAGCTGAGGCCACCAGAAGGTACGTTGTACCAATTCAGTGGTTTTGGTGACACCGAAGTGTCCGGCAAGCTTATGATCATGGCACAATTCCAGGACGGTTACCAGCAGACCCTCGGGAATGAAAATCTTATCCCCATGCCACAATAGCCCATCCTTGGCCTGCAACCCAGGACCGGGAGTGGGTATGAGGCCACTGGAAGCCCGCCTGAGCTGGGACAGCAGGTCTTCCTGTAGCAGGAGAAAGTTTCCAGGGGCAAGGATAGTGTCTGGAGGGGAACCATCCTGGGATTTGTGATACATACGAGACAGAGCGTCCGGCTTCGCGTTTTTGGAACCCGGACGATATGTCACGTGAAAGGTAAAACGAGAGAAAAATAAGGCCCAACGGGCCTGTCTAGGTTTCAACCTCTTGGCAGTCTTCAAGTACTCTAGATTTTTGTGATCTGTGAAGATCAGGATTGGGTGAGTAGCCCCCTCTAGCAGATAACGCCATTCCTCGAGGGCAGTCTTTATGGCCAGTAATTCCCGATCCCCCACGTCGTAGTTTTCCTCGGCTGGGGACAGTTTCCGTGAGAAGAATGCCACGGGGTGAAGCAGGGCCTTGATGCCCTGTCTCTGGGACAGGATGGCCCCTACAGCTATCTCCGAGGCATCCACTTCTAGGACAAAGGGCAGAGAAGGATCTGGATGCTTCAGGATAGGGGCTGAGGTAAAGAGCCCCTTGAGGGCCTCGAAGTCCCCTTGGGCCTCAGGGGACCAATGAAAACGGGTACCTTGTTTGGTGAGTTGAGTAATGGGTGCCACTATGGCCGAGAATCCCTTGATGAATTTGCGATAAAAATTGGCAAAGCCAATGAATCGCTGGATCCCCTTTTTGTCTGCGGGAACTGGCCAGTCCAGGATGGCTGAGATCTTCTGGGGGTCCATCCGGATGCCTCTACTGGAGATGATCAAACCTAGGAAGGGTATGCTTTCTACCTCAAAGAGGCATTTTTCTGCCTTGGCATAGAGGCCATGTTGCCGGAGACGGCCCAAAACACTTTTAACATGTCCACGATGCAGCTCTAGGGAGGAAGAGAAAATTAGTATGTCATCAAGATAAACAACAGCAAAAACATCAAGGAAGTCCCGAAGCACATCATTTATGAAAGACTGGAAGGTAGCGGGGGCGTTACAGAGACCGAACGGCATCACCAGGTACTCGAAGTGCCCAAATCGAGACCGAAATGCCGTCTTCCATTCGTCCCCATCCTTTATACGAATTAAATTGTATGCCCCTCTGAGGTCCAGTTTAGAAAAGATGGGGGCTGTGCCAAGCCTCTGAAACAGTTCAGGTACCAGGGGGAGCGGGTAGCGATTTTTGACTGTGACCTCGTTTAGGGCACGGTAGTCCACACAGGGTCTGAGAGAATGGTCCTTCTTCTCCACGAAAAATATTCCTGCACCTGCAGGAGACGTAGACGGGCGGATAAACCCTTTTTTCAGGCTATCATCAATATAGTCCTTTAGTTTTCCCTGCTCCACCTCTGTTAACGGAAAAACCCTACCGAAGGGAATCTTGGCCCCGGGAAGAAGTTCAATGGGACAGTCATAGGGCCTATGGGGTGGCAGCACATCTGCCCTTTGTTTGCTGAACACATCCAGGTATGCATGGTAGACTTCAGGGATGGACTGACGTAGACCTGCCTCGTTTTCGAGGCAGAGCAAAGCAGAGGGTCCTGCGGGGGCCAAGGAGCCACAGGACCTTTGGCAGTAGGGAGAAGAAAAGGCCACCTCTCCTGTGGACCAGTTGATGACCGGGTTGTGTGCTTGCAGCCAGGGGATCCCGAGAATAACTGGAAACAAGGGAGAAGAAATTATGTCCAAACATAACAGTTCTTGATGTGACTCTGAGATCACTGTGTGCAATGGGGCAGTCTCCTGAGTCACTGGGCCAGATTTAATGGTGGACCCATCCGCCAGGTGGACGGACAGGCCCTGTTCCCTTGGACGGAGGGGAATTCGATGCCGGGCAGCAAAAGCAGAGTCCATGAAGCAACTACAGGCACCAGAGTCAATGATAGCTGTGGTCTGTAGGGTCCTTCCTGAGAACTGGAAAGAAACAGAAAGGGCAAGATGAGATGAAACCCCGGTCACAGGATCCACATAACTGGAGAGAATAGTGGGGAACTTACGGAGTTTAGCCGGGCAGTTCCGGACATAATGACCAGGCTCTCCGCAATACAGGCACAGATTGTTGCTGCGGCGTCTCTGGCGTTCTGCTGGAGTGAGAGAAGGCCGCAGGAGTCCAAGTTGCATGGGTTCTGATGCTGAAGAGGCATGAGCAGGTTTAACAGGGGGAGCAGTGCGGAAGTGACTTGGACCCCTGGGAAGCATCCAGGTAGATCTTGGGGACCCCAAGGTTCGTTCGGCCCTACCCTCCCGTAGGCGCCGGTCAATTTGGATGCTTAGGTCTATGAGGGAATTCAAGGTCTGAGGTACCCCCACTCTGGCGAGCTCGTCTTTGAGTGCGTCTGAGAGGCCCATGCGGAATTGGTGACGGAGAGCAGCATCGTTTCAGTCGGTGTCGGCACCCCAACGCCTGAACTCAGCCACATAGTCCTCTGCTGGTCTTCGACCCTGTTGGAGAGAACGTAAGGCGGCCTCCGCAGTGGTTGAGAGTTGGGGGTCCTCATAAAGCTGTGCCATGGCATCAAAAAAGGTGGAGAGACTGGTCAATGCTGCATCCTTTTGTTCCACAAGACTGTGGGCCCAGATTTGGGGATCCCCAGTCAGTAGGGCTACCACAAAACCCACCTTGGTGGTCTCTAGAGAAAAGGTCCTAGGTTGCAGGGCAAAATGGAGTTCACAGGAGTTACGGAAAGTTCTGAAGCTACCACGGGCACCCGTAAATTTCTCTGGAGTGGGTACCTTGGGCTCAGGTGGTAGCATCACTATAGTCTGGGTAGGTGCAGGCCCCGTTGGGGGTATTGCTGGGTGAGGAGTTCCTTGGGTACTGGATGGTCCAGACAGGGCCAGTACCCGTTCCTCCAGCCGGGTGTACCCCTGCTGGAGGTTCTTCACCGCCTCGGTCAGACCTGCCAGGTGTTGGCATAGCCCCTCCATGGCGGGGGCTCCCTGCTCGGGCTCAGACATGGCTGTCTGCTACTGTCACGTACCTGGTGGTGCGAGCCCGAGATTGCAGGGAGAGGCCTCCCTTGCGTCTCCCACTCCTGGTCCCCTGGTGTGGGAACAGGAGAGCCAGGAGTGAGGAGGAGCACGGGTGCCTGGCAGGATCAACAGACCGGTGGGAAGGTAACAGGTTAGCTGAGCTGGCGGGATCTTGGAAAGCAGGCTCACAGGTAAACTGGATAGCAGAGCTGGCAGGATCTCTGGAAAGCAGGCTCACAGGTAAACTGGATAGCAGAGCTGGCAGGATCTCTGGAAAGCAGGCTCACAGGTAAACTGGATAGCAGAGCTGGCAGGATCTCTGGAAAGCAGGCTCACAGGTAAACTGGATAGCAGAGCTGGCAGGATCTCTGGAAAGCAGGCTCACAGGTAAACTGGATAGCAGAGCTGGCAGGATCTCTGGAAAGCAGGCTCACAGATAAACTGGATAGCAGAGCTGGCAGGATCTCTGGAAAGCAGGCTCACAGGTAAACTGGATAGCAGAGCTGGCAGGATCTCTGGAAAGCAGGCTCACAGGTAAACTGGATAGTAGAGCTGGCAGGATCTCTGGAAAGCAGGCTCACAGGTAAACTGGATAGCAGAGCTGGCAGGATCTCTGGAAAGCAGGCTCACAGGTAAACTGGATAGCAGAGCTGGCAGGATCTCTGGAAAGCAGGCTCACAGGTAAACTGGATAGTAGAGCTGGCAGGATCTCTGGAAAGCAGGCTCACAGGTAAACTGGATAGCAGAGCTGGCAGGATCTCTGGAAAGCAGGCTCACAGGTAAACTGGATAGTAGAGCAGGCAGGATCGCTGGAAAGCAGGCTCACAGGTAAACTGGATAGCGGAGCTGGCGGGATCTCTGGAAGCAGGCTCACAGGTAAACTGGATAGCAGAGCTGACAGGAACTGGACAACGGCTTGGCAAGCAGGTTCACAGGTAAACTGGATAGCAGAGCTGACAGGAACTGGACAACGGCTTGGCAAGCAGGTTCACAGGTAAGCTTGGATAGCGGAGCTGACAGGAACTGGACAATGGCTTGGTAAGCAGGTTCACAGGTAAGCTTGGATAGCAGAACTGACAGGAACTGGACACAGGAAACGGAACCACTGAATGGACTGGAAGCCAACAGGTGATCAGGCTCGTTACAGGGGTCAGACTGCAGACTGGATAGGGACTTAGCAAGGAACCAGAGTTCATCAAAGAAGCCAGGAAATAGATCAGAACTAAGAGCAAGGTACAATGGATCAGGCAGGAGGATGGTCACAGGAAGCCGGGGTCGGGTACAGGCAGAAAGCTGGATGGTCTATGGCAAGCCGGGTCAAAGGAACAGGTATAACAGGATCAGGTTACTTTTACAACACCACAACGCTGTAGAGCAGACAGCAAAGACCGTCTGCACAAGTCAGGCTTAAATAGGCCGGCTGGTGCTAACTAGGGCGCGCGCCCGTCTCCCTGTGCGCGGTTGTGCACGTGCCCGCGCCCGGGCGCGCATGCGCATGCGCAATGGAATCTGAGGGCCGGGACGGCCCGGGTTTAGATTTCTGGCAGGATCTTCATGACACTTGCACAAACTACCCACTGCCATACACTCTGTACCCCTCTCCCTGCACATACTACCCACTGCCATACACTCCGTACCCCTCTCCCTGCACATACCACCCACTGCCATACACTCCGTACCCCTCTCCCTGCACATACCACCCACCACCGTACACTCCGCACTTCACTTTAACACTACTACATTCTGCACTATGTAAGTCATCTCAGACTATTTAACCACACACCCTTTAAGCCACACCCAATATTTAACGTAATTTAAACTACACCCACCTTTTGCTGTGGTGTGCTCCACGCACCACATTTTTGTTTTTCTCAATGCCTGGGGCCCACTTTTGATCTTGCACACGGGCCCACTGATTTCATTATACACCACTGGTGACTATTGATCTGTGCCACAGGAAACTATGCTGCTGAGAACACATGCTGCTCTGCTGGGAGCTTCTGTCTCACCAGGGGAAGGAGAGCCACATACTGCTGTAGCGAACATATTACAGCGCACACATTCAAGAATGACGTTTCCTGCAGGGCTAGTTAAAAACACCTGAACATATTCAAAAAATACGGGGGTTTGGTCACACTATATTGTTATATAGTGCTAAGCCCACTTCCTGCGACAAAGTACCCTGAATTAGTGGGTCCTAGCCTAGTAATAGAATGAAAGATCCTGCGTCTCAACCATGGGAGCCAAACTCCTCTATGTATGAGAACTGAAAGGATTCCTTCTATACACTGGTGGCCACTAAATAAGAGGTAATGAAGAGGGGGAGGGGTGCTCTAACCCAAAAAAACCTGGTCAGGATTTATTACAACATACAAAAACATATTTGGGAAGCACTGACCAATGCTTTTAAATTCAAGATGGTGCTGCCATAAGACCAACAAGCAATAGCGAACATATTACAGCGCACACATTCAAGAATGACGTTTCCTGCAGGGCTAGTTAAAAACACCTGAACATATTCAAAAAATACGGGGGTTTGGTCACACTATATTGTTATATAGTGCTAAGCCCACTTACTGTGACAAAGTACCCCGAATTAGTGGGTCCTACCCACCGCCATACACTCCGCACCCCTCTCCTGTACATACCACCCACCGCCATACACTCCACACTCCTCTCCTGCACAAACTACCCACTGCCATACACTCCGCACTCCTCTCCTGCACAAACTACCCACTGCCATACACTCCGCACTCCTCTCTTGCACAAACTACCCACTGCCATACACTCCGTACCCCTCTGCCTGCACATACTACCCACTGCCATACACTCCGTACCGCTCTCCCTGCGCATACTACCCACTGCCATACACTCCGTACCCCTCTCCCTGCACATACCACCCACCACTGTACACTCCGCACTTTACATTCCTGTTTTAACACTACTACATTCTGCACTATGTAAGTCATCTCAGACTATTTGACCACACACCCTTTAAGCCACACCCAATATTTAACGTAATTTAAACTACACCCACCTTTTGCTGTGGTGTGCTCCACGCACCACATTTTTGTTTTTCTCAATGCCTGGGGCCCACTTTTGATCTTGCACACGGGCCCACTGATTTCATTATACACCACTGGTGACTATTGATCTGTGCCACAGGAAACTATGCTGCTGAGAACACATGCTGCTCTGCTGGGAGCTTCTGTCTCACCAGGGGAAGGAGAGCCACATACTGCTGTGACTAGTGCTACGGTTCCAGAGATTGAGCAGCTGTTTCATTTTCCAGTAGTTATAGTTGTTCTAGGGTGTTTGAACTGTTCCAGTGTTGTGCTGCTTAGGGGTGGTGAGAGACTACTGCATCGGAACTCTAGAGCTACTGGAGGAGGCTACAGTCATCATCAATCAGCAAAGGAGTGGTGGAAACCTTTTGGCCATTCTGGCTCTTGCTTCAATTTGTTACAATAGAGCACTTCACCATGAGGAAAGGGCTCCAACACTGGAAGGATTGCAGTTTATACCCCACTGGCCAGTGACCTCTTGATTATAGATTGGCCAACGTCATAGACTAGCAGTATACAGCCATGGCCCAAAGTTGAGAATGACACAAAATCTGCTGCTTCAGTGTTTTTAGATCTTTCTATCAGATGTTACTATGGTATACTGAAGCATAATTACAAGCATTTCATAAGTGTCAAAGGCTTTTATTGACAATTACATTAAGTTTATGCAGAGTCAATTTGCAGTGTTGATCCTTCTTTTTTAAGCCCTTTGCAATTTGCTCTGGCATGCTGTCAATCAACTTCTGGGCCACATCCTGACTGATGGCAGCTCATCCTTGCATAATCAATGCTTGGAGTTTGTCAGAATTTGTGGGGGTTTTTTTGTTCACCCGCCTCTTGAGGATTGAGTACAAGTTCTCAATGGGATTAAGGTCTAGGGAGTTTCCTGGCCATGGACCCAAGATTTTTATGTTTTGTTTTCGAAGCCACTTAGTTATCACTTTTGCCTTATGGCAAGGTGCTCTATCATGCCGGAAAAGGTATTGTTCATCACCAAACTGTTCTTGGATGAGTGGGAGAAGTTGCTCTCAGAGGATGCTTTTGTACCATTCTTTATTCATGGCTGTGTTCTTAGGCAAAATTGTGAGTGAGCCCACTCCCTTGGCTGAGAATTAACCCCACACATGAATGGTCTCAGGATACTTTACTGTTGGCATGACCCAGGACTGATGGTAGCGCTCACCTTTTCTTCTCCGGTAGAATGTTTTTTCTGGATGCCCCAAACAATCGGAAAGGGAATTCATCAGAGAATATTACTTAACCCCAGTCCTCAGCAGTCCAATCCCTGTATCTTTTGCAGAATATCAGTCTGTCCCCAATGTTTTTCCTGGGGAGAAGTGGCTTCTTTGCTGCCCTTCTTGACACCAGCCTATCCTCCAAAAGTCTTCGCCTCACTGTGTGTGCAGATGCACTCATACCTGCCTGCTGCCATTCTTAAGCAAGCTCTGCACTGGTGGTGCCCCGATCCTGCAGCTGAATCAACTGTAGGAGATGGTCCTGCGCTTGCTGGGCTTTCTTGGGCGCCCTGAAGCCTTCAGAAATGCAGTGGAAATGTTTTTTTATGGGATTTAGTTCAGTTTCATGGCAAAGAGGGACTTTGCAAATAATCTGATCACTCTTCATCCAATTCTGAAGTATATGCCAATTTCCATCATAAAAACCGGGGCAACAGACTTTGTGACATTCTCAAAACTTTTGGCCACAGCTGTATTGTGTTGTATTTGCAATTTACCAGGCCTGTATTTGATATTGTGAAATGCTGTTTATATTGCAACTGTATGGCTTTGTTTAACCAAACTTCCCTTACAGGGTTTATTCCACTTATAATGAAGCCCATTTACATGTTTACAGGTATATCAACATGTGGTCGGGACTTGTGTGCCCTAGTGGCGGACACTTGAACTACACTTGTTAATTGATTAGGTTCTAGACAGGAGTTGGCTTTTGCCCCGTACACACGAGTGGAAATTACGCCAGCAAAAGTCCGATGAGAGCTTTTGGTCCAAAAATGCGTCCGTGTGTATGCTCCATCGGACTTTTGCTGGCGGAATTCCAGCCAGCAAAAGATTGGGAGAATGTTCTAAATTTTTTGGTCGGAAAAAATTCCGATCGTCTGTACCAATTCCGAGGTGCAAAATTCCTACGCATGCTCGGAAACAATTCGACGCATGCTCGGAAGCATTGAACTTAAATTTTCTCGGCTCGTCGTAGTGTTGTACATTACCGCGTTCTTGCCGGTCGAAAGTTCAGTGACCGTGTGTATGCTAGCCAAGCTTGAGCGGAATTCCGTCGGAAAAACCATCCAAGATTTTTCCAATGGAAATTCCGCTCGTGTGTACGGCGGGATTTCCTGTGAAAATCAGCATTAAGGCATAACTCCAGACTTAGAAATGAGCCACAATGAACACAGTTAACCCTCTAGCAACCCCAGACTAACTGATTGTATTGTTACACTAAGCACTACCACAGTTAGAGAACACCCACTCCCAGGTGGGCAGCATTCAAATACTGGTACTGCAGAGCTTGCACGGGCATCCACCAAGCCAGCAATACCTGTCACCTCACTCCTAGTGACATATCCACAGTAAACAATGGATACAGCAAATAAACCTCACACTGCAACTACATGCTCTCTCTCAGGGACCCCTCTGCATCTCTCCCATGACTCCCAGACTAGGTCCCTAGGTACTTGGTCCCAAAATGCAACAAGCCATTTCCTAGTGAAGGGAATGAGCATAACACCCATTCACTTTCAGAGTAACCGTCACCCTATGCCAAGTCACACATTGGCTGCCTTAGGCTAAAGACAAATCTTCGGTTGTCCCTAGCAATGACAATATGGCCTACACTAGACAGCAAACTACATGCTGGACTAAAGTGTACTGTATCTACTCTAACTAACATTTCCCATGGTACAAGCCCTGTTCTCTGAATACACCACTTAAGAAGAGACTTCAGACCAGGCATTAAACAGTTAATGAAAACTTTACTGAAGAAAGGCATCACACAGGACCAGTACTTATCAGGCAGCTTCTCACACAAATTCCTGTGCAAGGTGCGTTAGTGCCCATAGGGTAATCATACCTGAGAGCCCTCAGTGTCCCATAGAGGCTGAGTCCATGATTGGCAAATAATCCACAAGTGGTTGCACAGAGTCCATATAGTCCATCCTTGGTAGTTAAGAGTCCTCAGGCTCCCAGTCCCTCATGGAGCCACAATACAATCCAGCAGCTCCTCTGGGGTTGGCACTACCATTGCATAGCTCCCAACTGTCCCTGATTTTGAGGGACTATCCCTTATTTGGAGCAATGTCCCTCTTTCCTCCTCATTTTGGTTTGATCTATACAGTTGTCTATAAAATGTACTTTTTATCTTTCAAATAGTGTTTCCCAGCGCTAAACTTTTCATCCAATTTCTAAATTTCTGCATTTGTACATTTTAAAAGCCAATATAGGAATAGCAGTGGTAAAAAAATAAAAAATAAAAAAAAAGCACTTGTGGATTTCATTAACCTTTTTTTGGTGAATTCTCCTTTAAGGGGGTGTGGCAGGGGCATGTCCTATGCCTACATACATTTGCTAGTAGGTGTCCCTCATTCCCATCTCAAAATGTTGGGAGGTATGCCATTGGTTCCCACAGAGTGCCATAACTTTCTACAATCCTCATTTATTTATGAGCAGCTTGATGAAGGATTCCCAGGGACTTGTATATTTTCTTTGAATTTTATATATGCATTCTTCAGGATTAAGTATGATACATGTTTATTTTCCTGGCTTAGCTGTATGTGTGTTATGGGAGTGTTAATAATGACTCAGATTGTCAGATATCTTTTCACCTCTAGAAGTTATACTGTCCTCAGCTTATATATCAACAAGCATTAGAAAATGAATTACCTTTAAAGCGGAGTTCGACGATTTTTATTTTTTAAAGTCAGTAGCTACAAATACTGCAGCTGCTGACTTTTAAAATATGGACACTTACCTGTCCAGGGCGCCTGCGATGTCAGCACCCAAAGCCGATCTCTCCCTCAGCTCTCGGGTGCTGCCGCCATCCTCGGTGAGGGAATCAGGAAGTGAAGCTGTTGGCGACTCGTTATGGGACCTGTGTGTATCCCAGAATACAGCGGGGGGGGGGGGGGGAGTGGCGTAGATACCCGCGGGTGGCTCGGGTAGCTATGCCTGAAAGTGGGAGCAAAATACCTGTATTAGGTGCCATGGGGGAGGAACCGGAAGTTACTTTTTTGTGTGGAACTCCGCTTTAAGCAGAATTAAACTGTAACTGGACACCACAAACCAAAAATGCTATTTCATTCACTCTTAATATAAGAGAAAACTCACCCATCCACGTCTCCATGCTGTATTTTGTTGAGAAAAAAAAAAAAAAAAACCCCATAGCATTTCTAGCTGCTTCCATCTTAAGTAAGGGCAGATGATGATTGATGTAGCCTTTACTTCCTGGAACTCATCTGGCCTTAGCTCAGGCTAATAAAAGATATGGCACAAAGTGTAGCATGAACTAATAGAGATATAGTGAGTCCAGCATTAGTTCATGTAATCCAAAGTGGAATTTCTGAAGGTTAACTTTTGCTGGCCTCCGGACACTCGGTGCAGCACCTCTAGGAGACAGTATCTCTAGGAGTAACAGATAAGGACAGACGAGGGAGCAATCTGAGTGTAGCACAATAACATATTTATTGCGAAAAAAACAATTGGCAACTTACATGTAAACAGTTAAAAGTATTCTCTGAACTGAACTTTGGCTCCCCCTGGCTCCCTGCTGTTACACTAACTTCACTTTCAGAGGCTCCACTTTGTTGATGAGCATACATTTACCTGTTTACATGTAAGTTGCCAGTTGTCTTTTCTTCAAAATAAATATGTAATTGTGCTACACTCAGATTGTGCCCTCTTCTGCCTTATCTGTTACTCCAGGAGGGTGTGCTTAGCTAAAAAAAGTCCTTTATCCCCTCCTTAAGACTCCAGAGTTGTATGACATCATTTTGGCCTAGGCTAGAAACCAGAAAGCAACTGAAGAAATGTAAAAACAATTAAACCAATTAAATGTAACATAGCTTTCTATCTATTTAATAATGCTAACAGCATAAGGAATTCAAATAATTAAAGTGGTTGTAAACATGCAAGACAAAGGCATAATGAGCTAGTATGCATCGATGACGTCGGCACATGCTGATACAGGGGATATCTCCTAAACTGTGCAGGTTTCGGAGATATTCACGGTACCTACAGGTAAGCCTTATTATAGGCTTACCTGTAGTGAAAAGTGGTCTGTAAAGGTTTACAACCACTTTAACCTCTTGACGTCCGCGCTATAGCCGAATGACGGCTACAGCACGGCCCTGAATTTCCGGGAGGCCGTCATATGACGGCTTCCCTTGTGCACGCTCCTTGCATGCGCCCTATAGGGCGCGCGTGGAGCGTGCTGTGATCACTGAGTCACTGAGACTCGGGTGATCGCCGATCCGAGTAAGGGGCCGGGACCGGCACCCTTACCATGTGATCAGCTGTCAGCCAATGACAGCTGATCACATGATCAAAAAAAAAGCTTGGTGATCGTTTTTTTTTTTCTCCTCAGGCTGACAGCGTCTGCAAGGGACATCGGTCCCGAAGAGGAAGAGGCAATTATGTCTCATCTATGCCACCTGCCATTGCCACCTGACAGTGCCCACCAGTGGCACCTATCAATGCCCACAAGTGCCACCTATCAATGCCCACCAGTGGTGCCAATCAGTGCCACCTAGCAGTGCTGCCTATCAGTGTAACCGATCAGTGCCCATCACTGTCACCCATCAGTGCCCATCACTGCCACCTATCGGTGCCCATCAGTGCTTCCTCATCAGCGTACATCAATGAAGGAGAAAAATTACCTGTTTTAAAATTTTATAACAAAATAAAAAAAAAAATTATTTATTTTTTTATTCTGTATTTTTTTATTTTTTTAACAAAAATAAAAACCGCAGAGGTGCTCAAATACCACCAAAAGAAAGCTCTATCTGTGGGAAAAAAATGATAATTTAATTGTAAAGTGCAATTTTCATTCAAAATGCATCAGCGCATCAAAATACCACACAACAACGCAACCAAAGCTAAAAAACTGAAACTGCTGCAAAAAGATGATTCACCCTCACTAAATGCTGAAACCTGGCCCAAAAGCAGAGCAATTCCACCCAGAACCAAAACACAGCAGAAACTAAATGGCAGTTGCAACAATCGAAAATCGGACCATGACAACATGGTGGATGAAATCCGGAATACAACGAAATGGCTGAAAGACAATTGGACCACAACAACATGGTGGATGAAATCCGGACTACAACAAAATGGCCGACGACAATCGGACCACGACAACATGGTGGATGAAATCTGGACTACGAAATGGCCGTCATTAACAAATGAAAAAACAGTCGCTGATCCCGCCAAAACCAACACAAACAGAGATTTCTTCAGTAGAAAAACGAAATTTCTCCCCACAAAAACTGACTACACAATTGAGACACCAAATGAACACTTAACCATAGACAAACACTTTAGGCTACATGAACTAGGACTAAAACACAGGCTATCCAACCGAACAACACATTCAAAAACGCCAAAGTTACATAAAACACAAAATAACACGCCTTAAACATACACTCCTGTTCCCAAGTACAAACAATACTTAGCTCTGAAAGTTGGAAGGGCAACAGATACACAGGGCCAAGACAATGCTGGTTGCACAGGTATGTATAGCAGAATATCTGCGCTAAACCCCAAAAAAGATATGAATTTTTAAACATAAAGAACCTGGTGCTGCATCTAAAAAAAACTGAGTATTCAGTTGGTAAGTATATACAACAGATAAAAATGTGCAACCTATAAAGCAGACCAAAAACACTCTGCATATATAAATGCAAACGTGTGCTGTGGTTAAGTGAAAACAGTATTAATCATTGTAGTCCATAAAGTGCTTAAGACGATGCAAACAAGGCCGGACTTCTCAGGAGAACAAACGATTTTTCTGTTCATCAAGAAAGTAAGGCAAAACAGCGCCGCTTACCAGATTGGATGAATCTCAAATTATAGAGATTAGACAGGCACACACAGGAGAGATCTCTTGGCCAAAGACAGCATATCCACAGGCTCTTCCAATAGCGGGATCCTTCCTCCTATAGCGGCTTTCCACTGCAGCGATATTCCTCACTGAGCCTTTAGCAAGATAAACTCCCCCGTGGGCTATATTATGAAATGGAAAGACGAGGCTTCATGGTGCAGTACTCAACTTAAAAGGTATTTATTCTTAAAAAATCGTAGGCACTGACATCCAAACAAAACGGTATTCAGTATATTCAAACCAGCTGCGGCTCAAGCCAGCCAGCTGGTGCGTGGTGACGTCAAGACCTGTAGCTCCACCCGACGCGTTTCCTCGTACAAGGCTTTGACTGGGAAAGGAGGCTGTCACAGGACAAAGGGGAAAGGACTGGGAAAGGACAGCCTGTGTATTATGCACTCCTGGTTTTATTTCACAGTGCTCCTTTAGGACCCTCCTACTGTTAGTGTAGTTTGACCACACCCACCATTTGACAGAGTGTGCACAACTCCCCATTCGCTACTCTCCCTTGCGTCGGGGGCGGGAGTGAAGGGGGGAAGGTTTGGGGCCTGTGAATTCCTGTACTTAGTCTCTGACAAAAAAAGCCCTGCTAACCAGTGTATGCCTTACTTCAAATTTTTCTATAGAGATAGGAAGAGGCGTACTAAGTGGGGGGCGGGCTGCCCCGGGTGCCACATACTGGGGGGGGTGTCAGGCCAGCGCCCTCCCCCCTCCGTGGCTGAAGAGGAGACAGCGCCGGGTTATGCAGCGGCACCGCTCAGTGACAGACCACACTGAGTGCCTGAGGCAGTGGCATTGCGGGGGGAGGGGGGTGCGAGCCGCACGCTGAGTGGCACCTGTCGGCAGTGACCCGGGGGACCCGGCGCTAGAGATAGGAAGATGTGGTGAATATGTGTAGTATAATGTGAGGTTGGGTACACGCAGTGTGGTGCACACAGTAGCAGCCATGAGCTTGTTTTAGTTTTGTGCAGCAGACACCCAGCTTTTATATAAAAGTGATCAGTCCAGCTGTAGAGCCCAATTCTGCACTCACGGGTGGGGGAGGTGTTTTGTAGTCAACAGAGATAGCTGTCTGCACTTTGCAGCTCTAAAAATTTCTGGTAGGATTAAAAGCATTTTTTTTGTACTTGCCAAACAGCCAAATTCTTTCAATGGTTCCATTACCAGACCATAAGGGAGAAAATAGAAAATTTATTGTTGGAGTTTATGTACACCTGAAGTGTTAGCAAGATGTTTATACAGGCATAGGTGGAACAACCATTCTCATAAATTATACCGTGATTATAATATCTGCCACTAGGTGGTAGTGTGCGTAATGCTTAATCCTTGTTTAATTTAATGTCCTCTCTTATGGAGCTCCATGATCATGATGTCATTTCCTGTCATCCTGTGGTTCTGTTCTCTCCTATAAGACAAGAAGGTCTCAGCTATGTATCCAGCATTATCTTGCCTGGTAAGAGCCATATCTACTGCAGCTTTCCAACACTTAACCCTTTTAACTGCCAGAGCTGTTGTTGCATGCGTTTTTTTTTTTTTTTTTGCACACATATTTAAAAAATAATTTAAGGCCTGAATTTTGCACAAACCCCCAAAACATAGATTTTCTGAAAGCAGACACTAGAGATCAAAACAGTGGTACTTTAATTTTTTTATATCACACGATATTACTGCAAAGGTCTAGAAAATTTCTGTAAAAATTACATTAAAGTTAATATTAGGGCACACAAAACGTAATAAATTACTACATGTTTTAGTAAAATATAAAAGATGAGGTTGCAACGAGTAAATAGATATCCAACATGTCAAACCATAACAATGGTCAACAATAAGCTCACTTACCTGTCCAGGGCACCCGCGGCCGAACCATCCCTCACTCCTCGGGTGCTGCCGCCGCCATCTTTGGTAAGGGAATCGCTTTCTGGTTCCCTACTGCGCATGCGCAATCCGAATGGTCCCTGCTGTCTCAGGGACCTGTGTGTCTCCCAGCAGACAGTGGGGGGGGCGGAAAGTGGCATAGGCTCCCCTGGTGGGAGTCAATGCCCGGAAGTGGGTGCAAATGTATTATACAGGTATCTGCACCCTCCTCCCCCCTGAAAGGTGCCAAATGTGATACTGGAGGGGAGGGTTCTGAAAAGCGCAAGTTCCATTTTTGTGTGGAACTCCGCTTTAAGTGGTTAAAAGCCCCCCTATAGGTCATCAGTTTATCTTTAAGAAGGAGGTCGGTGATGGAAATATTGCTCTCACTCCAACGCGTCCAACGATGTGTAACGCGTATCGCAATCGATGATTTAATGCAAAGGCACCCCTGACGCATGCGTTTACGTTCTTACATGTGTATATGGCAGAGTGAGAGGCCCTCCAAAAAAATTTTGAGGGGGATTTTATGTGCTTGGGTGAAACTTACATTTTTTTACAAAAAAAAAAAAAGGTTTTATTCTGGGCTTCACACTTAGGCCCCTTTCACACTTATACGACTTGTTTCACAATTTGGGACTGCAAAGTAGCACGACAAGCCGTTCCCAATGATTTCCAATGACAGCCATTCATATTAGTACGACTTCAAGTCATTCCGACTTCAAAGTAGTCCCTGCACTACTTTGGTCCGATTTTGATGCCACTTACACAGGCATGCCTTGAAATCGCGGCCGCGAATCGCGCGACTTTGAAGTCGCACAAGTGTGAAAGGGCCCTTGCTGACCCTTTCTAGGATTTAAAGTGGTTGTAAAGGCAGAGAGTTTTTTATCTTTAGGCATTAACCACTTCCCGACTGCCCGTCGTTGGAAGAATGGCACTCCTGCGCAAATGCCGTAGCTGTACGGCGAGCGCTTTAAGAAGTATGGGGAGCGATCGTGACTGCGTCCCTTAGGAGCCGATAAACGTACCCAGTAGACATGTGCGATTTAGTTTCGTACGAACCGGAAATTCGTACGAATTTTTCAAAATTCGTACGAATCCGAATTACGAATTTTTACGAATTCTGTATGAAATACGAAATTTCGTTTACGAATTTCGGATCCAAATTATCCAAATCCAAACTACCAAATGACGAATTTCAACTAATACGAAAGAAATTATAGCGGATATAACGAATGATTCGAATGAATTCGAGATTCAGTATAACGAATATCGTCACTCTACGAATATTAACGAATTATCCGAAAACGTATTAACATTACATAACACAAGTCTATTGTTCACCAATCACTCAGAGGAAGTACGAAATTTTGTATTCGTAAATTAAGTGATTGGTGAACAATAGACAATAGACTTGTGTTATGTAATGTTAATACGTTTTCGGATAATTCGAGTGTCGATATTCGTAACAATATTAACAATTCGTAACGATCCGTACGAAATTCGTATTTCGTACGAATCCAAATTAAATTTCGTACACGAATTACGATTTTTTTTTTTTTTTATACAAAACAAAACAAATTTTTTGACGGCTCCCATGTCTAGTGCCCGGGCAACCGCGGTCGCTCCTGACAGAGCGAGAACGGGGATTTGTGTGTATAAACACACTAATCCCCATTCTGTCAGCGGTGAGCAGACTGATTTGTTGTTCCTATTATATAGGAACAACGATCGTTCTCCTCCCCAAGTCAGTCCCGTCCCCCCACAGTTAGAATACACATGAGGGAACACATTTAACCCCTTGATCGCTCCCTAGTGTTAACCCCTTCCCTGCCAGTGACATTTATACAGTAATCAGTGCATTTTTATAGCACTGATCGTGGTATAAACGTCAATGGCCCCAAAAATGTGTCAAAAGTGTCCGCTGCAATGTCGCAGTCCTGATAAAAATAGCAGATCGCCGCCATTACTAGTAAAAACAAATAATAATAAAAATGCCATAAATCTATCCCCTATTTTGTAGACACTATAACATTTGCGCAAACCAATCAATATACACTTATTGTGATTTTCTTTACCAAAACTATGTAGAAGAATATATATCGGCCTAAACTGATGAAGAAATTCATTTTTTTTTTTTTTAGAACATTTTGGGATATTTATTATAACAAACAGTAAAAAATATTGTGTTTTTATCAAAGTTGTCGCTCTTCTTTTGTTTATAGCGCAAAAAGTAAAAACCGTAGAGGTGATCAAATACCACCTTAAGAAAGCTCTATTTGTGGGAAAAAAAGGATGACCACGTAATTGTCAGTTAAAGCGATGCAGTGCCGTATCGCAAAAAATGGCCTGGTCAGGAAGGGGGTAAATCCTTCCGGGGCTGAAGTGGTTAAGATAAAAAGCCTTCTGTGTGTAACAGCCCCCCTCAGCCCCCCTAATACTTACCCGAGCCCCATCTCTATCTCCAGCGATGTCCACAACTGTCTCAGCCGTTCAAGAGTCTCCCTCCTGATTGGCTGAGACACAGCAGCGGCGCCATTGGCTGCGGCTGCAGTCAATCAAAGTCAGCTAGCCAATCAGGGGAGGGAGGGGCAGGGCTCTGTGTCTGAATGGACACAAGGAGCTGTGACTCGGCTCGGGTGCCCCAAAAGCAAGCTGCTCGCTGTGGGGGGGCACTGAACAAGAGGGAGGGACCCAAGAAGAGGAGGATCCTGGCTGCTCTGTAAAATCTACAAATCCACTGCACGCAGCAGGTAAGTATAACATGTTTGTTATTTTTATAGGGAAAAAAACTAGACTTTACAATCACTATAAACTTTTACCATAAGAATGGCAGTGTACATGCTTGGGGTGACATCGAGTACGAGGAACAATATTTGCAACTAGAAAATAAAGTGTATATAAAAAAGCGATAAAAAAAAAAAAAGACAGTGAGATTGTTTGGCCGCAATCCATGAATAATGTTCCTTATAACATCAGCACTATATAAATATGGAAAGCAAATAATTAATAAATCTAGATATCTGTCAAGTCCAGGTTGGATATGTGATATGGATCTGTTTGCTCTTTGATGAATGTTGCTAAGAATAACATTGCAGATCGTGCGCTTTGGCCCAGAATAAATAATTAGGTACACATATGAGAACATTAGAAAAAAATGTTTGCCAAAGAAGTTGTTCTACTAACAGACTTTCTGCACTCTATTTGAACTAGTGTTTAGATACAGCTGGTCCTGGAAATCATATTAAATGCCGCTAATGACTTTGGGTCCTTTCCCATGATTAGTACCACTAACAGACTATCTATTTGTAATGTGGGAACCTTGGTCATGTCAAGACAGCCTGCAGAGTACTATCTCCAGCTGATAAGAGTTTATTAACTAACTTTAACCTTTTTTTATCCAGTCACTAACAGTTGAAGTAATCCAGCATAGTGTATTTTTAAAATAATGCAATGCCAAGAGCAGTTATATTCTGCAATAACTAAAAATACTGTATTCATCAGTGTATAACACGCGCCCCAAGATTAGGAGGGAATTTTAAGGAAAAAAACTTTTAGGAGGGAAGTTTAAGGAAAAATACTTACATTTAAATGCCCATCAATGCAGCCTTGTCAGCGCCCATCTGCAGCCTTGTCATTGCAGCCTTGCCCCACTGTCATTTGCATTTTAAAAATGGCACCGCCAAGATACAGAGCCGGATGTCCTGTGTATCTCGGCGGCTTTAGTCCGCTCTCGTTGGCTTTCAGACGCTTTCGGCAGTTTTCGTATGCTTTCGGCCATTCTCGGCAGCTCTCGGCTGTTCTCGGCCGCTCACGAGATCGGCCAAAAGTCGCCGAGAGTTGCCAAGAACGGCCGAAAGCCGGCGAGAGCGGCCGAGAGGCTCACACTTGGCGGGGGATCAGCGTATAACACACACCCACGATTTCCCCCTGTTTTTAAGGGGAAAAAAGTGCGTGTTATACGCCGATAAATATAGTACATACTTTTATGATGCTCTATTTTATAATGTATTAATTGGATAAAATTATTTATTGTATAACTTATTGTTGTGTTTTTTTTTTAATTATTATTATTCCTATTAGGTATGGAGCAATCATTGTCACTGGTATACCCGTTACATATGTTTATGTTTTTATGTGCATACACATTGAAACTGGGGACTTTAACCACTTCAGCCCCGGACCAATTGGCAGCCAAAGGACCAGGCCCCTTTTTGCGATTCGGCACTGCGTCGCTTTAACTGACAATTGCGCGGTCGTGCGACGTGGCTCCAAAACAAAATTGGCGTCCTTTTTTTCCCACAAATAGAGCTTTCTTTTGGTGGTATTTGATCGCCCCTGCGGTTTTTATTTTTTGCGCTATAAACAAAAATAGAGCGACAATTTTGAAAAAAATGCAATATTTTTTGCCCAATATCCCCAAAAAATATATAAAAAAACGTTTTTTTCCCTCAGTTTAGGCCGATACGTATTCTTCTACATATTTTTGGTAAAAAAAAATCGTAATTCGCGATAATTGATTGGTTTGCGCAAAAAGTTATAGCGTTTACAAAATAGGGGATAGTTTTATAGCATTTTTATTAATATTTTTTTTTTTTACTAGTAATGGCGGCGATCAGCGATTTTTTTTATTGTGACTGCGACATTATGGCGGACACATCGGACATTTTTGACACATTTTTGGGACCATTGTCATTTATACAGCAATCAATGCTATTTAAATGCATTGATTCCTGTATAAATGACAGTTGTAGTGAAAGAGTTAACCACTAGGGGGAGGGAGGGGTTATGGGCTCTGACGTGTGTGTGTTTTTTTACATTAGGGGGCGGGGGCTGACGTCTGACGTCATTGATCGGCTTTCCCGATGACCGGGAACAGCCAATCAATGACAGGCAGAGTAGGAAGCGCGGGGAGAGGTTTGTTTACACAAATCTCTCCCCGTTCTTCAGCTCCGTAACCCGATCGCGGGACACCAGCGGCGATCAGGTCCGCTGGTCCCGCGGCCAGGGTCACGGAGCTCCCGACCGGGTCGCGAGCGCGCCGCTGGCGACGCCCTCCCGACCCACGGGCAGGCATTTAAAGGGCCACGTACAGGTACGTGGTTTTGCCTGCCCGTGTCATTCTGCTGACGTATATATGCAGTGGGCGGTCGGGAAGCGGTTAACCACTTCGCATCCAGGCCAATTCTGACATTTCTCTCCTACATGTAAAATTCAGAATTTTTTTGCTCGAAAATTACACAGAACCCCCAAACATTATATATGTTTTTTTAGAAAAGACCCTAGAGAATACAATGACGCTCGTTGCAACTTTTTATCTCGCACGGTATTTGCGCAGCAATTTTTCGAACACGTTTTTTTCAGAAAAAAAAAAAATTTCATGCTTAAAAAAAAAAAAAACAGTAAAGTTAGCCCAATTTTTTTTTGCATAATGTGAAAGATGAAGATACGCCGAGTAAATAGATACCCAACATGTCACGCTTCAAAATTGCACGCGCTTGTGGAATGTAAACATCCCTTGTAATAGGAATATTACATGATCGGACCTATTAACAGTGAGATATGGGGTCAATAAGACCCCACATCTCACCTCTAGGCTGGAAAGCCTAAAATTAAAAAAAAAAAAAAAAAAAAAAAAAACGATCACCGCTTCCCAGCGAAGGCGGCGCCGTTATTTGAATGCAGAGGCCGGGCGTGACGTCATAACATCGCGCCCGGCCTCCGAACGATCATAGAGACTCCGGCGACCATCTGGTCCGCCGGAAATCTCTATAGTGATCATCCGGGGGCCGGCGGATCCTGTGTCCGACTCACCGATGGAAGCGGTGAGTCGGTAGAAGCACCGGAGGGCGGCGGGAGGGGGGGGCGTCCCCTCCCGCTGCCCATAAGAACGATCGAGCAGCGGAACAGCCGCTATGATCGTTCTTATGGTGCAGGGAATCGCCGGCTGAAAACGGCAATATCTGAATGATGTCTGTAGCTACAGGCATCATTCAGATATACCCCCGCAAAGTGGAGGCCGTCATATGACGGCCTCGGGTCGGGAAGTGGTTAAAATAAGTTTTTTTTTATTTATTTATTATATGTTACTTTATCTATTTATTTCATTTTTTTTATTTTTTTATATGCTTTTTTAATCCAAAAAACTATTTTTATTTTAGATTGAGTACATACAGTCCAAAGATCGACGGTAGTCCTTATTCACCATATATACATTCTAATATCCATTGGGAACATTACATATTCATTGCAGCCACCATCATCATAGAACACACAGCTTAAATCCGTAGCCCTATTCACCGCGCGACAGGAGTGTAATGTCGCGTACACACGAGCGGAATTTCTGTCGGAAAAATTTAGGATGGTTTTTCTGACGGAATTCCGCTCAAGCTTGGCTTGCATACACACGGTCACACAAAAGTTCTCTGAACTTTTGACCGCCAAGAACGCGGTGATGTACAACACTACGATGAGCCGATGAAGTTCAATGGTTCCGAGCATGCGTCCAATTGTTTCTGAGCATGCGTAGAAATTTTGCGCGTCGGAATTGGTACAGACGATCGGAAATTCCGACCGAAAAATTGAGAACATGCTCTCAATCCGATGGAGCATACACACGGTCGCATTTTTCGACCAAAAGCTCTCATCAGTCTTTTGCTGGCCGAATTTCCGATCGTATGTACGGGGCATTAGAGGGGACATTTTTAGGGGTAGGGGATTTGTGCTGTGGGGGGTGATTTTTTTTTGGGAGTGGGGGAGGGGCATTTAAGCTTTGAGATGGGGGGGGGGGGGGGCAAAAATGTATGCTGGAAGGGGAGTGGATTTGTACTGGGAGGAAGGGAAATTTATGCTTAGGGGGTAAGCATGCAGATAAGTGCTCAGTTTTTTGTGGGGTGATTTTTGCTGACACATAAAGCTCATACATCTTGGGGGGGGGGGGGGGGCGCAGTTTGGCACGTTCGCCCTGGGCTTTAAATTACCTTGTCCCGGCACTGGGTACACCCCACTCGCTACTCTGGGGACCTCCTAATGGCTAGACACTTATGCCCCATACACACGGTCGGATATTCCGATGGAAAAAGTCTGACCGGATTATGTTGTCGTAAAATCCGATCATGTGTGGGCTCTAGCGGGCTTTTTCCGTCGGAAAAAAAATTGAGAGCAGGATCTAAAATATTCCGACCACAAATCCGATCGGTCTTTTTCCGATCGTGTGTAGAGAATTCCGACACACAAAGTGCCACGCATGCTCAGAAGAAATTTGGAGACGAAAGTTATTGGCTACTGGCCTCTACGTAGATCCGTCGTATGTTTTATACGTCACCTCGTTCGGAATAACTTTGTCCGACCTTGTGTGCGCGCAACACAAGTTTCGGACAAAATCCGCCGAAAAAAATCCGATGGATTTCGTGGTTGGAAAGTCCGACCGTGTGTATAGGGCATCAGGCTGACCTTGACTATGGGGACATCCAGTGGTTAGTTTAGAGAACTACACTGGACACCTCTGTACCCTACAGTATTTATATAGTAATTAACCACTTCAATACCAAGGACGTCATATGACGTCCTTGACATTGAGTGGGGATATCTGAATGATGCGTGCAGCTACAGGCACCATTCAGATATCAATATTTCCGGCCAGCGATTCTGTGCACGATAAGAATGAAGAATGATCATAGCGGCAGTTCCGCCGCTTGATCGTTCTTATAAGCAACGGGAGGGGACAACCCCCCCCTCCCGACGCCATCCGGTGCTTCTCCGGGCTCTCCCGTGCCATCGGGGGCCCGGAGAAAGAATCGCTGGCCGCCGGATGACGAGCATAGAGATTTCCGGTGACCAGATGGTCACCAGTCATCTCTATGACCGTCGGAGGCCCGGGCGCGACGTTATGACGTCACGCCCGGTACCCGGAAGTAAACAAAGCCGCGATCACGGCTGTCAGCATGAGATCAGTGATTTTTTTTTTTTTTACCGATCTCATGCTTTCCAGCCTGGAGGAGAGATGTGGGGTCTTATTGACCCCGCATCTCTCCATAAAGAGGACCTGTCACATACATTCCTATTACAAGGGATGTTTACATTCCTTGTAATAGGAAAAAAAAGTGATCAAAAAAATATATTTTTTTTTAAAAAGTGTAAAAATAAAAAAGTTAATAATTTGTAATAATAAAAAATAAAAATAAAAAAATAAAAATAAATTTAAAACGCCCCTGTCCCCGGTAGCTCGCGCTCAGAAGCGAACGCACACGCAAGTCCCGCCCACACATGTGAGGTATCGCCGCGTGCGTTAGAGCACGTGCAACAATTCTAACACTAGACCTCCTCTGTAACTCTAAACTGGTAACTTTGTAAAAAAATTTAAAGCGTCCCTATGGAGATTATTAAGTACCGAAGTTTGGCACCATTCCATGATTGTGCGCAATTTTAAAGCGTGACATGTTGGGTATCTATTTACTCGGCGTAACATCATCTTTCATATTATATAAAAAAATTGGGCTAACTTTACTGCTTTGTTATTTTTAAATTCATGAAACCGTTTTTTTTTCCAAAAAAAAAGGCGTTTGAAAAATTATTGCGCAAATACAGTGCGAGATAAAAAGTTGCAATGACCGCCATTTTATTCCCTAGGGTGTCTGCTAAAAAAAAAACATATATAATGTTTGGGGGTTCTTAGTAATTTTCTAGCAAAAAAAATTGATGTTTACATGAAGCAGAATAGGCCAGAATAGGCCCGGTATTGAAGTGGTTAATCCTAAAGTGTATCAATGAGGAGGTGTCTTTTTAATGATTGGGTTTAGCTCAACTATATGTGATGCTGCATACCCAGAGACTACAACACAACCTTCATGTCAAGAATTAAGGAAAATTATGTGTATGTGTATGTCCAAAAAAAACCATGTTGAGGTGGAGGTACCTCCTTGGACCTTAAGTGGTTAAAACAGTCTTGGCAAGTTCAAATAATCATCTTAAAGGAAATGTCTTGTTATTTGGCACTCAACCTTTTCAAAGCAGGAAGCCTTTTACATTTCACAGTAATTAGCATTTTCTTTAGTAATCATTGAACCCTACTTGACAGTAATTGTGTGTAATAAGTTAGTAATGAGTGTCCTACAAAGGGTCTAATGTATGCCTCTGTTGTCATTAAGGAGGACCCTGTCTGCGTCTCCAGAATCAGAAAGTCGGGCATACTGATGTGCTTTAGAATCCAGATTAGTCCTGGTCTTGACATTGACATACTTTACCATCAGAGATTTTAACCACTTCAGCCCCGGACCAATTGGCAGCCAAAGGACCAGGCCCCTTTTTGCGATTCGGCACTGCGTCGCTTTAACTGACAATTGCGCGGTCGTGCGACGTGGCTCCAAAACAAAATTGGCGTTCTTTTTTCCCCACAAATAGAGCTTTCTTTTGGTGGTATTTGATCGCCCCTGCGGTTTTTATTTTTTGCGCTATAACCAAAAATAGAGCGTCAATTTTGAAAACAAGGCAATATTTTTTGCTTTTTGCTATAATAAATATCCCCAAAAAATATATAAAAAAACATTTTTTTTCCTCAGTGTAGGCCGATACGTATTCTTCTACATATTTTTGGTAAAAAAAAATCGCAATTAGCGATTATTGATTGGTTTGCGCAAAAGTTATAGCGTTTACAAATAGGGGATAGTTTTATAGCATTTTTATTAATATTTTTTTTTTTTACTAGAAATGGCGGCGATCAGAGATTTTTATTGTGACTGCGACATTATGGCGGACACATCAGACATTTTTGACACATTTTTGGGACCATTGTCATTTATACAGCAATCAATGCTATTTAAATGCATTGATTCCTGTATAAATGACACTGGCAGTAAAAGAGTTAACCACTAGGGGGAGGGGAGGGGTTATGGGCTGTGACGTGTGTGTTTTTTTTTAACATTAGGGGGCGGGGCTGACATCTGACGTCATTGATTGGCTGTTCCCTGTCATCGGGAAAACCTTTCAATGACAGGCAGAGGAGTAGGAAGCGCGGGGAGAGGTTTGTTTACACAGATCTCTCCCCGTTCTTCAGCTCCGTAACCCGATCGCGGGACACCAGCGGCGATCGGGTCCGCTGGTCCCGCGGTCGTGGTCACGGAGCTCCCGACCGGGTCGTGAGCGCGCCGCCGAGGGCGCGCGCGACCCACGACTAGGCTCTTAAAGGGCCACGTACCTGTACGTGGTTTTGCCTAGCCGTGCCATTCTGCCGACGTACATCGGCGTGAGGCGGTCGGGAAGCGGTTAAACTGGGCCACTTTATTAGGTACACCTGTTCAATTGCTCGGTAACACAAATTGCTAATCAGCCAATCACATGGCAGCAACTCCATGCATTCGGGCATCTAGATGTGGTGTAGACAGCGGGGGGGGGGGGCTGCACCCCCCCGCCACTGTGCCCCACCAGGCTTGCCGGGCTCCGCTAGCCCAACAGCTCCATGACGGGACATATCTCAATAAAGAGTCCTGTCACCTAAAAAACATCACATAGGGGACTTGTTTGTCCCCTATGTGATGCAGTGTTAATTTTGGCAGCAAATTTTGATTTCTCTTTAGTCTTATGCCGCGTACACACGATCGGAATTCTCGTCGCAAAAAGCTCTGATGCTTTTCCCGATGGAATTCCACTCAAACTGTCTTGCCTACACTCGGTCACACCAAATTCTGACCGCCAAGAATGCGGTGACGTACAACACTACGACGAGCCGAGAAAAAATGAAGTTCAATGCTTCCGAGCATGCGTCAAATTATTTCCGAGCATCCGTAGGAATTTTGCGTGTCCGAATTGCTACAGACGATCGAAAATAGAAACTTTTTCCGTTTGGAAAAATTGAGAACATGCTCTCAAATTTTTGCTGGCCGAAATTTCGCCAGCAAAATTCCGATGGAGCCTACACATGAAAAGCTCTCATTGGTCTTTTGCTGGCCGAAATTCTGATCGTGTGTACGCAATTCGTTTTCTGCAATTTTTTTAGTTTTAGTCAACTAAATCTCCAGTACATTTTAGTCGACTAAAACTAATTTTAGTCATCTAAAATCGAATGGGTGTAATTAACCACTTGCTTACTGAACACTTAAACCCCCCTCCTGCCCAGACCAATTTTCGGCGCTGACGCACTTTGGATGACAATTGCGCGGTCATACAACACTGTACCCAAATGAAATTTTTATATATTTTTTTCCCCATAAATACAGCTTTCTTTTGGTGGTATTTAATCACAGCTGGGGTTTAGATTCTTTGCTAAACAAACAAAAAAGATGGAAAATTTTGAAAAAAAAAATCTTGTTTAATTTTTATAAAATTTTGCAAACAGGTAATTTTTCTCCTTCATTGATATGCGCTAATGAGGCTGCACTGGTGGGCACTGATAGGCTGCACTGGTGGGCACTGATAGGCTGCACTGGTGGGCACTGATAGGCTGCACTGGTGGGCACTGATAGGCTGCACTGGTGGGCACTGATAGGCACAGATAAGGCGGCACTGATAGGCACAGATAAGGCGGCACTGATAGGCACAGATAAGGCGGCACTGATAGGCACAGATAAGGCGGCACTGATAGGCACAGATAAGGCGGCACTGATGGGCACAGATAAGGTGGCACTGATGGCCACTGATAAGATGGCACGGATGGGTGGCACTGATGGGCGACACTGATAGGCACTGGTAGGTGACACTGATGGGCACTGGTAGGTGGCACTGATGTGCAGCACTGTTGTTGAGGCACTGATTGTGGGCACTGATGGGTGGCACTGTGGGCACTGATGGGAGGCACTGGTGGGCACTGGTAGACGGCACTGTTGCCTATTGCTAGGTGGCACTGGCAGGGGGCACAAGTGGGCACTGAGGATCTGGTGGCAGCTCACCATGATCGGGACTGATGTCCCTCTCACGGGCGCCGTTGATCACCTTTTTTTTTTTTGTCCTCGCGCTGTCAGTACGAGGAGAAAAAATAGCCGATTTCTGGCTCTGTTGAAATCGCATGATCAGCTGTCATTGGCTGACAGCTGATCATGTGATGTCCATTCTGTGATCCAGCGAGTCTCATAGACTCGCTGATCACAGAGCACACCGCTCGGGCACGGGAGGACGTCAATGGACGTACTCCCGGCAAAGCAGGTCCACGCTGTGGCCGTCATTCGGCTAAAGTAGTTAAACTGTAATGCATTAGTTAACATTTTTCTACAATTTCCAAACTCATATACTGCTGGAGTGAAAAATGTAATGTTATTATTTATGGTATTGAGGTATGGACATGCACTACAGACCAGTGTTAATATTGAAGTCAAATTTCAATTTAGTTTTAATCGTAGTCTTTTGACTAAAATTCCATTTTAGTTTTAGTCCCATTTTAGTATTTTGACTAAAATTCCATTTTAGTTTTAGTCGTAACGAAATTGACATGTGTGATGTGATGAAGAGAAAAAGTTAAGTAAAAAAATGTTTTTATTTAATTTTTTTGCAAAGCTCATAAAATCCCACTCCAAAAAATGTTGAGGCCCCCCCACCCCCTATATATACACATGCACGAACGTAAACGCATGCGTTGGGGCGCCTACACGTGAAAATGTTGATTGCAATGTACATGTTACATATCGCCGGAGTGAGAACACAAGACCTCCTCCTTAAAAAAAAACAAAGACCTACAGGGGGCTTTTGAAGCGTTGCCTATAGAAAATATAGGGTACTGAATTTTGATGCCATTTCACGGGCCCACACAGATTTAGGGTTTGGCATGTTGGGTATCTATTTACTCGTCTTTTATATTTTAGCAAAAATTTGGGTAATTTATTGCGTTTGTTTGCCCTTAAATTCACGTTAATGTGTTTTTCTGACATTTTGCATTTCCTATACCTTAAATACCACCAAAAGAAAGCTCTTTTTGTCGGAAAAAAATGATAAAAATTTCATTTGGGTACAGTGTTGTATGACCGCGCAATTTTCATTCAAAAAAAAAAAATAATGTTTTGCCTATAGTTCTACTTTAACACATAGAGCACAATAAAATAAACATTCCCCAATAAATTATTTGTTGAAATTCGTACCCCAGGACTGCTGGCCCTGCTCACACTCACAGTGCTGCTTCCCTGAACTTCTGGTCTTCACAGGAAAGAGTTACCAGTGGACAGTGCAGTCTCCAGCCAGTCTGTTAGCTTTGGAAAGGAAGGGGGCGGGTTGTGTTCTAGTCTATGGTGCTGTGTGTTTCTTTTGATGTCCACAGTATAGAGCCCATGCATTCAAGGGTGGCTCCAAAGGAAGCTGCAAGAGAAAGGAGCCAATAGTCTTTTCATATAAATAAGGTTTGACCATTGCCTGCTAAAAATATCTCCAACTTGTGTAGACAGTCTGGGCCAAGAGTTTGGGTTCCCCTTTAGAGAAGGATGAAATGACTAGGGAGTCCAAACTTGGCATGAAGATTGACACAAAATAATTGATGTGTTTTTTCAAATCGTACAATTTTTGATGCATTTGCTGTCCCATTGGCAGGCCTCCCATAATTCCTGGCTTCTGCTCTGACCCAGGAAAACAGCTGGCTTGTGTCCTGCAGCAGCAAGTTAGAAGTGGAGAAGTGAGCCAAACAACCCAACACACAAGGATAGTGTGGTAAGTGTGTATTTAGGTGTATCTCGTAAAACCTTCTTTTTTGGAGGGGTTTTGCGGCCCTTCAGTAATTTTGTGCAGCCCTCAGGGGCCTTGCAGCTGCAGATTAGTGTTTCTTTATTTCCCTGTTATAGCAGTGATTTCTAGGAAACTTATGTAATATGTCTCCTGTCAATGACTGTCTCCTGAAGCTTGTCCCCAGTCTCCAAAACTCCTATAGCATGTTCACAGTCTGATCGTTTCTTGTATCATGTCTGCAATCTCTGACCATGCTGTCTTTGACCATCTCCTGTATTATGTTCCCAGTCTCTGACCATATCTTCTTACCTATCTGTAGTCTCTGACCCAGTGGCGTCACTAGGGTTGGTGTCACCTGGTGCGGTAAAACATGGTGTCAACCCTCCACCAACTATAGTCGACCCTCAGTACAGACCCCCCTTCTTCAGTACATATCCCCCCTCCACTAAGTATAGATCCCCCTCCATCAGTACAGACCCCTCTCCACCAATTATAGTCCTCCCTCAGTACAGACCCCCCTCCACTAAGTATAGATCCCCTCCATCAGTATAGACCCCTCTCCACCAAATATAGTTTTCCCTCAGTACAGACCCCCCTCCACTAATTATAGACCCCCCCCCCCAGTACAAACCAATTATAGTCCTCCCTCAGTACAGACCACCCTCCACTAAGTATAGATTCCCCTCTCAACCAATTATAGTCATCCCTCTGTACAGACCCCCCTCCGCTAAGTACAGACCCCCCTCCGTCTGTACAGACCCCCCCTCAGTACAAACCAATTATAGTCCTCCCTCAGTACAGACCCCCCTCCATTAGGTATAGACCCCCCTCCGTCAGTACAGACCCCTCTCCACCAATTATAGTCCTCCCTCAGTACAGACCCCCTCCACTAAGTATAGACCCCCCCGTCAGTACAGACCCTCCCTCAGTACAAACCAATTATAGTCCCCCCTCAGTATAGACTCACTCCGTCAGTACAGACCCCCCTCAGTACAGACCCCCTTCTCCATCAGTACAGACCCCTCCCAGGACAAAGCACCCCCTCCATTAGTACAGAAGCCTCCCAGGACAAAGCACACCCCTCCATCAGTACAGACCCCTCCCAGGACAAAGCACTCCCTTCATCAATACAAACCCCTCTCCCCAGGACAAAGCACAACCCTTCAACAAGTACAGAACCCTATCAGGACAAAGCACACCCCTCCATCAGTACAGACCCCTCCCCCAGAACAAAGCACCCCCCTCCATTACTACAGAACCCTCTCAGGACAAAGCACACCCCTCCATCAGTACAGACCCCTCCCTGGACAAAGCACCCCCTCCATCAGTCCAGACCCCTCCCAGGACAAAGCACTCCCTTCATCAATACAGACCCCTCTCCCCAGGACAAAGCACTCCCTTCATCAGTACAGACCCCTCCCGGGACCAAGCACTCCCTTCATCCATACAGACCCCTCTCCCCAGGACAAAGCACTCCCTTCATCAGTACAGACCCCTCCCAGGACCAAGCACTCCCTTCATCAGTACAGACCCCTCCCAGGACCAAGCACTCCCTTCATCAGTACAGACCCCTCCCAGGACCAAGCACTCCCTTCATCAGTACAGACCCCTCCCAGGACCAAGCACTCCCTTCATCAGTACAGACCCCTCCCAGGACCAAGCACTCCGTTCATCAGTACAGACCCCTCCCAGGACAAAGCACTCCCTTCATCAGTACAGACCCCCCCAGGACAAAGCACTCCCTTCATCAGTACAGACCCCTCTCCCAGGACAAAGCACCCCCCTCCATTAGTACAGACCCCTCCCAGGACAAACCACCCCCCTCCATCAGTACAGACCCCCCCCCAGGACAAACCACCCCCTCCATCAGTACAGACCCCTCCCAGGACAAAGTACACCCTCCATATAATATAGCTGTGTCCATCTGCAAAAACCAACCTCATCATCAAGCCCCCTACCTGTCACAACACCACGGAGGACACCCCCCATCGCAAGCCGACACCCCCTCCCCCCGCCTGTTACCGCACCAGCTCGAGCGGCTCAGGTACATAGAATGCCCGGGTGGCAGCTGGAGAGGAGAAGACAGTGTGTAGCCACCCCGCCCGGGTAAAGAATAGATCAGGACAGGCTCAGGCAGCAGCGCAGTAGTGAGTGACAGAGAGTTGGAGGAAAACACAGGCCAGGCGTGGCGCTGGAGTTGGGTTTCCAGCTGAAAGACTGCCAAAGGGAGCCAGGGCTTTCGTCACCCTTGGGATGGTGTCACCCCTGTAGCGTAGCACCCTGCCCCCCCCCCCTAACGACACCACTGCTTTGACCATCTCTTGTACCATGTCCACAATCTCTAGCTATCCCTTTTTTTTATATTCACAGTCTCTTACCATCTCCTGTATTATCTTCAGTCTCTGACTATCTCTTGTATCATGTCTGCACAGTCTCTAACCATCTCTTGTATCATGTCTGCAATCTCAGACCATGCTGTCTTTGGTCATCTCTTGTAGTATATCCACAGTCTTTGACCATCTCCTGTATTATGTTCCCAGTCTCTGACCATCTTTTTTATCCTATCTGTAGTCTCTGACCATCTCTGTACCATGTCCACAATCTCTGGCTATCCCTTTTTTTTTATATTCACAGTCTCTGACCATCTCCTGTATTATGTTCACAGTCTGACTAGCTCTTGTATCCTGCTCGCAGTCTTTGAACATCTTTTGTACCATGTCCACAGTCTCTCACCATCTCTTGTATTATATGCACAGTTTCAGACCATCGCTCGTATCCTGTCTGCAGTCTCTGACCATCTCCTGGATTATGTTCAGTCTCTGACCATCTCTTCTATCCTGCCTACAGTCTCTGCACTGATCACTGTATTAGTGTCACTGGTTCCCAGTAAGATTGCCCGCATAACTATCACAGTCCTGCTAGGAGTTGCTGATTGCCACCATTACTAGTATATAAAAAATAAATACATTTGAGTATATATGCCATAGTTTGTAGATGCTAAAACACTTGTGTAAACCAATCAATATCTGCTTATTGGGATTTTTTACCAAAATTTTGGAGCAGAATACATATTGGTCTAAATTTATGAAGAAATTATATATATATATATATATATATATATATATAATTATTATTATTATTATATTTTTTTTTTTTTTTTATTAGGACATGTTTATAGCAGAAAGTTAAAACTATTGTTCTTTTTCAAAATTTTCTTTTCTCATTTTTTTTCATTTATTTTCTTATTTTCTTTTTTCATTTATACCGTCGAAAAAAAAAAACCCAGCGGTGATTTTTTAAAATAGATAATTGTTTTCAATAAATTTTGGTGTTGCATAAATTCTAATAGCTGACAATTTATTTCTAATTTCAGTATACTAAAAACTACTTTTTAAAGAAATTATTTAGACCTGTTTCTACAAGACTTTTAATCCTAGATGGTAGTTTGCTGCCATCTAGTGTTCCAGATTAAAATTGTATATGTGCGTGTATGTGTTTATACTGTATATAAAATAGTCTTCAGGGAGTGAGACAAAGAGATACAGACTGTCTGGACTTTTTTACCCCCATAGTGTTATACACCTCCTGGTTTCCCAAATACAGCAGCTTCAGGTGAGGTTTTGTAGTTCTTAGTTCCGGGTCTGCGTTGTTCTAGCCAGGGAACAGAAAAGTATACTGTCTTTGAAGCTAAGAGGTGATAAACAACTAAAGGTGGGCTTTGTTTGTGGCCTAACCACTTGACCTCAAGAAGGTTTAACCCCCTTCATGACCAGACCATTTTTTGCTATTCAGCACTGTGCTGCTTTAACTGGCAATTGCACAGTCATGCAACACTGTACCACCTCTATAGAGATTTCTCTTGGTGGTATTTGATCACCACTGGGTTTTTTTTAATTATTAACCGCTTCCCGACCGCCTCACACAGATATACTGTGGCAGAAGGGCACATACAGGCGGAATCAGGTACCTGTACGTTGCCCTTTAAGAGGTGGCTTGCAGGCCCACGCCCACCGGGATCTCCGTGAGCGGTATCGCGGGTCCGCGGAGATACCTGCGATCGTCTCACGGAGAGGAAGAACCTCTGCCTAGTTCTGCCTAGTGACACTGTCACTGATCACAGCTCCCTGTGATCGGGAGCGGTGATCAGTGTCGTGTCACACACAGCCCCTCCCCCCCACAGTTAGAATCACTCCCTAGGACACACTTAACCCCTACAGCTCCACCTAGTGGTTAACCCCTTCACTATCAGTCACATTTACACAGTAATCAATGCATTTTTAATTGCACTGATCACTGTATAAATGTGAATGGTCCAAAAAATGCGCTGTCCGATGTGTGCCATAATGTCGCAGTCATGATAAAAATCGCTGATCGCCGCGATTACTAATAAAAAAAAAAATTATTAATAAAAATGCCATAAAAAAATCCCCTATTTTGTAAACGCTATAACTTTTTTGCGCAAACCAATCAATAAACGCTTATTGCGATTTTTTTTTTTTTTTTGGGGGGGATTTTTTTACCAAAAATATGTAGAAGAATACGTATCGGCCTAAACTGAGGAAAAAAAAACATTTTTTATATATTTTTTGGGGGATATTTATTATAGCAAAAAAGTAAAAAATATATTTTTTTCAAAATTGTCGCTCTTTTTTTGTTTATAGCGCAAAAAATAAAAACTGCAGAGGTGATCAAATACAACCAAAAGAAAGCTCTATTTGTGGAAAAAAAGGGACGTCAATTTTGTTTGGGAGCCATGTCGCACACCTGCGCAATTGTTAAAGCGACGCAGTGCCGAATCGCAAAAATTGCTCTGGTCTTTGGGCAGCCAAATGGCCCAGGGCTTAAGTGGTTAAAATAAAAAAAGGCTGTTTTTTTTTTTTTTTTTTTTTTTTAACCCAATATTTTCTAATTTCTGTCTTTAAAAATACCCAATAAAAAAATACAAATATCTATATTCTTCATAAATTTAAGCCAAAATGTATTCTTCTACATGTCTTTGGTAAAAAAAATAATCCCAATAAGTGTATATTGGTTTGTGTGAAAGTTCTAGTGTCTACAAATAATGGTAATATAAATTATCTATCATGTGTGTGTATGTATATATATATATTAGAGGTCGACCGATATGGGTTTTTCTCTGGCCGATGCCGATGCCGATATTTAGAAATCACGGCGGCCGATGGCCGATATATGATGCCGATTTTTTTTTTTTTTTTTTTTTTTTGGGGGGGCGATTTTTTTTTCCCCCTCCATCTCAAAAAATCTAAAATTTCACACTGAAGCGTTTTTCAGGTGCTTTTCGGCTAAAAATAGCGCCTGTAAAGTGCCTGCAAGATGTTAAAAAAAAAAGTCCTATGGAGCGGTGTACACCACTACTCCTGCCCATTGAAATTAATGAGCACTGCTGTTAAAGCGCCTGCAAAGCGATTCGGCAGCGTCGCCAGATGGGTGCATTTAACCACTTCCTCGGACGCTAGCTGGGTTATAATCGCCCCGCTAGCAGCTGAATAGCACCGCTAAAATGACAGTAAAGCACCGCTAAAACTAGCAGCGTTTTACCGTCAATGCCTGCCCGCTCCAGTGTGAAAGCAGCCTTAATTAATAAGTGATTCAGAAAAATTCTTACATTTTATTAAACAAAACCTCCAATCAGTTCACTTATATGTATAATTTAGATAACTAAAAAAAAATATATATATATTAAATACACAAAAACAGGTAATCAAAATTAACTTTGACGAAAAAAATGGGCTAACTTTGCTGTTTTTTAGTTGTTTTTTTTTTAATCATTAGTGTATTTTTTTCCCAAAAAATTGCGTTTGAATGACCGCTGCGCAAATACCGTGTGACATAAAATATTGCAACAACCGCTATTTTATTTCCTAGGGTCTCTGCTAAAAAAATATATATAATTTTTGGGGGTTCTAAGTGATTTTCTAGCAGAAAATACAGGATTTTTACTTGTAAGCAACAAGTGTCAGAAAAGATTTAGGCTTTAAATGGTTAAACTGGGAACGTCTCCACAGAGTTCATTGATAAGAAACATTGTATCATATTTTCTCACACTTGGCAGTCTGCCCAGACAAGTCACAAGACGCTTCAGGGAAAACTTCAGGCAACTTGCATTGACTTCTATCAGAAGTCATTTGCAAGTCCCGCTGAAGTTTTAAAACCAGCCTTTTTTAAAAGCAGAATCGGCCGATGCCGATTAATTAAAAAACACCAAATATCGGCCGATATATCGGCCGGCCGATATATCGGTCGACCTCTACTATATATATATATATATATATATATATATATATATATATATATATATATATATATACACAAACATACATATACACATACACACACTGGAATTTACGCAGCTATGACGCTATACTAGTAATGGTGGTGATCAGCAACTTATAGTGGGACTGTAGCGGACAATCTGCTGCTAACAGACCTTCGCTGGGAGCTACACTAACTGACACTGACATCAATAGTCACACTAATACAGTGATCAGATGTAATACTGTACATTGTATTAATAGGGTCACCACCTCATCCCTTTAAACCCAAACACATATGAATTACACAGGTTCTGAGGCTAATTTAATGCAGATAAGGCACCAAGTGAGTTTAATTACCACCTTAATCAGCCACAGAACCTGTGTAATTAATATGTGTTCGGGTTTAAAGGGATGAGGGGGCAACCCATGTATTAATGACACTGGCTGGGAAGAAGTTAACATCAAGGGGTAATCAAGGGGTTAACTGTGTGCCTAACAAGTGTAATGGGTGTAATGTGTGCTGCTATTACTAACCGATCAGTCTGTTTCTTCTCCCTGCTTTGCAGGGAGAAGAAACAGACAGATCCCTGATCTGTCTACAGAATCCTGTGTGTTTGTACACACAGGATTCTGTGCTGTGATTGGCTACAGCCGATCAGCAGGTCTCAGCCATAAATCATTGGCTCGGACCTCCCGACAAAAATCAGTGCAGATTTGCAGGGGACTTGCATACATGTAAGCGATTCAGCCTGCCGCGCCACAGTAAATGTACAGTGGGTGGGCAGGAACTGGTTAAGATGGCCATACATAGTTTCATTTGAGATTTTCATTTGAACCTTCACAGAAATATTGTCTATTGTCATTGCCATCACTGCATCAATTAATTTTGTTCGAAAAAGCCCTTAAAGTTTCATTACAATATGTATTATTTTCCTGAAATGAAAACCACATTCACAGTTAGGCCTCATTCACACAGGTCTACTTATGTGAATACCCATGTCAGGGCCGTATTTTTTTTTCTCTCCTTTTTAGTAGCCTGCATGGGATGCACAGGTGTTCTGTGCATCCCCATGCAGGCAGTCCCATTCATGTCAATTGGGATGTAGCAGCTGCATGGACACTGCTGCTGCTCCCAATTTGATATCCGTGTGGATGTGGGTCCCCAAATGTAGACAGTGCAGACAGGCTGCTCATGTGTGCCCCTGGGGGCATGCAGCGTGGCAATCCATGGTGTGGTGTGTCCCTCAGACACTGCATCACTACATTTCCCATGATGCTCAACTACATTGCTGGGGTGCCAAGGTTCGCCATCACTGGTCTATGACATAGACCATGTGATCAGCTGTGTCCAATCACAGCTGATCACAGTGTAAATAGGAAATGCCGGTTATCGGCATTCCTCTCCTCACGCTGACAGCGCATGAGGAGAGACAATTAGTGGCTTTCCTCAATTGGAACATGCACACAGATGATGAGTGTCCAGATTATCATTGCAGCCCCATCAGTGCTGCCAGTCAGTGCCAAGCAGTGCCGCCTCATCAGTGTTACCCATCATTCCCACCTACTAGTGCTCATCGGTGCAGCCTATCAGTGCCCATCAGTGTTACCCATCAGTGCCGCCTACCAGTGCTCATCGGTGCAGCCTATCAGTGCCCATCAGTGTTACCCATCAGTGCCGCCTACCAGTGCCTACCAGTGCTCATCGGTGCAGCCTATCAGTGCCCATCAGTGCAGCCTCATCAGCGCACATCAGTGAAGGAGAAAAATTACCTGTTTGAAAAATTACCTGTTTGAAAAATTTGTTAATGAACTATGAAAAACTTTTTTTATTTTATTTCTTTCAAAATGTTTTTTTTTTTTGTTTATTTAGCAAGAAATAAAAAAAAAATGTGAGTGGTGATTAAATACCACCAAAAGAAAGCTCCATTTGTGTGGAAAAAAATAACAATTTCATATGGTTACAGTGTAGCATGACCCCGCAATTGTCATTCAAACTGCGACAGTGCTGAAAAATTGGTCTGGGCAGGAAGGGGGTAAAAGTGCCCAGTAGGCAAGTGGTTAATGCAGTCTGAGCGCTACAATAATAACACCCCCACAAGCACTGGTCCCCTGCCTCCAGGGGCTGGCCCACAGCGCATGGGGATCTGCGGAGGATGTGAGAAGATCTCACCTAGGAGGGGGCACTCCATCCATTAATATACATGCAGGTAAAAGGAATATATAACAACTGCTATAATTGCATGTGGGTGGGGGGCAGACAAGTCAGCCGTGTAATTGGGATTTATTACAAGTGTATCCCTATTAAAATCCTTTATATGTTTTGGATAGAGTGGGGGAGGGATGAAGGTTTTATTGCTGCAAAATGGGTGGTACTGGGTTTACAAAGGTTTGTATCGGTGATAGAGGGTGCCACATCCAATCTAACTGGAACAAGAAAATAACCCCCCTAGGTGGTATTTTAAGGCACAGACATAATAGATTACAGTAAAATTTTGGATTTCGAGCATAATTTGTTCTAGAAACATGCTTGTAATCCAAAGCACTCGTATATCAAAGCAAATTTCCCCATAAGAAATAATGGAATGAAAACTCAGATGATTTAGTTCCACAAGCATTTATTCATAAATCCTTCAGTTTATAGTCCATGTAAAAAGATTATAGCAATGTGATAGGTTGTGTAACCATAAAATGTCCATCCACAAATGGAAGCCTCCACAAGGAGATTAGAAGCAAAATCCAGCAGGAGCTACAGAGTATAAAAGAGAAGAGAGACGCCTCTAAGTGTAGCAATATGGTTACATTTAATGAAGGTACAACATTTAGCAACTCACATGGTTGATGATTAAAAGACGCACATCCAGGGCTCAAGTCCTGCGGGAACGCATGGGAACGGAGTTCCTGTACTTTTTCCACAACAGGAACTCAGTTCCTGTTAGCAGCCGTGTCCTGCAAGACTTTGAAATATGCGAGCCGTGTGGCAGGTGCTACACCAGCAGCTGTCGACACAGCTTGTAATAGTAAGTGCCACACACCTGACCATTCAGGCATTGTCAGTAGGGGGCCCCATGACAGCTTCCACTTCGATCTACCTGTCAATCACAGCTAGCTGACGGGTAGATCAGGTCCCTGCTGCTAAGAGATTGTGTTTAGTCAGACCTCTCGTGATGCGCTCCTCCCCGCCGGCCCCTCCTGATTTTCTCTCTCCTCATCTCCCCCCCCCCCCCCCAGTCTCCTGCATACTTGCTCTGTGTGTCCCGCTGAATCCCCCCCTCCTCTATCTTCAGTGCCATATGATGAGAGAACCCAGAGGAGGAGCACAGCTATTCTGCTCACAGGACATGCAGGGAGAGAGGTGAGCTGAGGGAGGAACATCAGTTTGGGGTGGTAAGCTGAGCACAATACCTGGCAAAGTTTAATGCCAGGAGGGAAGTTTATGTGGAAATATGTGAAGGGTTGGAATAGCAGCGAGTGTGTGTTGGAGCCCTGCAGAGTTTGCAGCCCCCCAAGCTAACATACATCTCCTAAGCAGGAACACATCACTATCTCCCCAAGCATTCTGTCCAGATAATGTGCAGTTCATTTATGACCTTTCCGTTTAACCCTGTGTTACCCAAACTCTGTTCAATGAAAAGTGTAAACTCACCACATAAACACTCTATATACAAAATAAAATTCCCCAATAAAGATCAGAACATGATGTTCACATTTTCATGGAAGCACAATTGAATGAATGCTGATTATTCGGAGAATTACCGTATTTATGTTTATCGAGGATTGTTTTTTTTGTTATGTACTAACAGTTAAGCTTCATACACACAATACAAAAATTGGATGAAAAATACCACTTTTGAAGCGTTCGTGCATATGAGCGTATCATTTTATTTTTTTTGGTGGGGGAGTGGATCTTGGGTGGGAGTTCCCACACTTTTTTCCCCAGGACTTGACCCCTGGGCACATCTAAGTATGAAGGCATCCGGGGGAAAAGCTGTCCACATCCCCCGCACCGCCAGCTCTCAACGCTGTCAGTCTTCAATCGTGACCGTGTAGACTACCCTGCAGTAGAGCGATCTGAAAGCGAGGCTTAACGCGCTCGTGGAGCGCAGCATGGAAGGGATGACATTGATGGCGGTGCGGAGGACAGTCTATGTGGACAGCTTTACCCCGGATGCCTGCATACTTAGATGCGCCTGTTGTAATCATCAACCATGTGAGTTGGTAAATGTTGTACCTTCATTAAATGTAACCATATTGCTACACTTAGAGGCACCTCTCTTCTCTTTTATACTCAGTTGTGACATGATGCTACTTGTATATCAAGTCAAAATGCATTTAAAAATGTTGCTTGTCTTGCAAAACGCAAAAAAGTTACTCTCAAACTAAGGTTTTAGGCTATGTTTCCACTAGTGCGACTTTTCATGCGACTTGGGACTGAAAAGTCGCATGACAAGTCGTACCACATGATTTCCAATGAGTACCGTTCATATCTGTGCAACTTCAAAGCAGTCCCTGCTCTACTTTGGTCCCACTTTGATGCGACTTGTGGTTCATAGACACAGGCATTGCTTCAAGTCGCGGCAAAAAATCCAGCAAAATCGCGCGACTTTGGGGACGCAATAGTGGAAACATAGCCTTACTGTATTTAGAAAAATATAGTTTAGTAAACATAACAGAGTAAAAACAAATTGCACTGGAATGATAGCAATTGCTTGTGTACAAAATCACCACATTGGTTGCACTTATGAGATTTCCTTGGTTCACCCTGTTCTGGGTTTACAAGAGCGTCACAGTTTGACGCTCCTCTGAAAAGAGATCGGTGGTGGATTGCCATTGGCTCCTGCTGCTGTCAGTCAAATCCAGTGAGGATTGTATTTGGGGGAGCGGGCGGAGCTGCGCTGTGTGTGTCTAAGGACACACAGACTCGGGAGCGCACCTACGTGTGTGCCACCATAGAAAGCAGCTTCCTGTGGGGGCACACAAACGAGGCAGAGTAATGGTGGGGGATAATACCAGCGCTGTACCTGTGTCAGGCATATAAGCAGGTGCTTGTAGGGTGTCCTTGAATATATTTTTGCTGTTGTGTTCATTGTGTAGTTATGCAGACCGTTCAGTATGGGGAGGGGTTAACTGTATCTAGATCTAGATTCTTTCCCAGGCTTTTTGAGTCCTGCCCCCTTCTGCAAGTCACATAAATACAGGGAAGGGCTCAGAGCTCTCTCTCTCTCTTGGGATTCACAGAGGAAGAACATCTACACCATGTAGGCCTTTTGTAGCCTACATGGTTCCATTTAGGGTGGCTCCCCACCCTTCTGTGATTCTCCCTGTACTAGGAACTATCATCACTGGACTTTTCCTGAATATTATGCAAGAGGACCCAGTGGAGCCTTGAGCGGCACCTGTCATTCTTGGTTGTGGGTCACATTGTCCCTTTTTCTTTAAAAAACGTGGTTTAACACACTTACCGCTTGCTGATTGTATACAGTACATATATGGCGGCAAGGCAGCTCTGCTGTGCAAAATCACATACAGGTACGTGATTCTGCACTTCCAGGTCTGTGGCATGCAAGCGCCCACTGTAATTGGACACAGCAGGAGGCAATCAGCGGGTCCGGCAGACTCAAATTCCACCGGGACCCTCTCCAATCATCCCTGAGAGAAGCAGAACGGCGGTCTGCCTAGGTAAACAAGGCAGATCACCTTTCTGTCAGTAGGGAAGGTAGTGATTCTGTGTTTCTGCTAAGCAGGAACACGGATCTCTGCCTTCCTACAGTACAAGCACCTCCCCACACAGTTAGCAAGCACACCCTAGGAACACATTTAACCCTTTGACCTTCCTGGCCAGTGTCATTAGTACAGTAATGCTGCGTACACACGGTCAGACTTTCCGACGGCAAATGTGCGATCGGAACTTGTTGTCGGAAATTCCGACTGTGTGTAGGCTCCATCGGACAGGTTCCATCGGAATTTACGTCTCAAATTTTCCGACGACAAACTCCATTTGCGTAAATTCCGATCGTGTGTAGACGATTCCGACGCACAAAGTGCCACACATGCTCAAAATCAAGCAGGAGAGCAGCACTGGCTATTGAACATCATTTTTCTCATCGTACGTGTTGTACGTCACCGCATTCTTGACGTTTGGAATTTCCGACCAACTTTGTGCGACCGTGTGTAGGCAAGACAAGTTTGAGCCAACATCCGTCGGGAAAAAAAAACATGAGATTTTGTTGTCGGAATGTCCGATCGTGTGTACGCGGCATAACAGTGCATATTTTTAGCACTGATCACTGTATTAGTGTCGCTGGTCCCCAAAAAAGTGTCAGTTAGTGTCCGATTTATCCGCCGTATTGTTGCAATCCCGCTATAAGTCGCTGATCGCCGCCATTACTAGTAAAAAATATATAAATATATCACATAGTTTGTAGACGCTATAACTTTTGCGCAAACCAATCAATATACGCTTATTGGGATTTTTTTACCAAAAATATGTAGCAGAATATATAATGACCTAAATCAGGGCTAGGCAACCCCCAGCACTGGTGCCGCAAGAGGCACTCAAAGCCTCTTTTTGCCGGCACTCAACTCCCTCCCCATCAGCAGAGCAGCGCAGGGAAGTGTCAGTGAGACACTAATGCATTTTAGAGTTCCCCACACCACACCTGCACTGGGGGGGGGACTGTCCTCCCACACATTGTAAAAGATGGGAAACATTGTTTGGTTCTATAACTTTGCTGTAGCTGCGATCATCAGCTTTTGTAATGGGGAAGAGATTGGGTGCAGTTCTGCTGGGGGGGCTGCGGGGGGTGACGGTCTGTGTTTCCAGGAAGAGGACGGTCATTGGTCACTGCTAAAGCCAATCACAGGTCCTGCTAGTCCCGTTCACCATCTGGTAGGAAGATGACTCGATTGGTTGCCACTACCAATCTTAGAAAGAAGGGATTTCACTGTGATTGAGAAAACCACAATCAGGTGACAGTTTGTGGAATTTTGTTGAAATTATTCCTGAACCTTTGCTTCACTTACTACTGAACCCCCGGCACTCTGTGTCCCTTTAAGCCACAGCCAGTATTCAGCACAATAAAAACCACACCAAACTATTGCTGCGCCGCACTTTTTCTCAGCTGCGGGGGCCCAACTTATGATCTTGCACACAGGCCCACTGCTTTCAGAAAGTGCCCCTGATCTGAGCTCATCATTGCGCATCCATTCCAGATGGTTGTATGTGACATCACATACATCACATAGAAGCACGTGGGCTGGATGCGAGAGGTGGATCAGCAGGATGAGTGTGCCAGGACAGGTAGAGGTGTCTCATCTCTGCTTCCTTTCACCACTCTGTATATCACACATATCATAGATGAGAAGAGGGTACAGCGATGAAGCAGATGAGAAGGAGGGTACATCGGTGGGGAAAATGAGCAAAAGGGGTTCAGAGGTGGGACAGAAGAGCAGGGAGGTACAGTGGTGGAAGAGATGAGAAGGGGGTTCAGAAGTGGGACAGAAGAGCACAGTGTTGGGGCAGATGAGAAGGGGGTTACAGTGGTGGGGCAGAAGAGCAGGGGGTTACAGTGTTGGGGCAGATGAGAAGGGGGTTCAGTGGTGGGACAGAAAAGCAGGGGGGTAGAGCAGTGGGGCAAATGTGAAAGGAGGTGTATTGGTGGGGCAGAAGAGCAGGGGGTCCAGAGGTGAGACAGATGTGCAGGAAGTAGTACATGGGTGGGGCAGATGAGAAAGCGGTTTACAGTGGTGGGGCAGATGAGCAGATGGGTTCAGTGTTAGGACAAATGAGAAGGTGATTCAGTAGTGAGACAGAAGATCGTGGGGATACGTCGGTGGAGCAGATGTACAGGGAGGTACAGTGGTGGGGCAGATAAGAAAAGGGGTACTTTGATGGGGCAGATGAGCAGCAGGGTTACAGTGGTGGGACAGAAAATCAGGGGGTACAGTGATGGGGTAGATGAGCAGGGGGGGGTTCAGTGGTGGGGCAGGTGAGAAGGGGGTTCAGTGGTGGGACAGATGAGCAGGGGGGGTTCAGTGTTGGGCCAGATGAGACAGGGGTTCAGTGGTGGGACAGAAGAGCAGGGGGGTACAGCGGTGGGGCAGATGTGAAAAGAGGTGCATTGGTGGGACATATGAGCAGGGGGTTACAGTGGTTGGGCAGAAGAACAGGGGGGTACAGAGGTGGGGCAGATGTACAGGGGGTACAGAGGTGGGGCAGAGGAGAAAGGAGGTATATTGGTGGGACAGATGGGCAGGGGGAACAGAGGTGGGACAGATGTGCAGGAGGTACGTGGGGCAGATGAGAAAGGGGGTTACAGTGGTGGGGCAGATGAGAAAGGGGGTTACAGTGGTGGGGCAGATGAGCAGATAAGTTCAGTATTAGGACAGATGAGAAGATGGTTCAGTGGTGAGACAGAAGAGCATGGGGGTACGGCGGTGGAGCAGATGTGCAGGGAGGTACAGTGCTGGAGCAGATGAGAAAGGGGATACATTGGTGGGGCAGATGAGCAAGGGGTTACAGTGGTGGGACAGAAAAACAGGGGGTTACAGTGGTGGGGCAGAAGAGCAGGGGGTTACAGTGGTGGGGCAGAAGAGCAGGGGGTTACAGTGGTGGGGCAGAAGAGCAGAGGGTTACAGTGGTGGGGCAGAAGAGCAGGGGGTTACAGTGGTGGGGCAGAAGAGCAGGGGGTTACAGTGGTGGGGCAGAAGAGCAGGGGGGACAGTGATCTGAGGTGTGAGGTTTTTTTTATTGGACGTGTTTTATAGCAGAAAGTAAAAAATATAGTTTTGTTCTCAAAATAGTTGGTCTTTTTTTATTTATAGCACAAAAATATAAAAACTGCAGAGGTGATCAAATACCACCAAAAGAAAGCCCTATTTTGGGAAAAAAAGGACATACATTTAATTTGGGTACATCATCGCACGACCGCACAATGGTCAGTTAAAGTAACGCAGCGCCGTATTGCAAAAAATGACCTGGTCATTAAGGGGGGTAATCCTTCCAGGGCTGAAGTGGTTAATGTGCATGCATACAAGTACTTTGAGGCATCCAATTTAAATTGCACGTATATTTCTGCTTCCGGGAGACACAGCTGCAGCACACAGCCGGCCATAATAATGAATAGCTGTACTTTAGTTGTACGGGTAAACACTATGCTTGTGTAGCCCTAAGGCCCCTACACACTATTAGATTTTCTGCAGATTTTTGTCTTCGGATTTACCAAAACCATGTAGTGCAAGGGTCGGCCTGATTGCATACAAATTGAAAATCTTAAGGTTTGACCTCATATTATATGGTTTTGGTAAATCTGGAGAAAATCTATTAGTGTGTATGGGGGTCTAAGAATGCACATAGGCTCAAATCCCTGAATTCAGCTTTTGTGCATTAAAGGAATTACACCCCTGCCCGTGTGTGAGTTTATACAAGTGTGTTGAAAAAGTATTCATACCCCCTGAAATTCTCCACTTTTTTGCCATGTTACAACCAAAAATGTAAATGTATTTTATTGGGATTTTATGTGATAGACAAACACAAAGTGGCACATAATTGTGAAGTGGAAGGAAAATGATAAATGGTTTTCAATTTTTTTTACAAATAAATATGTGAAAAGTGTGGCGTGCATTTGTATTCAGCCCCTTTACTCTGATACCCCTAACTAAAATCTAGTGCAACCAGTTGCCTTAAGAAGTCATCTAATTAGTAACTAGAGTCCACCTGTGTGTAATTTAATCTCAGTATAAATGCAGCTGTTCTGTGAAGCCCTTAGAGGTTTGTTAGAGAACCATAGTGAACAAACATCTAGAAGGCCAAGGAACACACCAGACAGGTCAAGGATAACCTTGTGGAGAAGTTTAAAGCAGAGTTAGGTTATAGAAAAAAAATATCCCAAGCTTTGAACGTCTCACATAGCACTGTTCAATCCATCATCCGAAAATGGAAAGAGTATGGCACAACTGCAAACCTACCAAGACATGGCCGTCCACCTAAACTGACAGGCTGGCCAAGGAGAGCATTAATGTGAGAAGCAGCCAAGAAGCCCATGGTAGCTCTGGAGGAGCTGCAGAGATCCACAGCTCAGGTGGGAGAATCTGTCCACAGGACAACTATTAGTTGTGCACTCCACAAATCTGGTCTTTATGGAAGAGTGACAAGAAGAAAGTCATTGTTGAAAGAAAGCCATAAAAATTCCCAGTTGCAGTTTGTGAGAAGCCATGTGGGGGACACAGAAAACATGTGGAAGAAGGTGCTCTGGTCAGATGAGACCAAAGTTTAGCTTTTTGGCAAAATGCTATGTGTGGCAGAAAACTGACACAGCACATCGTCTCAAACACACCATCCCCACTGTGAAACATGGTGGTGGCACCATCATGTTGTGGGGATGCTTTTCTCCAGCAGGGACAAGGAAACTGGTCAGAGTTGATGGGAAGTTGGATGGAGCCAAATACAGGGGAATCTTATGCCCCGTACACACGGTCGGAAATTCCGACTACAAAATCCGTCGGATTTTGTCCGACACTGGTGTTGTATACACACGGTCGGACAAAGTTGTCGGAAAATCCGATCATCCTGAACGTGGTGACGTTCGTTGCGTAAGACGGGACTACCTAGAGGCTAGTAGCCAATAGCTTTGGTCTTGTAATGTGATCTGAGCATGCGTGGCACTTTGTCCGTCGGAATTTGCTACACACGATCGGAAAAAGTCCGATAGGACTTTGTTGTCGGAAAATTTGAGAGCAGGATCTCAAACTCAATTCCGACGGAAAAAGTCAGATGGAGCCCACACACGGTCGGAATTTCCGACAACATAGTCCGATAGGACATTTTCCGTCGGAAAATCCGACCGTGTGTACGGGGCATTAGAAGAAAACATGTTAGTGTCTGCAAAAGACTTGAGACTGGGGTGGAGGTTCACCTTCCAGCAGGACAACGACCCTAAACATACAGCCAGAGCTACAATGAAATGGTTTAGATCAAAGCATATTCATGTGAATGGCCCAGTCAAAGTCCAGACCTAAATCCAACTGAGAATCTGTGGCAAGACTTGAAAATTACTGTTCACCGACGCTCTCCATCCAATCTGACAGAGCTTGAGGTATTTTGCAAAGAAGAATGGGCAAAAGTGGCACTCTAGATGTGCAAAGCTGGTAGAGACATCCCCAAAAAGACTTGCCGCTATAATTGCAGTGAAAGGCGGTTCTACAAATTATTGACACGGGGGCTGAATACAAATTCACGCCACACTTTTCACATATTTTTTTTTATAAAAAACTGTGAAAAACATCTATCATTTTCCTTCCACTTCACAATTATGTGCTTACTCACGATAAGTAAGCAAGCAGACCCACCATAGCTAGCTCCCTGTTGGCCGAGTGACTGTTGGGTCACTATCATCATAGTGTCCCAGCATCGATAGGTGCGCGGTCAGGCACCCTTCACTGGTAGCAGATGCTTGAAGTGCCTTTTCCGGGACATCCTATTTCCCTGAGCCTTGGTATCCAGATTGGTGTTCAGGCAGAAGCCCAACCTGTGTACACCCTACAAAGACACTGCATGCAGACACCTTTATTCCTTCTCTTTACATTAACCACTTCAGCCCCGGACCAATTGGTAGCCAAAGGACCAGGCCCCTTTTTGTGATTCGGCACTGCGTCGCTTTAACTTACAATTGCGCGGTCGTGCGATGTGGCTCCCAAACAAAATTGGCGTCCTTTTTTTCCCACAAATAGAGCTTTCTTTTGGTGGTATTTGATCGCCCCTGCGGTTTTTATTTTTTGCGCTATAAACAAAATAGAGCGACAATTTTGAAAACAATGCAATACTTTTTACTTTTTGCTATAATAAATATCCCCAAAAAATATATAAAAAAATATTTTTTTCCTCAGTTTAGGCCGATACGTATTCTTCTACATATTTTCGGTAAAAAAAAATTGCAATTAGCGATTATTGATTGGTTTGCGCAAAAGCTATAGCGTTTACAAAATAGGGGATGGTTTTATAGCATTTTTATTAATATTTTTTTTTTACTAGTAACGGCGGCGATCAGCGATTTTTTTATTGTGACTACGACATTATGGCGGACACATCGGACATTTTTGACACATTTTTGGGACCATTGTCATTTATACAGCAATCGATGCTATTTAAATGCATTGATTCCTGTATAAATGACAGTTGTAGTGAAAGAGTTAACCACTAGGGGGAGGGGAGGGGTTATGGGCTGTGACGTGTGTGTGTTTTTTACACATTAGGGGGTGGGGCTGACGTCTGACGTCATTGATCGACTTTCCCGATGACCGGGAATAGCCGATCAATGACAGGCAGAGTAGGAAGCGCGGGGAGAGGTTTGTTTACACAGACCTCTCCCCGTTCTTCAGCTCCGTGACCCGATCACACGACCCACGGGCAGGCAAAATGACGTACCTGGCCCTTTAAATGCCTGCCCGTGGGTGGCGCGCGTCCCGCAAGCGGCACGCTCGGGACCCGGTCGGGAGCTCTGTGACCCCGGCCGCGGGACCAGCGGACCCGATCGCCGCTGGTGTCCCGCGGCCGGGGTCACGGAGCTCCCGACCTGTGCCATTCTGCCGCAGTATCCCCAGCGCCCATCAACGCAGCCTCACCAGCGCCCATCAACGCAGCCTCACCAGCGCCCATCAACGCAGCCTCACCAGCGCCCATCAACGCAGCCTCACCAGCGCCCATCAACGCAGCCTACCAGCGCCCATCATTGCAGCCTACCAGCGCCCATCAAATGCAGCCTCACCAGCGCCCATCAAATGCAGCCTCACCAGCGCCCATCAATGCAGCCTCACCAGCGCCCATCAATGCAGCCTCACCAGCGCCCATCAATGCAGCCTCACCAGCGCTCATCAATGCAGCCTCACCAGCGCCCCTCAAATGCAGCCTCACCAGCGCCCCTCAAATGCAGCCTCACCAGCGCCCCTCAAATGCAGCCTCACCAGCGCCCCTCAAATGCAGCCTCACCAGCGCCCCTCAAATGCAGCCTCACCAGCGCCCATTAAATGCAGCCTCACCAGCGCCCATCAATGCAGCTGCAAATGCAGTCTCACCAGCGCCCATCAAATGCAGCCTCACCAGCGCCCATCAAATGCAGCCTTTACTAGCGCCCCTCAAATGCAGCCTCACCAGTGTCCATCAAATGCAGCCTCACTAGCGCCCATCAATGCAGCTGCAGCCTACCAGTGCCCATCAAATTCAGCCTCACCAGCGCCCATCAATGCAGTCTCACCAGCGCCCATCAAATGCAGTCTCACCAGCACCCATAAAATGCAGCCTCACCAGCGCTCATCAAATGCAGCCTCACCAGCGCCCCTCAAATGCAGCCCCACCAGCGCCCCTCAAATGCAGCCCCACCAGCGCCCATCAATGCAGCCTACCAGTGCCCATCAATGCAGCCTACCAGTGCCCATCAATGAATGTTTGCTTGCTTCCATTCATTTGGGAGTTGGGACACAGACACAGTCCTCCGCCGCCACTGTGCCTCTGACACTGTGTGAATGGAGCTGCGTCTGCCTGCTGATGCTGAGACTTAGTTACTTGCTTCAGAGAGAAGAGGGTAGAAACACCAGTGGCCCGAGTGCCCTAGGCAGCAGGGCGCCCTAGGCGGCTGCCTAGTTTGCCTAGTGGTAGCACTGGCCCTGTCACCACGTCTAGATGCCTAAATGCATTGAGTTGCTGCCATGTGATTGGCTGATTAGCAATTTGTGTTACCACGTAATTGAACAGGTGTACCAAATAAAGTGTAATTCATTTGTACATTTTGATACAACTTGAAAAGATTGAGTATCTCACAACAGCTACAGGAATCCAACTGGGCTGCTGGAAGTAACAGCCAGAAGCAGATATTACAGAGATGGCAGCCAATAACTTAGAAAGAGCAATCGTGTAGAACTGGGGCAGGAAAGAGGGTAAGGTACAGTGGTGTGAAAAAGTGTTTGCCCCCTTCCTCATTTCCTGTTCCTTTGCATGTTTGTCACACTTAAGTGTTTCGGAACATCAAACCAATTTAAACAATAGTCAAGGACAACACAAGTAAAACACAAAATGCAATTTGTAAATGAAGGTGTTTATTATTAAAGGTGAAAAAAATCCAAACCATCATGGCCCTGTGTGAAAAAGTGATTGCCCCCCTTGTTAAAACATACTATAACTGTGGTTGTCCACACCTGAGTTCAATTTCTCTAGCCACACCCAGGCCTGATTATTGCCACACCTGTTCACAATCAAGGCATTACTTACATAGGAGCTGCTTGACACAGTAAGGTCCACCAGAAGATCCTTAAAAGCTACACATCATGCCGAGACCCAAAGAAATTCAGGAACAATTGAGAAAGAAAGTAATTGAGATCTATCAGTCTGGAAAGGGTTATAAAGCCATTTCCAAAGCTTTGGGAATCCAGCGAACCACAGTGAGAGCCATTATCCACAAATGGCGAAGACATGGAACAGTGGTGAACCTTCCCAGGAGTGGCCGGCCGCCCAAAATTACCCCAAGAGCGCAGCGACGACTCATCCAAGAGGTCACAAAAGACCCCACAACAACGTCCAAGGAACTGCAGGCCTCACTTGCCTCAGTTAAGGTCAGCGTTCATGCCTCCACCATCAGGAAAAGACTGGGCAAAAATGGCCTGCATGGCAGAGTTCCAAGGAGAAAACCACTGCTGAGCAAAAAGAACATCAAAGCTCGTCTCAATTTCTCCACAACACATCTTGATGATCCCCAAGACTTTTGGGACAACATTCTGTGAACCGATGAGACAAAAGTGGAACTCTTTGGAAGGTGTGTGTCCAAGTATATCTGGCGTAGAAGGAACACTGCATTTCAGAAAAAGAACATTATACCAACAGTAAAATATGGTGGTGGTAGTGTGATGGTCTGGGGCTGTTTTGCTGTTTCAGGACCTGGAAGACTTGCCGTGATAAAAGGAACTATGAATTCTGCTGTCTACCAAGAGATCCTGAAGGAGAATGTCCGACCATCTGTTCGTGTATTCAAGCTGAAACGAACTTGGGTTCTGCAGCAGGACAATGATCCTAAACACACCAGCAAGTCCACCACCGAATGGCTGAAGAAAAACAAAATGAAGACTTTGGAGTGGCCTAGCCAAAGTCCTGACCTGAATCCTATTGAGATGTTGTGGTATGACCTTAAAAAGGCCATTCATGCTCGAAAACTCTCTAATGTAACTGAATTAGGACAATTCTGCAAAGATGAGTGGGCCAAAATTCCTCCAGGACGCTGTAAAAGCCTCATTGCACGTTATTGCAAACGCTTGGTTGCAGTTGTTGCTGCTAAGGGTGGCCCAACCAGTTATTAGGTTTAGGGGGCAATCACTTTTTCACACAGGGCCATGATGGTTTGGATTTTTTTTCACCTTTAATAATAAACACCTTCATTTACAAATTGCATTTTGTGTTTACTTGTGTTGTCCTTGACTATTGTTTAAATTGGTTTGATGTTCCGAAACACTTAAGTGTGACAAACATGCAAAGGAACAGGAAATGAGGAAGGGGGCAAACACTTTTTCACACCACTGTAGCTGAGGGGTAACGGGGGAGATCCCGGGGCAGCGGTTATCCATTAAAAGGGAAGCTCCGAATATAGGAACCATACTAAACAATAGCTAAAATAGCGGGACGCCTGTGCGATCCCCGTCACTTCCAGTGGCGCTCAGGTGATTTTACAGCGATTTGTCAGGCGAAAACCGCGGTAAAATCGTGCAAACAGAATCGCGGGACACCTGTCACCCAAAAGAAGTTCTTGTATTCTTGTTCGTGTTTGCACGATTTTACCGTGATTGTCGCTCGACTAATCGTGGTGAAATCGCACCGCGATCGGGGTGCTATTGGAAGTGACGGGGGTCGCACGGGCGTCCTGCATTTGCATCCATTTCGAATCGCAGGGAGAATTTTTGCCAATTCTGCCGGCGATTCAGAAGGTCAAGATGTAAATGGAGCCTTATGCCTATTTTTTACAAGCAATAAACTCATCAAACTGCAATTAGATGAATTAGAGTGGGTGAAAAATAGGTTTTATGGTTGGTGCAACTGTCAAATAATAGGATAAAAAGCCAAGAACTTGTAGGAAAGTATTTACAGCAAAGAGAAGATGTACATTTATTTTTTACCACTAGGTGCCAGCATAGCTTCTCAATGCATTGGTAATATGCAGGTCTCTTGAAAAGTATTAAATTGTTAAGAGGTTCCTCAGTCTGTTAAAAAAAAATAAAAAAATTTAAAGCCAGCAGCTACAAATACTGTAGCTGATGAATTTTAATAAAAGGACACTTACCTGTCCAGGGATCCAGCTCTGTATTCAACCAGACTGGATCTTCGCAGGCCTTCGGGTCCCTGGCACTGACATGTTTACAATGGGAAGCCAGCTATGACTTAAGTCTTCACAGCCAGCTTCCCACTGCTCATGCACGAGACACGCTGCCCTGTGTGAATGGTCCTGCAGTCTCCTAAGACCTGTGACATGGGACCATGACATGAGGAGAACTTCCGCCTTGGTCAGTGGTGTCAAACTCAATTTTATTGCGGGCTGCATAGGTAGTATGGTTGCCCTCAAAGGTGCAGAGTTCAGGATTATGCAACGTACAGAGTGTAGAGTTTTTGGAGTGTGCTACATACAGAGTGCAGTCCTAGGGGTACCCAATGCACAGAGTTCAGGGGTGGGCTATGTACAGAGTGCAGAGTTCAGGGGTGCACAATGTACAGAGTGCAGAGTTTAGGGGTGCGCTATGTACAGAGTTCAGGGGTGTGCTATGTACAGCATGCAGTTCCGGGGGTACCCTATGTACAGAGTGCAGGGTTCAGGGGTGCTTTATGTACAAAGTGCAGGGTTCAGGGGTGTGCTATGTACAGTGTGCAGTTCTGGGGGTGCCCCATTCAGAGTGCAGAGTTTAGGGGTGCGCTGTGTAAGTGCAGGGTTCAGGAGTGCGTTGCATACAGAGTGCAAAGTTCAGGGGTGTGCTATGTACAGAGTGCAGGATTTAGGGGTGCACTATGACAGTGTGCAACCCCAACAACCCCCCGTCCCCCCGTCCCCTCAAAGCTTCCTCACATCTCTATCCTACTTAGCCCGGCTCTAGTAGGAATGGAGTTCCGCCACCTTCCGGCTGCACAACTGGGTGTGAAGGCCAAATGACAAGGCCCAGTGAGCTGGACAGCCTTGTGTTTGACATATGGGGCTTAGGTGATTCCAGGGTAAGTGGGAGCGGGTACCTGACTAAAGTTCCAAAAGTGGAAGAGGAGGCGGGCAGGATATAAAGCGGAACTTCCCTATTTGAGTAAAGTTCCACTTTAAGTTCAGTTTCTAAAACAAATAATTAAATAGTAGCATACAGAGGCATTAGTAGATTTGTTTTTTAACCACTTGCCGACCAGCCACTGTCATTATACAGCGACAGGTCGTCAGGTTCCCGCAAATCACTGTAGCTGTACGTCCGCCCTTTATAGAGGAAGTAAACCGTGGTGGGTTTTACTTCCTCTTTATTTCCCTGCAAAGGTAAAGCATAATGGGCTACTTTGCATCGTGTCACTTACCTGAAACCAAAGCCTGCGATGTCCATCTTCACCCCTCTTCCTTCTGGGGCCGTGAACTCCGGCTCTGTGCCTGGCCGGAGTCGTGAGACGCATGTGCACGGGAGCCGCCAGTCACAGCATGACCCCTATTAGAAACGGCACGATCTGCCGTAGACAACCGTGGAGGTTTAGGAGATATTTCCAGCACCTACAGGTAAGCCTTAATATAGGCTTACCTGTAGGTAAAAGTGGTTGTACAGGGTGTACAACCACTTTAAACGGCTATAGCAGGGGCGTGCGCCGCCGGATGCGCCCGCTGCACAGTGGGGTGACCTGATGCACGAGGCTGGCAGTCGCGGGCACGAGAGCCAGAACGGGGATGTGTGTGTGTGTGTGTGTGTGTATGTAAACCCTCAAGTCCTCATTCTGACAGGAAAGGATAGGTAGATCGTCTGTTTTCCTATTAGTTAGGAACAGCGATATGTCTCCTCCTCTGGTCAGTCACATCCCCCCACAGTTAGAAACACACATGAGGGAACACACTTAACCCCTTGATCGCCCCCTAGTGTTAGCCCCTTTCCCTTACCAGTGCCATTTACACAGTAATCAGTGCATTTTTATAGCACTGATCGCTGTATAAGTGTCAGTGGTCCCAAAAATGTGTCAAAAGTGTCCGATCTGTCCACCGCAATGTTGCAGTCCTGCTAAAAATCTCAGATAGCCACCATTACTAGTAAAAAAAAAAAATAATAATAAAAATGGCATTAATCTATTTCTTATTTTGTAGACGGTATAACTTTTGCACAAACCAATCAATATACCCTTTTTGAGGTTTATTTTACCAAAAATATGTGGAATATATATCGGCCTAAACTGATGAAGACATTTTTTTTTTTTTGGGGGGGGGGGATATTTATTATAGCAAAAAGTATAAAAAAAAGATGTCGCTTTTGTTTGGGTACATCGTTGCACAACCGCGCAATTGATATTTAAAGCGACACAGTGCCGTGTCGCAAAAAAATGGCCTGGTCATTAAGGGGGAAAATACCTAGTTATAGAATGAATCTGGTTTCAGATAAGGTAGGTTTGAGTGTGTTAAGAACTAAATCTATTAAGAAAAAAAAATAACTACTTCCCATACCCGACACACCTAAAAATATACAGTGTATCGCATATCTTTAGTCCAAAGTTCGGAAAATAAAATACTGTTTAGTATACACATTTTTAACTGTAGTTAAATTACAGATTCAGGGATACCTCTTATTGTGTTATTTTTCTCCTTAAGCGGTTCTCACGATAGTCCACATGATATCTAGTTGCTTCTAAAGCCTCTTCTTAGTTTTCCCAAATAAGTGTCAGAAGACATTTCAATGTCCTTAACCACTTTCAGACCGGACCAATTTTCAGCCAAAGGACCAGGCCCCTTTTTGCGATTCGGCACTGCGTCTTTTTAACTGACAATTGCGCGGTCGTGCGACGTGGCTCCCAAACAAAATTGACGTCCTTTTTTTCCACAAATAGAGCTTTCTTTTGATGGTATTTGATTGCCCCTGCGGTTTTTATTTTTTGCACTATAAACCAAAAAGAGCGACAATTTTGAAAAAAACGCATTCTTTTTTATTTTTTGCATATAATAAATATCCCCCAAAAATATATAAAAAAACATTTCTTTTCCTCAGTTTAGGCCGATACGTATTCTTCTACATATTTTTGGTAAAAAAAAAATCGCAATAAGCGATTATTGATTAGTTGCGCAGAAGTTATAGCGTTTACAAGATAGGGGATAGTTTTATAGCATTTTTATTAATATTTTATTTTTTATTCGTAATGGCGGCGATCAGCGATTTTTACTGTGACTGCGACCTTATGGCGGACACATCAGACCTTTTTGACACATTTTTGGGACCATTGTCATTTATACAGCAATCAATGCTATTTAAATGCATTGATTCCTGTGTAAATGACACTGGCAGTGAAGGGGTTAACCACTAGGTGGCAGTGTAGGGGTTAAGTGTGCCTAGGGGTGTGTTTCTTACTGTGGGGGGCGTGGCTGTCAGCTAGTGAATGCTGATCTCTGCTCCAATCACAGGGAGCAGAGATCGGCTTCACTAGTTGCTAGGCAGAACGGAGAGATGCTGTTTATTTCCGCATCTCCCCGTTCAGCCTTCCCATGAGACGATCGCGGGTGTCCCCGCGGCAATCGAGTCCGCGGGACCCGCGACCGGCCTCACAGGGGCCCCGACCGGCGCGAGCGCGCCCTGCTCACGGCGCTCGCCCGATGGCACGGCGCCATCTTAAAGGGGATGTATTTATACGCCCTTATGCCTGTCCGTGCCATTCTGTCGACGTATATCGTTGTGCGCCGGTCGGGAAGCGGTTAAAGTGTAAACTCCTCCAATATATCACTTTTGACATGTACTATACAGTGGGGAAAATAATTATTTGATCCCCTGCAGATTTTGTAAGTTTGCCCACTTACAAAGAAATGAAGGGTCTATAATTGTTATCATAGATGTATTCTACATGATAGAGACAGAATATCAATCAAAATTCCAGAAAAAACACATGATACAAATGTTATCTAGTTATATAGAGTTGAAGTTCAGTAAGTAAAATAAGCATTTGATCCCCAAACAAAACATGACTTGGTACTTGGTGGAGAAACCCTTGTTGGCAATCACAGAGGTAAGACGTTTCTTGTAGTTGGTTACCAGGTTGCACACATCTCAGGAGGGATTTTGGTCCACTCCTTTTTACAGATCCTTAAGGTTGGCAACTCAAAGTTTCAGCTCCCTCCATACATTTTCTATAGGATTAAGATATGGAGACTGGCTAGGCCACTCCATGACCTTAATGTGCTACTTCTTGAGCCACTCCTTTGTTGCCTTGGCGGTATGTTTTGGGTCATTGTCATGCTGGAAGACCCATTCAGTGTTCTGGCTGAGGGAAGAAGGTTCTCATCCAAGATTTTACAATACATGGCCCCTCAATGTTGCAGTCGACCTGTACCTTTAGCAGAGAAACAGCCCCAAAGCATGTTTCCACCTCCATGCTTGACTGTAGGGATTGTGTTCTTAGGGTCATAGTCAGTGGCGGCTGGTGAAGTTTTAGGATGGGGGCGCCAGAACCCGCCCTTCCTTTTTGACCCCTCCCACTTGGGAGAGAGAAACAGGAAGTGACATCAAACTGAGATGTCAATCAAAACCACCCGGCCATAGTTATATATACTACGAGCGCCGGGCGGAAGCTACTCGGCACTTAACAAAGCGCTGCAATGCGGGCTAGACACCCGCAAATGAAGCGCCATGTCTGCAATCTCGTGACTGCATAGACGTGGTGCTTCCCATAAGTGCACTGTGTGCGGCGTCGCACTGTGTCCAGCGTCCGAATACAGTGCACTTAAGGACCTTTTTTTTTTCGGTCGGTTCCTCCATGAGTCCGATTGCGGGTCCTGCGGACTCGATCGTCTCACGGGGAGGAAGAACGGGGAGATGCTAAAGTAAACAAGCATCTCCCCATTCTGCCTAGCAACAGTGTCGCTGATCTCTGCTCCCTGTGATTGGAGCAGAGATCAGTGATGTTTAAAACACAGCCACGCCCCCCACAGTTATCAACACAGCCCTAGGAAACACTTAACCTCTACACTGCCACCTAGTGGTTAACCCCTTTACTGCCATTGTCATTTACACAGGAATCAGTGCATTTGTATATCACTGATTGCTGTATAAATGATAATGGTCCCAAAAATGTCCGATGTGTCTGCCATAATGTCGCAGTCACAATAAAAATCGCTGATCGCTGCCGGAACTAGTAAAAAAAAGATTATTAATAAAAATGCCATAAAACTATCCCCTATTTTGTAAACGCAATAACTTTTGCACAAACCAATCAATAATTGCTTATTGTGATTTTTTTTTAACCAAAAATATGTAGAAGAATACGTATGGGCCTAAACTGAGAAAAAAAAATATTTTTATACATTTTGGGGGGTATTTATTATGGCAAAAAGTTAAAAATAATGCGTTTTTTTTTTCAAAATTGTCGCTCTTTTTTTGTTTATAGCGCAAAAAATAAAAACCGCAGAGGTGATCAAATACCACCAAAAGAAAGCTCTATTTGTGGGGAAAAAAAGGGCGTCAATTTTGTTTTGGAGCCACGTCGCACGACCGCGCAATTGTGAGTTAAAGCGACGTAGTGCCGAAGCGCAAAAAGTGGTCTGGTCTTTGGCCAGCAAAATGGTCCGGTCTGAAAGTGGGTAAAAGTTTTTTTTTGTGACTGCCTGGAGGGGGGGGGGGGGGGGGGGGCGGCGCCCATGCGCCCCTTATGGACGGGCCACCACTGGTCATAGTCAGCATTTAATTAGTTGAGTTAATGCCAAAGAGCACCATTTTGGTCTTATCTGACCTCAGCACTTTCTCCCAATCCTTCTCTGAATCATTTAGATGTTCAATGGCAAGCTTCAGATGGGCCTGTACATGTGCTTTGTTGAGGAAGGTCCTGCAAGATTTCGATCCATGGTGGTTACCAATGGTTTGTTTGGTGACTGTGACCTTGAGATCATTCACAAGCTCCTCCCGTGTAGTTCTGGGCTGATCCCTCACTTTTCTCATGATCATCCTTAGCCCATTAGGCAAAATCTTGCATGGAGCTCCAGACCAAGGGTGATTGATGGTTATTTTGTATTTCTTCCATTTGTGAGTAATCACTCCAACAGTTGTCTCCTCACCAAGCTTCTTGCTGATGGTGTTGTAGCCCATTCCAGCCTTGTGCAGGTCTATAATCGTGTCCCTGACATACTTTGACAGCTCTTTAGTCTTGCCCATGATAGCGAGGTTTGAATGGAAGAAAGATTCTGTGGACAGGTGCCTTTTATACACATAACGAGTTGTCGTTAGGAGCACCTTCTTAAAATGACAGGACTAATCTTTGTACAGAATTATCATCCTTGATGTGCAGTGAATATGATCTGAGAACATTCAATTTTGCCCCTCACAGAACCAATTTACATGCAGTTTTAATGGATGAAAAGCTATGCATTTTTTTTTTTTTTTTTTATTTTTTAAATGCACCCCTATGTGTTTTTCTCTAAATTATTTTCCAACAGCAGTCATTTGTCATGATACTAAATGTAATATACTAATAGCCACTAGATGGAGTAAATCCAAATCTTGAATGATCCAGATCTTGAAAATAGGGCCTATAGATGCTAATCATTTACTTTTTAAATGTTCTAGCCTACAGCAAGTTAAATGAAATGTGATATTAGATTGGTTGAAAAGTTCACATTATCTTCATTTCAGGCTTTTTATATTGGTTCCATTGTAATATCCAGCCGCTGAAAGCTATTCTACCAGGCAGAACAGGTACTGTAATACCATTCCAGGATGACATCAGCGCTTAGGTTTCTGCACTCAGTTAGACGTGCTGTGTTTATCGCCCGCTACAGGGATAATTTACACCCTTTGACAGCTTTACAATTGTTCTTATCTGTTCCACAAAGACCTTTCATTGGCAGGGAGAGTATCAGATGCCTGTATTCCCCCTGTAACACCTGGAGATAGCTTAGTTATTGCTCACACGTACACATGTAAGTGTGCAATTTAACAAATACTCTATTAATTCTTTATCACAATTCGTAGGCAGCTGTGCAAACAATGTGTATCACTTTCCCTGGCAGTTGGACACAATTACTTTTAGTTTTGCTCTTTTGTTGTCTGTCTGTTCTCTTGTTACACAGGATAGTGAGAAGAGAGGCCCTGGCGGCCCTAGAAGAAATCATAGGGAGAAATTAATAGGAGCTAGAAGTGTCTAATGGCTGTTGGAAAGTTGACAGGAGTATGATCACTCCAGTAAATGAATGCTCATTGATATGCATCAACAAATTGAGTTGAACCATTGGGATGCCCAACCATTGGAATGCCCAACCATTGGGACGCTTTGAACTGTTAGGACTTCCATTAGGATGCCTTGGAACATTAGGACAACCATTGGGATGCTTTAAACTTTAAACTATTGGGATACCTCAAACTATTGGGAAAACCATTGGAATGCCTTGAACCATTGGGACACCTTAAACCTTTAGGACAACCACTGAGACACATTGAACTATTGGGACAACCATTGGGATGTCTTGAACCAAGACATCATGGTCATGGACATTTTTATATCCTCAAAGTAAATCGCTTTTTTTCAATCACTAATTTCCAAACGAAAGACAGCCATGTGTCTTAAAGGTGACCAGTCACAGGGCTGAATATAATAAGAGCAGGGAGCTCTAGTAAATGATTGTTCATTGACATGCATCCACAAATTGAGCTAATCGATTAGGAAGTCCATTTGGACACCTTGAACCATTTGAATAACCATTGGGATACCTTAAAACATTGGGACAACCATTGGGACATCCATTGGGACGCTATGAACTATTGGGATAACTATTGGGATGCCTTGAACCATTGGGACACCTTAAATCATTAGGATGCCTTGAACCATTGGGACACCTTGAACCACTAGGACAACCACTGAGGTGCCTTGAACTAGCGAGACAACCATTGGAAAGTTTTGAACCAATGCGACGGTCATGGACTTTTAACTCCTTATATCCACAAAGTAAATCACTTTTTTTCAATCACTTTTATCAAAAAAAGACAGCCACGTGTCTTATAGGTGACCAGTCACAGGTAAGTAATAGGAGCCAGGAGCATGTAAAAGCTGTCAGAATGTTGACCGGAAATTGAATTAAAACAATGGAACAACCATTGGGATGTCTTGAACCAATGGGACAACCATTGGGATGTCTTGAACCAATGGGACAACCATTGGGATGCCTTGAACCAATGTGACAACCATTGGGATGCCTTGAACCAATGGGACAACCATTGGGATGCCTTGAACCAATGGGACAACCATTGGGATGCCTTGAACCAATGGGACAACCATTGGGATGCCTTGAACCAATGGGACAACCATTGGGATGCCTTGAACCAATGGGACAACCATTGGGATGCCTTGAACCAATGGGACAACTGTTGGGATGTCTTGAATCATTATGACAAACATTGGGACATCTTGAACCATTGGTAAAACCACTGGGACGCCGTGAACCATTGGGATGCCTTTATGGCAACCATTCAGATGTAACCATTATGACAACCATTCAGATGTCTTGAACCATTATGACAACCATTAGGACGTCTTGAACTATTGGGACAACCACTGGGACACCTTCAACCAATGGGACAACCATTAGGACACCTTGAGCCATTGGGACAGCCACTGGGATGCCCTGAACCATTAGGACACTTTGAACCATTGAGACAACCACTGGAATGCCTTGAACCATTAGGATATTCTTAAGCCCCATACACACGGTCAGACAATCCGCGGACCAGGTCCGTCGGACCATGTCCGTCATACTTTGTCCGATGTTGGTTTTGCGTACACACGGTCGGACAAAGTTGTCGGAAAATCCGATCATTCTGAACGTGGTGACGTTTGTTGCCTACGACGGGACTACGTAGAGGCTAGTAGCCAATAGCTTTGGTCTTGTAATGTGATCTGAGCATGCGTAGCACTTTGTCCGGTCGGACAACCGTACACATGATCGGATTTGGTGTGATCGGACCGGGTTGACGGCAAATCTTTCCAGCAGGAGATAAGACTTTGTCCGACGGACAAACCGACGAACACTGTCCGATGGTGCATACACACGGTCTGATTTTTCAACAACCTTGTCCGATCGGACCAAATTGATGAAAAAGTCCGACCGTGTGTATGGGGCTTTAGGATACCTTGAACCATTGGGTCAACCATTGGGATTGGGACACCTTAAGCCAGTAAGACAATCACTGGCATACCTTGAACTATTGGGACCACCATTGGGATGTCTTGAACCAAGAAGACAGTCATGGACTCTTACCTTTTTTATATCCACAATGTAAATCACTTTTTTCAGTCACTCATTTACAAAAAAAAAGACAATGTGTTTTATAGGTGACAAGTCAAATATTTATTTTCAATTCCAATTTCCTAACTCAAATATGATATTTTTGGTTGAAATGGTACATTTATTGGGGTGATGTCCCTAAATTTTCCCTTGCTTGTGAACTACGTTTAGTTGTATATGTGAAATAACACAACTCATTTCCAGTAATGACCAACTGTGCTGATTTGATATCATTGAGTGTAACTGTAGCCTCTTGCTTTGCTGAGGTGCAACCTCCCCCTCATGCTCCATTGCGAGTGTGTATAGGCAAGGTTGCAGGGGGCTCATCAAGAAAGCAGTTCTAGATCCCATGAATACACAGGTCTGCATTTTTAAAGGCTCAGACTAAGGGCCATTCAAAAGTTGTGCATAATGGCAGCTGTAAGGGTTTACTCTTTGTCAATTAGGTTGTTTAACCAATCACCAGTGAAACAACCTAAATTAAGTTTAAATAGATTAAACTTAGTGACACTAAACGATATCCATTTTTTTCCAAGAAGAATCCATATTTTTCATTAAAAATTGTTTCTTCTTACTTTGTCTTTCTGCCTCCCTGTAACATCATCAGTGAGCTCCCAAACCTCTCCTTTTCCTACTCACTTCGGTTTGTTTGGAACAAGCAGTGCACGTTAGTTGCAGTCATGAGCACTTCTCTGTGCACACTATAAGGCCCCATGCACACGAGACGCTGTTAAACGGGCGTTAAAAGGCAGTTTTTCAACTGCACCTGAACGCATGCAATTTCATCCTATGTGTCCATGTACACAGTCTCGTTTTTTCCCGTTTTTATGTAGTTGCGTTTAACCTTGCTTTTCCAGAAGCAAAAAAATGGGTTCAGACACTTTGCTTTTCCGCGTTTCAGATGTTAAACGCGGCACCCGCGTTTGCGTTTATAAGCGTTTTTAAAGGAACCCAATATTTTGGACCAGAAAACGGATGGGTCCAATATCAACGAGCTCTGACTCTGGACCTCTCACGCAATTTGCGACGACGTTGCTGTCTCATCAAGAACAACATAAGGAGCATTTCCTGACATATATTCAATATGAGAATGTTCGTAATGTCATGTTACGTAACAGATTGGAACAACCGCTATTTTATTTTTAGGACAAATGTGTCAAACACAAGGCCCACGGGCTGAATGGCCCTCGCACCTCTCCTGCAGCTGCGGCAACCCCCTAGTTACTGCCCCCACCTTGTCTCAGCAGTTGACAGGGGATGACAGAACTCCTCCTGCAGATCCTGCACCTTTCTGTGGGGGACTCGACTTCTGATGGTGGGGGGGTTCTTGACATCTGATGAATAGCGCCCAACTGTCCCTGATTTCGAGGGATTGTCCCTGATTTGGAGGGTCTGTCCCTGATTTGGAGCAATGTCCCTCTGTCCCTCTTTCCTCCCCATTTGTCCCTCATTTTGGTCTGATCTATATAGATGTATATAAAATGCACTTTTTATTGATCAAAAAATGTTTTCCAGTGTTAAACCTTTCATCTGATTTCTAAATTGCTGCATTTGTAAATTCCAAAAGCCAATATAAAGGAATAGTAGTGGTAAAAAAAGCACTTGTGGGTTTAACCAATCTTGTTTTTTTGTACAATTCTCCTATAAGGGGGCGTGGCAATGGGTGTGTCCTATGCCTGCATATTTTGCTGATAGGTGTCCCTCATTCCCATCTCAAAAAGTTGGGAGGTATGCTAATGTAGGGGGCGGGGGTGCTCTGGACATCTAGTTTTACCTTGGCTCCCAACTGTCCCTGATTTTGAGGGACTGTCCCTGATTTGGAGCAATGTCCCTCTGTCCCTCATTCCTCCTTCATTTTGGTCTGATCTATATAGTTGTATATAAAATTGACTTTTTATCTATCAAAAAGTGTTTTCCAGTGCTAAACCTTTCATCTGATTTCTAAATTGCTGCATTTTGTAAATTTCAAAAGTCAATATAAAGGAATAGGAGTGGTAAAAAAAGCACTTGTGGGTTTAACCAATCTTGTTTTTTTGTACAATTCTCCTATAAGGGGGCGTGGCAATGGGTGTGTCCTATGCCTGCATATTTTGCTGATAGGTGTCCCTCATTCTCATCTCAAAAAGTTGGGAGGTATGGTTTTACAGATACAACTGGCCCTTTGAGGGCAACCATAATGCTGATGTGGCCCGCAATGAAATTGAGTTTGACACCCCCTGCTCTAGGGTGTCCGCTTTCAGAAAATATATCATGTTTGGGGGTTTTGTGTAATCTTCAGGCCTTTTTTTTTTTAAAGTGTGCAAAAAAAAAAAGCGAAAACGGCTCTGGCAGTGAAAGGGTTAAAGAACAACCGAAAAACTAAAAACAGTCAGTGAACTCTACCAGGAACTTGGCGACCGTCGCCGCTTTCACCGCTCGTTCTCTAGCTAAGCTTTAACAAAATCGCCAGATAAGACCCAGATCTGTAAAGTCTGAAGATAATAGTCTAAAGGGCTAGCAAGATTAGTTCTTACGCAGCATTTTGTACTGCTCGCAGTTAACGGGAGTGCAAAGCGATCGAGCAGCGAAGGGGTTAATTAAAAGGAATCGAAAGGACAGGGAGGGGGGGGGGGGGGGGGAGAGACCGGTGCTAGCAAGAGCTTACAATCTAAGCTGATGTCTGCAGCAGACGTAAGGGCCAAACTATTGCAAAGGACAGGCAGAGTGTCCACGTGGGGAGCAGAATATTTTGGACTGCCTGGACTCTGTCTGCTATCACTTATGTGTGTGATTTGTGTCAACAACTGAGACTCGTCGTCACTGCAAAGTCCCAGCCGTAAGCAGGCAGAACAAGGGGGGGAGATAGGACGCTGTCAGATTGCCGGCTGCAGGAACTAGGGGTGGGGGGGGGACCTCTATAGCCGGTTGATGCTTGGATACAGTGTCTGGAACCTCTAGGACTTAATGACACGGCGACTTATTCCTCCCGTAGTCACGAGTTGACAAAGGCATGGAAAGCAAATATTCCGAAGCTTAATCTTTTTTTAATTTACTTGGCTGGTGGAGTGGTGGTGGAGTGGTGCAGAGTACCCCATGATTTTGGGCGAGGAGAGGAGGGCTTCTCACCCAGCTGGGTGGCAAAGAAACAGAAGGTTTTGTTGGAGGAATGTCCTGGAGCAGTTATTGTGTTGTTTTCAGAGAAGAGATGGAAAAAAGAGAGTCCAAAACGAGAAGAGGGTTTGCGAGCTGCTCATTGAGAATAAGGTAAGCGGGGGCGAAAAAGGCATACGCGGCCAGGACCCATAGGTTGCTGGCAACGATTTTTTCGGAGAGGCTGTGTGCGTCTCCGGCTGCCATATTGTCGCTGTGTAAATAAGACGGCCATGTTGTAATAGGCAGTTTTGTGCGGGGCTGCTTTAACCCACGTATGTGGCCTTTGATCCGACAGGTTCGGTTGTTTTCAAGGGTCTCATAGATTAAACAATTACGAGGCGAAATTAAAAAAATGAAAAAGTTTCAGATCTAGTTGCCTAACTGTGTGTTGACGAGAATAACGTTTTCTATCTGACTCGTATAAATCAGCAGATGGTTATCATTCAGCTTTCTCATGGTCACCTGCACAAGCCAGATGTTCTGTGGAGGTGCCAAATTATTTATTACTGGTATTTTTATCACTGACAACCATATTAATTATTAGAACTGTATTTGTTCAGATAAGGCATGGGTCGAATTTCGAAAGAATTTTTTTTTCGAAAATCTTATCTAAGAATTTTCGTTTGTATTGTGCACCATTAGTGGGCTGCAGCAACAACCGATTTTCGTGCGGCAATCAAATTTGAGTAATCGGACATGTTGGAAATTTTTGAAAAACGAACGATTTTCGAATCAGAATTGTGCGAGAAATGTAATCAAAAAAGAAATGCGCATGTGCAAGAAAAGAAAATTCCTGGAAAGAAAAGAAGACAAGGTGAAACTGAAGGTTTGGTTGGCCGAATTTCTAAATCAATGGTGGTACCATCGGATCACAAAACACACAAATTTTCTGATTTTCAAAAAGAAAATTCTTTCGAAAATTCAACCATGTATGGCCAGCCTGGGACAAAAGAGAAAAAATTTCATCCTGTTCCTTAAAATTTTCTCATCAATACAGTCAAAAATAAGAATTTTCCTAACAAAATTCTACTGTTACATCTGTTCATTCACATCAGTCCCTGCCCTCAAGGTGCTTACAATCTATAGTCCCTAACTGACATTTATACACATATTAGGGCCAATTTAGATAGGAGCCAATTAACTTACCAGCACATTTTTGGAGTATTTGAGGAAACCCATGCAAGCACAGGATGACCATGCAAACTCCGTGCAGATGTGGTCCCAACAGGGATTCAAACTCGAGACCCCAGTTCGGCCAGATAGAAGTACCAACCACTAAACCACTGTGCTGCCTGGTGAATGTCTTGGTTGGCCTTGGACATATATTTGAATGGTATCTGACCAAATTCCAATTTTAGAAATACAGTTATCTGTTACTTATCGCAATATGACAGTGTGCATGGGATTGCCCATTTTGTCAAAATATGGCTGCATCTGGTCATGTCTGCCTTTACAGTGAGGCTGCTCTTGATATGCCCGCACCTGAAAGCTTGGCCAGAATGCTGAATGTCTAGATCAGTGTTTCTCAACTCCAGTCCTCAAGGCGCCCCAACAGGTCTTGTTTTCAGGATTTCCCTCGGATGAAACTGCTGTGGTAATTACTAAGGCAGTGAAACTGATCAAATCACCGATGCAAAATAATGGAGAGCCTGAAAACATGACCTGATGGGGCGCCTTGAGGACTGGAGTTGAGAAACACTGGTCTAGATCATATGTGTCAAACATAAGGCCCTCAGCCCGAATCCGGCACTTCAGGCCATTTCATGTGGCCCTCAAACTGCTCCTGCAGTTGCGGCAACCCCCTCGTTTCTGCTCCCACCTTGTCTCAGCAGTTGGCAGCAGAGAAGATGGCAGAAGTCCTCTTACAGATCCTGCACCTTTCTGTGCAGCCGCAGCACCCCCTCATCTCCACCTCCCCTGGCCTCAGCAAACTCTGCCTGCTGACTCCAGCCTTCCTCGGGTTCTTCTTCAGACCCTGCACTTTCTGCATCCCAGCTTCTACCCAGCAGGACAAGGTAAGGGGGGTGCACTGTGATGTAAGGGAGGGTGGTGGACTCGACTTCTGATGGTGGTGCGGGCCTTGACATCTGATGTAAGGAGGGGGGGTGAGGTGCTCTAGACATCTAGTCTTACAGATACAACCGGCCCTTTGAGGACAACCATAAGGCTGTTGTGGCCTGTGAAATTGAGTTTGAGAACCCTAGTCTACAACTTTCAAATGTAGCTTTCTGTATAGAGGAAAATCTGCATAGCCAAAAACTTTTTTTACATTTTGGATAGAATAAGAAAAAGAGAAACTCCTTCTTTTTTTCTTTTTTGATGGTCAATAGGGCAGGTTTCCATTCACTTCCTGTCACCACAGTTCCTGTGACTTCCTGTCACCAACAGGAAATGCAAGGGAATATCTCCAAAGTGAGGGGTATCTTGGACAGTCGTCATTGTAACAGGTGTTCCTGTTGGAAGATTTCTCCCACCTCTTAGTCTGGTGACAGCTCTAAAATATTGGATTCCCCCTCACATTCTGTCTTTTCTGTTTTGAGGTTTTGGCTTTAAAAACACTTTAAAGAGGCCTTATCACCAGCTATAAAAATTGCAGAATGCATGCTGACGTCATATCCAAGATGGTGGCACCCAGCAGCAGTCTCAGGGCTTTGGGATGTCTATACAAGGAAGTATATTTGTTACAGGTAAACAAAAGTTAAAGGCACACATAATCTTGACCATTCATTTTGTTGAAATGAATAGTCAAGTGACAGGATCTCTTTCGGACATCAATAACATTCTTAAAATATGTGCCCACTGAAAATATGTTCAGAACAAAATGATGGGAGGTGGCATCGAAGAGGGTTACTGGCAATAGGCTGAAGTCCTGCCCAGAGGCCGGCTGAAAGCTTTGTTCCATCAGGTTGAAGGGCATCATGGGAAATTAATATAGTTACATCCAATCTTAATCCGTACTGTTCAATATTGAGTTGGCCCATCCTTTGCAGCTATAACAGATTCAACTCTTCTGGGAAGGCTGTCCACAAGGTTTAGGAGTGTGTTTCTGGGAATGTTTGACCATTCTTTCAGAAGCACATTTGTGAAGTCAGGCACTGATGTTGGGCGAGAAGGCCTAGCTTGCAATCTTCACTCCAATTCATCCCAAAGGTGTTCTATCGGGTTGAGGTCAGGACTCTGGGCAGGCCAGTCCAGTTCCTCCACCCCAAACTCACTCATCCATGTCTTTATGGACCTTGCTTTATGCACTGGTCCAAATCATTTGGTGGAGGGGGGATCATGGTGTGGGGGTGTTGGCCCCTTAGTTCCAGTGAAGGCTACCCTTAAGGCGTCGGCATACCAAGACATTTCGGACAATTTCATGCTCCCAACTTTGTGGGAACAGTTTGGGGATGGCCCCTACCTGTTCCAACATGACTGCGCACCAGTGCACAAAACAAGGTCCATAAAGACATGGATGAGCGAGTTTGGGGTGAAGGAACTTGACTGGCCTGCACAGAATCCTGACCTTTGGGATAAATTAAATCGGAGACTGTGAGCCAGCCCTTCTCCTCCAACATCAGTGCCTGATATGAACTGTTTGCCCAAGCATGTTTGAATCCCTCTGTTTGAGGGTCCATTTACACTGCATGCCCATTAAAATGGAGCAGTTGTTCCCTTAGAGGCCCTAAGGCTCCATTCACATTTGCATGTTCCAGGAATGTGCACAGAAACGTGCATTGCACCTGCAGTGCCATTAATGGTTAATGGCCCCCCAAACATGGGAATCAAATGCATGTTTTGGCTCATGGAAAATGCGTGACAGATGCAGCAAAGTGCGCAGTAAAAAAAACTTGCAAACCAGAATGTGTCACTATGCTCTGTGAGCTACTTGGACACTTATTTCGCACATAGGGCAGCCAACTAGTCCAAAACCTTTGCTACATAAATGCATTATATTCAACAGGTCAGCTAATTTATACTGAAGATTTGCATTGTGAGAAGAAACAACCACTGTGTAGTACTGCAGGCAGGAAGTAAAGCTTGAATAGAAACATGGCTGCCTGTCTCTCTCTCTCTCTCTCTCTCTCTCTCTATCTCTCTCTCTCTCTCTCTCTCTCTCTCTCTCTCTCTCACTCTCTCTCTCTCTCTCTCTCTCTCTCAAATCTCTCTCTCTATCTCTCTCTCTCTCTCTCTCTCTCTCTCTCTCTCATCCCCCGCATCTATTACCTTTTGTACTACCTCTCCCCTCTCTTTAGAATGTAAGCTCTATGAGCAGGACCCTCCTTTCCCTTCTCTATTGAACTGTACTGTAATTGTGCTGTCCCCCCTCTACATTGTAAAGTGCTGCGTGAACTGTTTGTGCTATATATATATATATATATACATATACACACAGTATCTCACAAAAGTGAGTACACCCCTTACATTTTTGTAAATATTTTATTATATCTTTTCATGTGACAACACTGAAGAAATGACACTTTGCTACAATGTAAAGTAGTGATGTAAACCTCAAAATAACTCAACACAGCCAATAATGTCTAGACCGCTAAGTGAAAATGTCCAAATTGGGCCCAATTAGCCATTTTTCCTCCCCAGTGTTTTGTGTTAAATTTGTGTTATCGCTCTCACTCTCTCATACTGGTCACTGGAAGTTCAACGAGCTCTCAGTTGTGAATGGGGAGCAGGTGTGTGTTAAATTTGGTGTTATCGCTCTCTCTCTCTCATACTGGTCACTGGAAGTGCAACATGACACCTCATGGCAAAGAGCTCTCTGAGGATTTGACAAAAAAAAATGTTTCTCTACATAAAGATGGCCTAGGCTATACAGAAGATTGCCAAGACCCTGAAACTAAGCTGCAGCACGGTGGCCAAGACCATACAGCGGTTTAACAGGACAGGTTCCACTCAGAACAGGCCTCGCCATGGTCGACCAAAGAAGTTGAGTGCACGTGCTCAGCGTCATATCCAGAGGTTGTCTTTGGGAAATAGACATATGAGTGCTGCCAGCATTGCTGCAGAGGTTGGAGGGGTGGGGGGTCAGCCTGTCAGTGCTCAGACCATACTCCGCACACTGCATCAAATTTTTCTGCATGGCTGTCATCCCAGAAGGAAGCCTCTTCTAGAGATGATGCACAAGAAAGCCCACAAACAGTTTGTTTGAAGACAAGCAGACTAAGGACATGGATTACTGGAACCATGTCCTGTGGTCTGATGAGACCAAGATAAACTTATTTGGTTCAGATGGTGTTAAGTGTGTGTGGTGGCAACCAGGTGAGGAGTACAAAGACAAGTGTGTCTTGCCTACAGTCAAGCATGGTGGTGGGAGTGTCATGGTCTGGGGCTGCATGAGTGCTGTCAGCACTGGGGAGCTACAGTTCATTGAGGGAACCATGAATGCCAACATGTACTGTGACATACTGAAGCAGAGCATGATCCCCTCCCTTTGGAGACTGGGCCGTAGGGCAGTATTCCAACATAACGACCCCAAACACACCTCCAAGATGACCCCTGCCTCACTAAAGCAGCTGAGGGTAAAGGTGATGGACTGGCCAAGTATGTCTCCAGACCTAAACCTATTGAGCATCTGTGGGGCATCCTCAAATGGAAGGTGGAGGAGCGCAAGGTCTCTAACATCCCTCAGCTCTGTGATGTTGTCATGGAGGAGTGGAAGAGGACTCCAGTGGCAACCTGTGAAGCTCTGGTGAACTCCATGCCAAAGAGGATTAAGGTAGTGATGGAAAATAATGGTGGCCACACAAAATATTGACACTTTGGGCCCAATTTGGACATTTTCACTTAATGGCTGTGTGTTGAGTTATTTAGAGGGGACAGCAAATTTACACTGTTATACAAGCTGTACACTCACTACTTTACATTGTAGCAAAATGTCATTTCTTCAGTGTTGTCACATGAAAAGATAGAATAAAATATTTACAAAAATGTAAGGGTGTCCTCACTTTTGTAAGATACTGTACACACTGCTCAAAAAATGTAAGGAACACTTTAGTATAGCATCAAGTCAATTAAACTCCTGGGATATAGATTAGTTATTATCAGATATTGCTAAAGTTAGGTAACAGAGGGGGTTGTTTATCAGTTTTAGGTGCTTTGATGTTTATTAAATTAACAACAGGTGCACTAGATGGGCAACAATGAGACGACTTCCAAAACAGGAATGGTTTTACAGGTGGAGGCCACTGATTTTTTTTTCCCTTTTCATCTTTCCTGACTGTTTATCGTGTACCTGGTAGCAGAGCCAGAAATGGTGAGGAAGGCCTTTCTTATACCTCTGACTTGGGGCCCCTGGTAGTGTGAACAGAAGGCGCAGAAGTGCAGAGTGGCACAAGTGCCTGAAGGACTTGCCAATAGCAGAGCGGGTATCCACCCCAGGCAGGTTCAGTGAAGCAGACGGGCTGGTAGACAGCTGAAGGATAGCAGGCTGGTACTGGCGACAGCGGGCAGGTGGGGCATGCGCTGGTAGGAGACTGCAGAACAGTAGACACAGCAGGATGTGTCAAGAAGCAGAGACGGGCAAGCCGGGTCATATACTGGCAGGACAGATCAGGTACAGAGGAGCAGGATATAGCGTGGTCTGGGTACAAGCCGGGTCAGGAGCCAATCGGTGCAACAGAAGCAAGTGGATCAGGCACCAGCGGAGGTCAAAGACAAGCTGGGGTCGGTGCAGATGGAGGTCAGACAGTGTAAAAGAAGGTTTCCTCAAAAAACGGGACTTTAAAGGACCATGAACACCCAGAAAGAGTACATTTGTAAAAATAGAAAGTTTATTACAACAAATAATTTACATCATATATCGAAAGGGCTAAAACACATGATAACACCAGATGATTATCACATGGGATTGAAACATGAAACAATGGAAGAGGCCCAAACCAACTGTCAAACAGACAGATGAAATCAAACGCGTTTCGACATGTGGGGTGAGGGTCTTCTTCAGGGAAAAAAGGAGAGGGCTGAAAAGCTCCCGTATAACTACAAACAATCTATAAGATTGATACAAAAATCATGATTATACACACAATACTATACATTTATGCAAAATACAGAAACTGAATCTGTACAGATACATATGTATTGATATATTGCACCGGAGATCACATGCTCAAGACAAGAGAAGGGGAACAAAAATGCCCACACAGAAAGCAACAAGATGTCTTGTCAGATGCGGCGCCCCCCAGTGGTCAGAGAGTGGTCAGACAAGCCGGGTCAGTAACTGGAATCTGGATACAGGATAACAGGTACACAGGATGCGGGGGTGAAAGACAAAGCAGCACTGATACTGAGCACTGGCTGAGTTTAAATAGCCTGCCTAGCGCCAACATCTGTCACAGGGGCATGCATGTGCCGTTGTGCACAAGAATGTGCAACGGCTCATGTGCGTGGGCGGGTTCGCGCATGCGCATACACATTAGCCAGTCCTTCCGGTCCTGGGACGTGGCTGTATAGCAACCAGTTGGGACATTTGACACAATACCGGAAGTGAAGTTCCGAGGTTCACAATCTCGTGTGGGGGAGATACAGATCACACACCCTGGGCCGCTGTGACCATATCATGCCAGTGCTTGCTACTGCAATTGGATAAATACATGCTTTTACTTACCTGTTTTCATGTGAGTGCAATGTTTGAAGTTTTTTTAATTGAATACATTTACCACAATGTTACTGCACTATTGGAGCGCTTTGTTTTATTATATGTGGAGAGTTTATGACATCGGATTCACGATTAGATATCAATGGATGTTTAATGAGGGTTGATGTTGATTTGCCGAGCATGAGAGTGCAAG